>CM027395.1:2567440-2596515 GCA_015711505.1 Sylvilagus bachmani | reverse complement strand
GGTGCTTTTTCCTGGTCTCCCCATGGGGTGCAGGGCCCAAGCACCTGGGCCATCCTCCACTGCACTCCTGGGCCACAGCAGAGGGCTGGCCTGGAAGAGGGGCAACCGGGACAGAATCCGGCGCCCCGACCGGGACTAGAACCCGGTGTGCCGGCGCCGCAAGGCGGAGGATTAGCCTGTTGAGCCACGGCGCCAGCCCCACTTCAGTATAGATACAGGCATCTCAGGTGTCTACCACTGTGCCAGATGCCTGGCCTATGGGAACTTTTTTTTTTTTTAAGATTTATTTGTTTGTTTGAAAAGCAGAGTTAGAGAAAGAGGAAGAGACACATACAGAGAGAGATTCCATCTTCTAGTTCACTCCCCGAAATGGCTACAACAGCCAGGGCTGGGCCAGGCTGAAGCCAGGAGCTTCATCCCAGTCCCCCACACGGTGACTTGCTGATTCCCACTCACATCCGCAGTGCGCACCGAAGTGACACCTTCGTTTGGTGAAAGCCATGCTCGGAGGTATGAGGTGCTGCCTCGGGTGCCTTTAAATTGGATCTTCCTGGGTACTAGCGATCTTGGGCGTTTTCTAACGTGAGGCGTTTGTGTGTGCCCTTTCGAGAAATGCCTGTTCAGGTTTTTAGCCCGCCCTTTAACCAGCGCATTTGCTCTGTTGCTGTTGGTGCTTGCGCTCCTCCTGTTTTGGATGTAGAAGGGAATGTTCTTACCCCGTTTCTTTAGGTTGATTATTTTGTTTGCTACACAGAAGATTTTTAGTTTGTTATAGTCCTGTATGTGCTTGCTTTCCTAGCATGAGCCTAACATTTGATCTGAAATATCATCCCTGAAGCCAATGTCCAGAAAGTTGTACCCTGGGGCCAGCCCTGGCCTGAAGCACCGGCATCCCATAGGGGCACCAGTTCTAGTCCCAGCTGCTCCTCTTCCCATCCAGCTCTCTGCTCTGGCCTGGGAAAGCAGCAGGAGATGGCCCTTGGGAGAGAGAGGTCTTCCATCTGCTAGTTCACTCCCCAAGTGGCCGCAACAGCCAGAGCTGGGCCAGTCAGGAGCCAGGAGCTTCTTCTGGGTCTCCCACGTAGATGCAGGGGCCCAAGCACTTGGGCCATCTTCCACTGCTATTCCAGGCCATAGCAGAGAGCTGGATCAGAAAAGGAGCAGTTGGGACTAGAACCAGCACCCATATGGGATGCCGGCGCCACAGGCAGAGGCTTAACCTACTCTGCCACAGTGCCAGCCCTGGGTTAATTTTTATATAATCGGTAACATAAGGGTCCAATTCCAGTCTTCTGTGGGTTGATATACAGTTTTCCTAACAGCATTCATTTAAGACTCTGTTCTTGTGTGACATTGACACCTATGCCAAAGGTCAGCTGACGATACATCTGAGCTTGTTTCTGGGCTCTCTGTTCTATCCCATTGTTGATATTTCTTTTTTATCCCAGTACCATGCTTTTTTATTTTTTAAAGATTTATTTATTTATTTGAAAGAGCTACACAGAGAGAGAAGGAGAGGCAGAGAGAAAGGGAGGTCTTCCATCTGCTGGTTCACTCCTCAGATGGCCGCAAAGGCCCGAGCTGGGCTGATCCGAAGCCAGGAGCCAGGGGTTTATTCTGGGTCTCCCAGGCGAGTGCAGGAGTCCAAGGACTTGGCCCATCTTCTGCTTTCCCAGGCCATAGCAGGGAGCTGGATTAGAAGCGGAGCAGCTGGGACTCGAACTGGCGCCCATATGGGACACCAGCACTGCAGGCGGTGGCTTTACCTGCTGCTCCATGCTTTTTGAAAAAATTTTGTATTTATTTCAGACACAGATGTCCCCTCATTCGTTCACTCCCCAAATGCCCACTACACTCAGGGCTAAGCCAGACAGAAGCCAGGAGGTTGGAACGCAATGTGGGTCCCCGCATGGGTGGCAGACTCATCAGCTTGAGCCCCCACTGCTGCCTCCCAGGGTGCAAATTGATAGGAAGCTGGATGTAAGGATGCACTTCTACGCCCTTCAGAATCCCCTAGGATTAGGGGAATGCAGTCTCTGAGGGGAGAACGGAGCAGGCAGGCATACAGAATAAACTGATCAGGTTCGTGAGCTGGAAGACCATGCCTTCACCACTGTGACCTCTGTGGCCTCATTCCCCTATGTGGCCACACCTGTGTGTCCACCGGCCAATCAGGCTAATTAGCCACCTCCCTTTGGAAGTGGATTAAAGGCCTGGGCCATGGAGGGCCCAGCCCTTCTCTTTGGCCTTTTGCCAGTGTGGGCCCCTGCTGCCCTGCGTCTTCGGGCCACCTGCCCCAAGCTTCCTGGCCTACAAGCTACCTCACGCGGCTGGCTTGTGGTATGGATCTAGATTTATCGCTCTTTAAATAGGACCCTCACTCTCCTATGCATTTCTCTTACTGAATAAAAAGCTTAAAACTTGAAAAAAAGAAAGGAAGCTAGAATTGGAGACAGAGCTGGGATTCAAACCCAGGCACTCTGACACAGGATACAGGCATCCCAAGAGGCATCTTCACTGCTGGGCCAAACTTCTGCCCCATGCTTTTTAATTCGTAGATGTTGCCATTAGATGATGTCACACCTCCCAACTTGATCTTCTTTATGTTCAGGATGTCTTTAGACATGTGGGATCTTTTGTAGTTCCTCACAACTTTTATAATTGCTTTGTATTTCTGTGAAAAGTGTTGGAACTTTGATTAGTTCTGCACTGAATCTGTAGATGGCTTTGAGGTCATATGGCCATTGTAACAATATTAATACTTCATTAACATCAGATAACTTTTCACTTATTTTTGTATGTTCAATTTTTTATCATGTCTTATAATTTTATGTGTCACACTTTGTATCTTTGAGCTTATTTCTTTTAAGATTTACTTATTTATTTGAAAGGCAGAAAAGGATAGAGACTAAGATCTTCCGTCCATTGCTGGTTCATTCCCTACATGGCCAAACCTCAGGTCTGGGCCAAGCCAAAGTTGGGGACAAGGAAATCCATCAGGGTCTCACTTGTGAGTCACAGGGTCCCAAGCACTTGGACCACCAGTAGCAGATGTGCCCTCTTAGACAAGCCGTCCCTTGGGCTGCCTCATGGTTTCACAAACTCCTACCTGCACCCCTGGACACCCACAAAGCACTGATGCCTGTGGACGGCTGCAGAGTACTGCTGGACACGATGGTATTTTCTAGGATGATACTACTCGATAATAGTAGTCATAAAGAGTGATGTGCATGACAAACAAGTTTTCTAGACTGTTCATTTAATTCACTGTGTAAAGAAGTGGTATGCATTACAAAGGTATATTATCTGGAATGTCCTTTTAATCTGACACCACATAGGTATACAGCGGTAAGCACGACAAAGTTAAACTGTCCAGAACTTCCTTTGAACTCGATACTGCATAAGTGGCTTGTACAGTGCACCGCTGGAATCCTCCTCCCGGGACATGACGCAGAGGAGGGTCCCGGCGCAGGTCTGAGCAGAGTCTGGCGGAGCACGCTCCTGCCCGCCGTGCCTGCTCCCTGCCTCGCGGCTGTGCCTCGGCCTGCTGGGCCTGCTGAGACACAGTGCAGGTGTTGGTCCAGGCGGTGACGTCCGTCTGGGTCACACTGTGCTCTCAGTATCAGAGCTTGTGTCACGTTGTAACCTGTGGCCACAGGAGCACGTGCAGCCACCAGAGACACAGCCCACTCTTGGAGGACAGCGGTCTGAAGCTGCCGTGCCACTTCTCGTCGCCCCGGAGGCCGCCAGCGTGGCGTGGCTGCTGACCCCTGCTCCCTTGCAGCGCAGCAAACACAGGTCTGACGCACAAAGAGAATTCCTGTGCGTGCACTGGGTGTGTGTGTGTGGGTGTGGGTGTGGGTGTGGGTGTGACCTTGCCCTCGCTCCTCAAAGCACCCGGGGCATTACCGTGCTTACCTGCACCTACGTGTGAAATCAGTCAGACACACACTAGACCTGTGTGCCAGTGCTATTTGTCTTGTTTTGAAAAACATCTGCCACAATTACACTTTATAGGATTAAAGGTACAGGACAAAAGTAATCCCTTGGAAATAAATTAGCAAAAAAAAAAAAAAAAATACAGCCCTCCAGAATTAGATTTTCTATGATTGTCATACTAGTTTCACTGATACCAGTGCCTTAAAATATGCATTATGCAAGTATCAAATCCAAAACATATGAAATTGAGATGGCAGTAATTGAAATTGCTCCCATAAATGTCCCACATCACAAAGAATGCGCAGCTCAGCCTCTTGCTAATGTGCTCAGTGTGGCAGCTCTCAGAGTGGGTTCTTTGAGCGTGAATTCTGATGCAGAATCACATCCCTGTGCCCCCTGGGTGCTTGTGGGGAGAGAACATTTCCTCCTGGTGTGTCACAGAATCCTGTGTGCTAATATTGCCAAATCAGAGGAATGTCGTTCTTAGCCTGGGGCTTGGAAGTTGCTTGTACTTAGCGCTCATTAAGGAGACGGCTGGTCTGAGATGCAAAACTTTTGCAAAAGAAGAGAATGGCAGACTGGAGTTTCTTTTACTAAAGTGAGTAAAGATTGCAATGTTGTAGCTCTCTCTTCCTCTCTCATATAAAGATTTATGTGTTTAATTATTTATGTATTTATTTGAAAGTCAGAATTACAGAGAGAGAAGAGAGGTCTTCCGTCTGCTGGTTCACTCCCCAAATGGCCACAATGGCCAGGGCTGGGCCAGGCCAAAGCCAGGAGCCAGGAGCTTCCTCCAGGTCTGGGGTGCAGGGGCCCAGGTACTTGGGCCATATTTTGCTGCTTTCGCAGACTCATTAGCAGGGAGCTGGATGTGAAGTGAAGCAGCTGGGACTTGAACCGGCGCCCATATGGGATGCCAGAGTTGCAGGCGGTGGCTTTACCTGCTGTGCCACAATGCTGGCCCCAGCCCATGTGTTCCTAATTCCACCAAACCATCTCTGCCCGAATATATTTACCTTCTAAAACCCATCTTCCTGGGGCTGGCACTGTAGTGCAGCGGGTAAAGTCACCACCTAAGACACTGGCATCCTGTGTGGACACCAGGCCGTATCCCAGCTGCTCCACTTCCAATCCAGCTCTCTGTTAACGGCCTGGGAAAAGCAGCAGCACATGGCCCAAGTGTTTGGGCCCTGGCCCCCATTGGGGAGACCTGAGTAAAGCTCCTGGCTCTTGGCATTGAGGCCATCTTGGGAGTGAACCAGCAGATGGAAAATCTCCCTGTGTCTCTTCCTCTCTCTCTCTGGCTTTCAAATAAATAGATAAATCTTTAAAAAAAAAAAAAAAACTTAAAAATTTCCTTCGTAATTCATCAAAAATTCCTTCTCAATTTATATGAATGAGTATCATTTTTTTTGACAGGCAGAGTGGACAGTGAGAGAGAGAGACAGAGAGAAAGGTCTTCCTTTGCTGTTGGTTCACCCTCCAATGGCCGCCGCGGCCGGCGCACCGTGCTGATCTGAAGCCAGGAGCCAGATGCTTCTCCTGGTCTCCCACGGGGTGCAGGGCTCAAGCACCTGGGCCATCCTCCCCTGCACTCCCGGGCCACAGCAGAGGGCTGGCCTGGAAGAGGGGCAACCGGGACAGAATCCGGCGCCCCAACCGGGACTAGAACCCGGTGTGCCAGCGCCGCAAGGCGGAGGATTAGCCTAGTGAGCCGCGGCGCCAGCAATATTAGTCCTTTTTTAAAGATTTTATTTAATTATGCATTTGAAAGGCAAAGTTGCAGACAGAGGGAGTGACAGAGTAAGGTCTTCCATCTGCTAGTTTACTTCTCAAATGGCCACAATGGCCAGAGCTGGGCTGATCAGGAGCCAGGGGCTTCTTCCAGTCTCCCAAGTGGGTAGCAGGGACCCAAACACTTGGGCCATCTTCTACTGCTTTTCCAGGCCATAGCAGAGAGCTGGGTCAGAAGAGGGGCAGCCAGGACACAAACTGGTGCTCATATGAGATGCCAGCACTGCAGGTGGAGGCTTAGCCTACTACTCCACAGCACCAGCCCAAAGTCTTAATTTTTTATTTATTTGAGAGTTACACAGTTGAGAAGAGACAGAGAGAGAGATCTTCCATCTGCTGGTCCACTCCCCAGTTGGCCACAACAGCCAGAGCTGAGCCGATCCAAAGCCAGGAGCCAGGAGCTTCTTCCTGGTCTCCCATGTGGGTGCAGGGGCCCAAGGACTTGGGCCATCCTCCACTGCTTTCCCAGGCCATAGTAGAGAGCTGGATTGGAAGTGGAGCAGCCGGGTCTTGAACCAGTGCCCATATAAGATGCTGGCACTGCAGGCAGAGGTTTCACCCGCCATGCCACAGCACTGGCCCAGTAAATTTTATACTAAATATATAATTGGAGGACCTGCTGTGGCATAGCTGGTAAAGCTGCTGCCTGCAGTGCCAGTATCCCATATGGGCACTGGTTCGAGACTTGGCTGCTCCACTTCCAATCCAGCTCTCTACTATGGCCTGGGAAAGCAGTGGAGGATGGCCCAAGTCCTTGGGCCCCTGCAACCTTGTGGGAGACCCAGAAGAAGCTCCTGGCTCCTAGCTTCAGATAGGCCCAGCTCCAGCCATTGTCGCCATTTGGGGAGTGAACCAGTGGATGGAAGACCTCTATCTCTCTCTGCCTTCCCTTATCTATGTAACTCTGACTTTCAAATAAATAAATCTTTAAATATATATACACATACATATATATAATGGATCATATCAGTGTTAATGTCCTGGACATGATACTTTACTTCACCAGGCATAACCTGGTGAACTTACACAGGGTCTCCCAGTGTTTCTTATAGCTACATATATGAACCTACAATTTTTAAGACTTGTTCATTTATGCATTTGAAGGGCAGAGTGAGAGAGGTCTTCCATGCACTGGTTCACCTCCAAATGTCCTCACCAGCCAGGGGTAGGCCAGGCAGAAGCCTAGAGCCAAGAACTCCATCCAGGGCTCTTGTGGGTAGCAGAGGCCCGAGTACTTGGCCCTTCTCCCAGTGCTCTCTGAAATCGTTAGCAGGGAGCTGGATCTGAGTAGAGTAGCCAGGACTCCTTTCCAGGCACTCTAACGTGGGGTGCCAGTGTCGCTGCACCATAAGGCCAGCTCCTGTGATTCTCGTAATTCAAAAAGAAAAAATGTCTTCTCTGGATGTGCGTAAGCATACATTTCTTTTTTTCTTTCTTTTTTTTTTTTTTTTTTTTTTTTGACAGGCAGAGTGGACAGTGAGAGAGAGAGAGAGAAAGGTCTTCCTTTGCTGTTGGTTCACCCTCCAATGGCTGCCGCGGTCGGGGCACTGCAGTTGGCGCACTGCGCTCATCCGATGGCAGGAGCCAGGTGTCAGGTGCTTTTCCTGGTCTCCCATGGGGTGCAGGGCCCAAGCACCTCCACTGCACTCCCAGGCCAAAGTAGAGAGCTGGCCTGGAAGAGGGGCAACCGGGACTAGAACCCGGTGTGCCAGCGCCACAAGGCGGAGGATTAGCCTGTTGAGCCACGGCGCCAGCCCATAAGCATACATTTCTAAACTACTGCAGTCACTTCCTTCTGAATATTTTCTAACAACGGACACTTGCGTGGGAATCCGGCTTGGTAGGTGTGTCTGCGATACACCAGCTGCAGTGGCCATAGTGCTGGGCGGAGAGTGACTGGTGGCAGGGAGCTGCCGCCTCCAGGTGTCTGTGTTCCAGCAGGGAGATTAAGCTCCAAACAGAAGCAGCTCAGGCCTATGGCAAATTCCCAGCGACCACCCTGAGTGCTGGAAGGAGACATCCTTTGGAGGATGTCAGACCTTGACCAAACCATTCTGGATGCTTGAGCTCTGTGTGTGATAAACGGAACCGATTTTCTGAAGTTATCTGATATAAAGCGAAGACCAGTGGGGCAAGGTGACGGAGCACTCGTGTGGGTGGAAAGTGAAATTCGCGCTCTGTCAGGACACAGAGGAAAGCTCGCTGAGACAGCTGTCAGAATCGGAGCCATTTTGCTGGTCAGGGCTTCGGCATCTGGGCCTCAGAGTTGGTTTAGGAATTGCTGAGTGACAGGGAACGAAGGCGGCTATTCCGTAAAATCATCCACAATTAATTCAAGGGCACTTCAAAAAGCTTGTGGAAAGAAATTAAAACATCAGTTTACTTTGGTTCAAAAAACTTTGAAATCCACGCTTAACCACCAACATAAAACGGTCGTGGAAAATGCACATTATGAAAAAAGTATGCGTGAATTTCAAAATATCTTGCCCGAAAATACACTTTTGGTTTTTTTTCCACGAAGTTTTTAAGCCCCCTTGTGTATCTGTCACTTTTTTTCTGCAAGTCTGAGTGGAATCTGGAAACAGAACAGGAAGGGGCTCTGTCCTCGGAGCGCGCACGCACAGGCCCAGCCGGCCCACAGGCGCGCGGGGCTTCGGCCCCTGGGCCGCCGGTCCCCGTCGGGCAGCAGGGAGAACATTCTGGAGCCTCGGCCCCTGCAGCCAGGATGTCCAGACCCGTTAAGCTGGTTCTTGTGCACAGGGGCTGCGGTGACCTCGCAGATGGTTTTCTGTTCTGGTTGGCCTGTGTCTCAACATCGGCGTCTCTAGCTTCGTCCGGGCTGTCTCTGTGTTCCGTGTATTTCGGACACGGCTGTGCACATATGCGCCCGCGCGCACAGCCACGCGCTCGTGGCCGACCCTCCGAGGGGCTGCCTGGGGAGCGCGCTAAACTACATTTCCCAGAGGCCTCTGGGCCGGCCCTGCGGCATGCTGGGACACGCGGGGGCTGGCGGGCTCCGGTTTCCATGGACACTGGCCGGCGTGCTCCTCTGCCATGGCGGCCCTCCCCTCGTGGTGGGGGCGGCCGGGTCCCCGTGGGAAGTTCATGGCTTCGCAGGAGAACGCGGCGGGCATGGCGGTCGGGGTTCACCCAGGACGACCGCGCTGCCCGGCCTCGCGTGGCAGCTCCGGCAGAGTCCAGCACGCGTGTGCGCGCGCACGTGTCCGAGCGTGACCGCGCGCCGTGCCGCCGGATGGGGTCGGGCCCGGCCTCCGGAACTGAGCGCTGTGCGCATGCGCACGGTGCTGGCCCACGGCGTGCCCGCAGGCGTGTGTGGCGGCATGTGTGCCCGCTCACATGTGTGTACACACGTGTGACGCACCTGCGTGGGAGGGCGCGGGTGACGCGCGGGGATCTGCCCGGGGGGCGGTGACGCACGTGCGCGTGCGCGTGCGGGCGCCGCTGTTGCCAGGGCCGCGCAGAGGACGGCGCGTGTGCGGCCGTGACGCGTCGGCTGGCGCGGGAGAGGCGCCTGGCGGCCGGTGCGCACGCACTCCAGCAGGTGCACGCGTGGCCGTGGCCGGTGCGGGTGGCCGTCTGCTGGGGGAGTAACCGCGTGAGTGGCCGGAGCGGAGTGCGGTGGCCGCGGGCGGCGTCCGAGGAACAAAGACGCGGTGTTGGGGTGACAGCGGCAGGTAGGCGGCGGGCCAGGTGTGCACCCGCGTCCTGCGTGCCGAGGGGGGCGGGCGGCGCGCGTGGCGGTTTCTGCAGACACGGACTCCGCGGGCTGCGGTCGCGGCGCGGGAGCTGTGGTGAGGGTGGCACGCGTGGACCCCGCACCGGGGGCCGGTCCGCCGCATGCCCGCGGGCTCCTGAGCGGGCCACGCCCCGGGTCCACGCGTGCGGTTCCGTTCCTGAGGAGCTGCGCTGTGCCACGCGGAGTGCCGTGGCGCGGCGTTCGGCCGGCTTAGAAAGTGCAGTGGCTGCTCACGCCACGCCGGTTCCTGGAAAGCCAGGGCGCGCGTGCGGTGCGCCCCGGTGCGGTGCGCCCCGGTGCGGGAGCCTCCTGAGCAGACGCGGGCAGGACCCCTCCTAGGATCACCTCCGGCCGCCCTGACCGCTCCCTGGCTTGTGCCGGGCTCGGCCACCGCCTTGGCACGGGCTGGCCAAGGCTGCCCCGCCAACGTCCGTCGCGCAGACCCCAGCACTGCTATTCCGGGCTCCGGGCTCTGGGCGGCAGCACTGCCCCCTGAGTGCCCCCTTGCCTTGTCCTCAGAAGGCGGGAGGAAGACAGAGCTCTCGGGGGTCTTTTTCATAAGGACGCTAATCCCATTCCTGAAGCCCCTCACGACCCTGCTGGGGACAGGCATTGCACCAGGACACCACGTTGCATCTCCGGGGCTCCTGTCACGCCCAGGCTCGCTGCTGAGACAGTGGGGGACGCCCCAGGGCAGGGAGGTATGGTGGCTTCAGACCCAGAGCTCGGGTCACAGCCCCCCAGGCTTGTCAGCATGCCACAGACTCGCTGGCACGAGGTGCTCCTGCGTGGCTGTTTTCTGCCTTGCCCAGCATCTAGAAGCTTCAGCGTCCAGGCTCCTGACTTCTTTCCACCGTCTTCACGAGGCAAAGTCGACTCCTTGCCCCTCACGTCGCCCAGACCCTGCTTCCGTGGTCCCCGCGTCCTCTCTGTCCCCCTCCTCTGACTTGAGGGACCGTCACAGTTACACCAGGCCGCTGGATAGCTGAGAATAATCTTCCCGTGTCAACAACTCCGTGCCGTGTGCAGGCTTAGTTCCCCGTCACCAGGAAGCTCAGGGCCACGGTGCAGGGGACATCTCAGCGGGACAGGAGTGCTGCCCGCCACAGGCCTCAGGCATCCCTGCGTGATGACCAGAGCCAGTCGGCTCCCGCACCGCTAAGGCCCTTTGTCCCCGGGAGTGGTGTTTAATTTGGTCCTCTCTTGTTGGGCTTCTAACACGCAGTCTCTGCGGGCCTCGTGAGGGAGAGGTCAGAGTTGCCCGCCCCTGGCTGTGCCACCCCGAGGCGGTCACTGCCAGCTCTGTGGCCTCCGCTGCCCCTCTCAGTGCCTGTGTGTGTGTGTTTCTGCAAAATTCAGTGCTGCTGAGACCCTGCAGCCACGACCCGGTCATCCCCTGGAGCACAGGGGCGGGGGCGGCCGCGGACTCCCGTCGTCCTCTGACGCTGGCATCTCCCGCACTAGCGGATTAGAGGTACAGCACTTGACACGCATCCATGGCAACGAACGGTTAGGGGAGGCAGCCTTGCAGAATTAGGTTTTCTAGCTTTGCGCACTGCAGGAACCACTGGGTGCCTTCCCAATGTGGAGTGCCGCTCCCGGGTGCAGGGTGACAGGCGAGAAAGACGAGCCACACAGGTCACGTGTCATCAAAACGAGCAAGGTGGCGGTCGTTCGCCAGTGCACGCTAGCCCCCATCACACAGAACACACGAAGCAGCCTCCGGGTGACCCCCTCGGAGCAGGGTCTTTGAGCCACGGTTCTGTCCCCCTCGTCGCTGGTGAAGAGGGGACTTTTCCTCCTTAGTGTCTTAGCATCTGTTTTTGCAAATGTGACTGAGTGGAAAGAATCCATCCTGAAGGTTAGGCTTTTAAGAGCTTTCACCTAGCGGTAATTGTGTCCGGGAAGAGTCGGCTTTAGCATAAGAAAAAAGGGAGAAAGGCAGGCTTGTATAGGAAGGGACTGAGGGACGCGTGAAGCTGTGACAGCGGCTCGTGTGCGTTAGGAACCGTTACACATCGCTGCCTGCTTGTACGGATCATCTTCATAGCGGGACAGGTGCTGACCCAGCTCAGATCCACATCCTGACACAGCCTGTGCTTCGTTGTTGTTGTTGGGTTTGTTTTGAGATAGCATTTTAATTGGCATTCTAGTCAAAGGCTTAGTGTTCCATTGAACAAAGTTCGACAAGTGGAAAGCGGAGAGGGCACAGGTCAGCAGGAACTGAGAAAAGGAAAGACCATAAACTAATCAAACGAGAAGATGGTCTCACTCATGTATAGATTTTACAGTATTTACACATCATTAAAACTGTGGTGGTGGGCCAGCGCCGTGGCTCAACAGGCTAATCCTCCGCCTTGCGGCGCCGGCACACCGGGTTCTAGTCCCGGTTGGGGTGCCGGATTCTGTCCCGGTTGCCCCTCTTCCAGGCCAGCTCTCTGCTGTGGCCCGGGAGTGCAGTGGAGGATGGCCCAGGTGCTTGGGCCCTGCACCCCATGGGAGACCAGGAGAAGCACCTGGCTCCTGCCTTCGGATCGGTGCGGTGCACCGGCTGCAGCACGCCAGCCGCAGTGGCCATTGGAGGGTGAACCAACGGCAAAAGGAACACCTTTCTCTCTCTCTCTCTCTCTCTCTCTCTCACTGTCCACTCTGCCTGTCAAAAAAAAAAAAAAAAAGAGCAGCCAGGACTCAAACTATCACCCTCTTAGGATACTGGCATTGCAGGCAGCGGCTTAACCTGCTATGCCACAGCACCGGCCCCAGCGTATCATTCTTAACGATTTGTTTGACAAAGATGTAAAGCAGCATTTGAGAAAACACTATATTTGCAGCAAAGATGACACCCACAGGCATGTCTTTATTTTTGTGTTTTTATTTTAGAGACTTTTTTAATGTAGCTCCTACATGCAGGATCTGTCTGTCTGTGCCCGTCTTACTTCACTCAGTACGATGTCCTCAGAGCTCATGGTCTCAACTTCACCAAAACACCTCTGCCCAAATTACCTGTCGTTCCATAGACCTGCCTTCTTCACTCGGTAATTCACTTTTTAACGTCAACACTCTTTGCTACTTGTTTTTTTAAGATTTATTTTATTTATTAGAAAGAGAAAAAGACAGAGACAGAGAGAGAAGTCATCTATCTACTGGTTCACTGCCCAAATGGCCAAAACGGCTGGAGCTGAGCTGATCTGAAACCAGGAGCCAGGAGCTTCCTCCAGGACTCCCATGAGGGTGCAGGGGCCCAAGGACTTGGACCATCTCCCACTGCTTTCCCAGGTGCATTAGCAGGGAGCTGGATCGGAAGTGGAGCATCCAGGACTCAAACCGGTGCTCATGTGGGATGCCAGCGCTTCAGGCCGGGGCTCTAACTTGCTGTGCCACAGCGCTGGCCCCCGTTGTCAGTGTCAGTGTCATGATTAGTGAATCTGTCTTACACCATTACATAACAGACTGTCATATCTGTACACCGAGAAATGTCTGTCCCGGATGTCCTCGTTTCCGATGAGGTGCTGGGTGAGATCGGGGCTGTGGCAGTTAGTGTCCAGGCAGGGCAGGCGCCCTGGCACCCATATCTAAACCACTGCGGACGCTTCCTCCTGACTGTTTTCCAGAAGTGGACGCTGAGTGGGTCTCGGGCTTCTCGAGTGCCTGCAGTTCACCAGCCCTTCGGCGGTGGTGCTGGGAGGGAGAGAGTGACCAGTGTTCCAGCAGGGGGTCGCTCACAGCAGCAGTTACCAGCCCAGGGGTGCTGGGAGGGGCGTCCTTCTGGGACAGGTCTTGAGCAGACAGTTCTGAACACACAGGCTGTGTGTGGCAGACAGAACGGATCCTCTGAGTTTGATCGTAGTCCTCCCCCGCGCCACCAGAGTCAGCCGACCCGGGTGGTCCAGGGGCAGAGCGTCCACACAGACCACCTCACCCCCAATGCCAGCTGCGGGTGTGGGTGCAGCAGTCCGCCAGGAGCACTCTCAGGAGGTACTCCCAGCCGGGGGAGTCAGACTCAGGGCCTACAAGGGGAAGGCGCCCAGTGGCCTTAGCCACACGTGAGCCCTGCCCCAGGGACTCGGCAGGTTACCTGCTGGCGTGCTGGCGTGACAAGCCTCGGTGCCCAGGCTCCTTACAGGGCTTCGGCGTGTAGGCATGGTTGACTGACTGTGTCATTCTCAGTCTGCAGGTTGGCCGGCACCGTGCGACCCGAAGCCCCCGCCCTGAGTCACCGGATTGGTCTTCCTGGCGAGGTCGTTCCCACCAGAACAAAAGCATTCCTGTCAGGTACGACACGAGTGGCCCCTCAGAACCCAAGGCAGAGACCAGCCCTCTCTCTCAGGTCTAAGGCAGGTTCTTTCCTACACCCTGTCCCCTCCCTACCAGTAGAGAAGAACCCTCCTGCTTCAGCGCCTGGGTTTGTCTCCCAGGCAAAAAAAATAGACACGCAGCTCTGCTCGGCTCTGCACAGTCGTGTCCTGGGGTTTCATCCAGAACCTTCTTCCTCTTTCCCAGGTTGCGTTCGTGTGTGTGTTGGGAAGCACAGATGGAGGGGAGGGGCTGGGAGGTCACCTCGGGGACCCGGAGCGCACCTGGTCCGAATGGCTCTTTCCCCACTCCCAGGTCTGACCCTCGGAGCCCGTGTGTCTGCAGAAGGAACTGCGAGATGACCAGCCACGCCTCGACATCTGAGAGCGCGGCTCACGTAAGTGCACCCTTCTTGCTTCTCGGCTGGCGGATGTTGCAGGCCCCGTCTGATCGCCGACCCACAGGTGCCCCTGTCCAGGGAGCGATGACCCCTCCCCCCCCAGCCTCGCATCTACCATCCTGCCCGACGCCCACTTCGTCATTGAGTGCTGGATCCAGGAGTGACGTGGAAGCAGTGGAGGAGTCAGCTCCTTGGGGGAGGGGCCAGCCACGCGTTCTCCCGGCCTGTTGACGGGGTGGAGGGGGAGTGTACACGAGCGCTGGTCTCTGTGCGGGGCTATAGGAGTTAGAAGGCTCTAGAACCAGACAGCGCTGTAATCAGGGAGAGGTGCTGAGGGATGCATTTTGTCGTCATCGACTGGGCACTGCCCTGATTCTCAATCTTTTCCTTTTTTTCAAGATTTATTTATTTGAAAGTCAGAGCTTCCATCCACAGGTCCACCCCTAGACGGCCAGCATGGCCAGGGCGGGAGCAGGCTGAAGCCAGGAACTTCGTCTGGGCTTCCCATGCTGGTGCAAGACCCCATCTTAGGTCGCTTTCCCAGGCATTAACAGAAGTGGAGCGCTCGGGACACAAGCCAGCGCCCGTACAGGATGCTGGCGTGGCAGGCGGCGGCTTTGCCCCACGTGACCCCGAATCATTTCCCGCTGTCCTCTAACTCGGGAGCCGGGGTGCGGTGGGAGTGGAGGAGGCGGCGGGCACAGACTGGTCCTGGGGAGAAGCAGCCAGTGCACCCAGAAAGTGCAGAAAAGTGGCCTTAGGGGGAAGCCAGGCGTGGATTCCAGAATCGCTTTGCACCACAATCAAGTTAGCTTTGAATTCTATCTCGCATGAACCTTTATGTGTGCCATCTTTACCCCAAGAAGAGAGAAACCTCAGGGGTGGGTCCCCAATGCTTCCTTTTCCCTTTAAGAAAAAAATACTCAGAGGCTGCGCTGGAAGCCCCGCCTTCTGGGGGGAGGCAGGAGGCAGGCAGGGCTCGCAGACCCAGACCCTGCGCCTGCAGGAGGAGGCAGCTCGCGCTGCCACTGCCCTGTGCGGTTGCTGACAGGTCCGAGTGATGGCGAGCGCCGCGGCGCACAGGTGAGGGCCCGGTGACTGTAGGTGACTGCAGGGCCCGCCGCTGCTGCGCTCTGGGGGCCCTGCCGCAGACCCGGCCGGGAGCTCCCTGCCTGCCGTCCCCTCCCCCTCCTGACGCTGTCGCCTTTGCAGGGCTCCGTGACGTTCTCGGACGTGGCCATCGACTTCTCCCAGGAGGAGTGGGCCTGCCTGACGTCCGCCCAGAGGGACCTGTACTGGGATGTGATGCTGGAGAACTACAGCAACGTGGTGGCCCTGAGTGAGTCCTGCCCCCGGGACCCTTGCGCTGCACGCTTCTGAAAACAGGCTGTTTGTTTCCAAGCCGCCGGGCTTCTGGGGGGGGGGGCGAGCCTTGGTGACTGGGGGACGGGCAAGAAGAACGGGGGCTCCCTGCAGCGGCTCGGGCCCCCTGGCGTCGCCATGCCCGTGGGCTGTGCCCCGTCGGGCTCGCACTGTGTTCTGTCTCCTGAGCCAGCGCTGCTGCCGCTGCCGTCGGGCCAGGCTGGAGCGGTGGAGGTAGAGAGGACCAAGCCCCTGCCCTCAGTGGCTCCTGGGAGGCGGCGGCAGCCCTCGCTGTCAGGGCCTTTTCCTTCTCTGTGGTCTGCGGCGGTGCGCGCTCAGCTGCCTGGGTGTGTGCGCGCTGCCCTGCGGGGGCACCGAGCCTGCCTCTGGCTCCTCTGTGCTGTCCACACATCCTTGCCGGGGTCTGCCGTGGCAGGGCTCTGTTGCTTCTTCATTCATCAGCCATGTTCCTTGGCAGATTTCTGTTTCTTTATTTATGTCTGGGAGACAGATCTCCCAGCTGCTGCTTCACTCCGCAGACGCCCGTGACAGCCAGGGCTGAACACGTTTGAAGAGTGGACCAGCGAGTGAGAGATTCTCTCATTCTCCCTCTCTTTCTCTTTCTGCGTGTCTCTCTGCCTTTCAAATATGTGAAAATAAATCAACCCATACTCTTTTTTTTTTTTAAGATTTTTTTTTTTGAAAGACAGAGTTAGGAGAGACTCCCCAAATGGCCATAATGGCCAGGGCTGGGCCAGGCCAAAACCAGGAGCCTGGAGCTCCATCCGGGTCTCCCATGTGGGTGGCAGGGGCCAGCATTGTAACATAATGGGTAAGGCCGCCACCTGCCACATCGTCCCATGTGGGCACCAGTTCAAGTCGCAGCTGCTCCACTTCCAGTCCAGGTCTCTGTTCATGTGGTGGGAAAGCAGTAGACGATGGCTCGAGTCCTTGGGCCCTTGGACCTGCGTGGGAGACCTGGAAGAAGCTCCTGGTTCCTGGCTTCAGACCAGCCAAGCTCCAGCCATTGCAGCATCTGGGGAGTTAACCAGCGGATGGAAGAGATCTCTCTGTCTGTCCTTCTTGCTCTCTGTAACTCTGCCTTTCAAATAAATCCTTAAAAAAACATTAAAGAGGTGGAGCAGCCAGAACTCAAACGGGAACCCATACGGGATGCCATTAGGGGCAGTAGCTTAACCTGCTGTGCCGCAGCACCAGCCCTAACCCCAACTTTTCCAAGTACTCTCATGTCAATTTCAGAATAGTGTCTTCTTTGCTAATTTCATTTATAAGGACACACTGTAATGCTCCCTATTATGGGGTACAGTACAGTATTGGATGCATGTATGTGCGTGATGATTAAATTGGGTCGTCCTCTCCGTAATGTGGACACTGCACAGCCTCTCTTGTAGCTGTGTGGAATCCAGTCATGACTTGTGAGCCCTGGTCGTCCTTTTGTGCTGTGCACACTAGAGGCTGCCTCTCCTCCCGTGAATCTTCAACATGAAGTCCGTTAGCCAGCCTCACTCTGCCCCTCGCCCACCACCACCTTTTTTTTTTTTTTAAATATTTTATTTATTTGTGAGGTAGAGTTACAGACAGCAGAAGAGACAGAGAGAGGTCTTCTGTCCACTGGTTCACTCCCCAAATGGCCACAACAGCCAGAGCTGTGCCAGTCCGAAGCCAGGAGCTTCTTCTGGGTCTTCCACATGGGTGCAGGGACCCAAGCACTTGGGCCATCTTCCACTGCTTTCCCAGGCCACAGCAGAGAGCTGGATTGGAAGAGGAGTAGCTGGGACTAGATCCGGTGCCCATATGGGATGCCAGCGCCACAGGCAGAGGATTAACCCACTGTATCATGGCACTCCCCCCCCCATAAGATTTATTTGTTTGAAAGGCAGATTAGAGAGAGGGAGAGGCAGAAAGAGATGTCCAATCAGCCGGGGTCTCCCATATCTGTACAGGAGCCCAAAGGCTTGGGCCATCTTCCACTGCTTTCCCAGGTGCGTTAGCAGGGAGCTGGATGGGAAGTAGAGCAGCCGGGACTCGAACCAGCGCCCATATGGGATGCCTGCAGCAGTGTTACCCATGGTGCCACAGCACCAGCCACCACCCTTGCTAGTGTCCGGTGAGCACCGCTCTACCTTCTGCTTCCGTGAAATCGGCTCTGGTCTTCCACATAAGCACGAGAGCAGGCAGTGCTGGCTGATCTCAGCCAACACGGCGTCCTCCCGGCCCCCCGGTGCCACTGCGGACAACAGGGTTCATGCCTCCTCGTGACTGAGTGAGAATTGTATGCAGTTAGCCACCTGTGCGTCCTTACTGTTTACAGGAGTTTTGTATTTGACTTTCTGGGGTTTCCAGTATGTGATATCTCCAGAATGCACCGGTCCCTGAGGTGTGTCTTCATTCACCGTGTGGGGCCGTGAGCGGAGTCCACAGCTTGACCACAAGCCCCGGGGCCCCTGAGTGGAGTCCACAGCTGGACCACAAGCCCCGGGGGCCCCGGTTCCTGTGGCAGAGGCTCTGTGGTGCTGCTAGAGAAGCATTTGGCTTGTGGTTATGTGTGTTTTTCTTTTTCTTTTAAAGGAAACAAAATGTTTGTTTATTTTCCAGATCTAGAGTCAACATACGAGACTAAGAGTTTAACCATTGACAACACTGTGTACGAAATAAATTTTCCCAAAGTGAATTCAGGCATAAAAACGAAATCGTTCGGCCCTAAAGCGGTGCCTAAGTTACCGCGGGTCTCTCGAGAGCAAGACATCCATCCAGGGAGCATGGGCCACAAGAAGCGGCCGGCCAGCACGGAGGGCACGGAGCCTCAGCCGCGCCGGAGGCCGCGCCAGAGGGAGAGCTCCCACGCGTGCAAGGAGTGTGGGAAGGCCTTCAGCCGCAGCTACCAGCTCAGTCAGCATCACAAGATCCACACGGGCGAGAAGCCCTACGAGTGCAAGGACTGCAAGAAGGCCTTCCGCTGGGGCAACCAGCTCACTCAGCACCAGAAGATCCACACGGGCGAGAAGCCCTACGAGTGCAAGGACTGTGGCAAGGCCTTCCGCTGGGGCTCCAGCCTCGTCATTCACAAGAGGATCCACACGGGCGAGAAGCCCTACGAGTGCAAGGACTGCGGCAAGGCCTTCCGGCGTGGGGATGAGCTCACTCAGCACCAGAGGTTTCACACGGGGGAGAAGGACTATGAGTGCAAAGACTGCGGCAAGACCTTCAGCCGCGTGTACAAGCTCATCCAGCACAAGCGGATCCACAGCGGCGAGAAGCCCTACGAGTGCAAAGACTGCGGGAAGGCCTTCATCTGTGGGTCCAGCCTCATCCAGCATAAGCGAATCCACACCGGCGAGAAGCCCTACGAGTGTCAGGAGTGCGGCAAGGCCTTCACGCGAGTTAATTACCTCACTCAGCACCAGAAGATCCACACGGGGGAGAAGCCTCACGAGTGCAAGGAGTGCGGGAAGGCCTTCCGCTGGGGCTCCAGCCTCGTGAAGCACGAGCGGATCCACACGGGCGAGAAGCCGTACAAGTGTGCCGAGTGCGGGAAGGGCTTTAACTGCGGCTACCACCTCACGCAGCACGAGAGAATTCACACCGGGGAAACGCCCTACAAGTGTACAGAGTGTGGGAAGGCCTTCATTTACGGGTCGAGCCTGGTTAAACACGAGAGAATTCACACGGGGGAGAAACCCTATGCGTGCAAAGAATGTGGAAAGGCCTTTAGTCACGGCCATCAGCTCACACAGCACCAGAAAACTCACGCTGCAAAGTCTTACACTTGTAAGGCGTGTGGGGAGGTGTTTAATCACGTAAGCCTTCTTAGAGAACACCAGAGAACTCACAGCAGTTGAAAAGCCTTTGAATACGCAGAGCGTCCAGAAGCCTCTGTAGCACATTCACTCCTTCCTCAGCGCGAGGAGGACCCACGATGTCATTTCACGTTACATCATCATTTGCCTTCACTGGTCGTTGTCATGTCTGCTTATCAAACCTCAGAAGTCGTACTAGAGGCAGATTGGGAGAGGAGAGATCACTCTTCTTAATACTCAGAGCATACCCAGTAGATGTTGCACTGGGCAGTTGGCTTACTGAGCACACACAAGCCTACCGCTACCATTCCATCTTTATCACACCTCAGGCTCGCCCCGCGGCCATTCTCACCAGGAAAGCCTTCAGTCATGGCACATACCCTGCCAGCCATCGCCCCTGGCTCACCTCTGCCCCCATGAGACACTCAGCAGACTGCTTGTCCCCCTGTGCGTTACAGATGTTCCCCAGCACCTGATGATGGGTTTTGTCCTGAAAAACCCGTCGTAAGATAAAAATATCAAAATTCAGAAATAACATCTAATACGCCTAACCTACCAAGCAACACAGCTCAGCCCGGCCTGACCTAACCGTTCTCAGAACACTTAACACCAGCCTGAGTTGGGCAGAATCATCGAATACAAAGTCTATTCGATAAAAAGTTTTGAGTATCTTGTGTAATTTATTGAATACTGCACTACAAGTGCAAACCAGTGGTTGTACAGGTATGCTTCTGCAGCTCGTAAAGTTGAGAACCAGTGGTTGTACAGGTACGCTTCTGCAGCATCGTAGAGTTGAGAACCAGTGGTTGTACAGGTACGCTTCTGCAGCATCGTAGAGTTGAGAACCAGTGGTTGTACAGGTACGCTTCTGCAGCATCGTAGAGTTGAGAACCAGTGGTTGTGTGGGTAAGCTTTTGCAGCTCGTAAAATTGAAAACTCAGTGGTTGTAGGATCCGCTTCTGCAGCATCGCAAAGTTAAAAAATCAGTGGTTGTGTAGGTAAGCTTTTGCAGCTCGTAAAATTGAAAACTCAGTGGTTGTAGGATCCGCTTCTGCAGCATCGTAAAGTAAACTCAGTGGTTGTAGGGCCCGCTTTCGCAGCACTGTAAAGTTGAAAAAGCAGTGGTTGTACAGATACACTTCTGCACTGTCGTGAAGCCGAAAACCCAGTGATTATAGGATACGCTTTTGCAGCACCATAAAGTAAACTAAGTGGTTATAGGATCTGCTGTCGCAGCATCGTAAAGTTGAAATATCAGTGGTTTTGCAGGTACGCTTCTGCAGCATCGTAAAGTTGAAAACTCAGTGGCTGTGTGGGTAGAACTTGTACCATTGTAAAGCTGAAAAATCGTAAGTTGAACCATCGTAATTCGGAACCATCTGTATTTGTGAAATGTACGTTATGTGCATTGTTTGTACATAGGGATGATCACATCTGCTTCAGACTGCCCTCGTGGGAATTAAATGTTTGGTACATGTAGAAATTACATGGTAAACTAAATGTTCGGTACACCTCTCAAAAGTCCATCCGGAGTGTTGTGTAAGCTCCATTCACATTACCTGTTCTCTTGATCATCGCCATTAGTGTTGACACCAGTGAGGGATTACAAGACACCGTAGGCCCCAGTGGGGGCAGCGAGTTTAGGGAAGGTCAGACCTCTAGAAGAAAAGGTAGATTCCTGTATCACAGCCTTGGGTTGGATAATTTCTTAGTACACAAAAGAACCCAAACATGATGAAAACCTGGGTTCATCGGGTGACACCATTAAGACAGGGAAAAGGCAGGAAGCAGACTGGGAGAAGATATTCTACATGTCCCTGACGAAGGACTCACATAGAAATAAACGTTAATGAATCCGTGAATGGAAGATTAGGCACTTGGCAGAGATCACCAAGTGACCAGCGAGCAAGCGAGAGAACAAAGCAGAACCAGTGTGACGTCGCTAGACAGTCACTAGCCTGGCCAAAGGTAAAGGCAGTGGCTTAGAAAGGGAAGCCGAACGTCTCAGCAGAACAAAGCGAGCGAGGTGACGGGTATGTTCATTGACTTCACTCGAGCGTCCCGCGTTGTATGTGTGTGTTAAGATACCTCCTTGTACTTGATAAATGTAATACATTTATATTTGTCTATTAAAGATATTAATAAAGAAGCTTTTAAAATCACAAGTGAGCAGGGGTCTGAGTAGACTTTGCATGGAATTGGGGCCGGGGCCCAGGCCCTGTGTAGTCTCCTGAGGGAGAGCTGGGGCTCAGGTGCTGGGGGAGAGGGCAGGGCTGAAGCAGTGGCCAGAGAGCCTCTCCATGGGGACTGTCCTGGGAGGTCAGCAAAGGGCCACGAGGGACCTCGGGGTATGGTCATGTCGGGTGGGTCCTCAGCCTTCATGTCTGGCTGAGGATGTGGATCCAGTAGGGAGCGTTTTGGGGTGGGGCGGGGTGGTGCTAGATGCAACTTTCAGAGCTGAGTGTCTTTCTGCCCTGGGCTTCGGGACCCTTTAACAGTCATCCTCACAGGCGTGGTGACCCATCCTGTGGGCACAGTGCCAGTGTTCTCAAGAGGCGCCCCGGAGCCACCACCCCCATCTCTGTCTTACCAAGATGATACCCAGGCTGGGCACTACAGCTCTGGTGGCCCAAGGGCACCACTCCATGCTGGTGAGGTCTCAGTGCAGATGGCATGGGGAGGGTGCATGTGGCGGAGATGGCCCTCTTAGAGGCCCCACGAGAGCTACATGGATCCCTGGGCAGTGACCCAGCACCAGGCCCCGCCACCTCATCTCCACAGTGGGGACCAGGCTTCCAACAGACCTCAGGGGACACATGGGAACCACAGCAGGTAGGCACTGCCCTTCCAGGCTTTGTGCACGAACCTGGGAGATGGGTGGGGCAGGCACGGATGGAGGGTGAGGTGGGAAATGGGTGATGGGAGGAGCAAGGGCCCTGAGAAGCAGGCCTTGTCCATGGGCCCCCCTTAGGTGAACAGCCCAGTCGGGGTGGACAGCGCCCACTGCCTGGAGAAAATGTGAGCAGTTCAAACAGCAAAACCCTAATCCACAGTAGCCTAAGTGGATGGTGACCACAAAAGCCCCGAGGCCTCAGGTGCCCGGGGCTGCTCAAAATCTGAGGACACGGCCTGGGGTTCTGACTGCTTTTGTGAGGGGCTTGGGTGCTGAGACCAGAGAGCCTGACCTCAACAGGACCCCCTCAGAGCGTGCAGTGCAGCTGCGGGGAGAAAAGCGGGTGTCCAGGCACCTGCACAGATCTGACCGACGAGGCCTCACCGACGACCGCCTCCCAAGCCAGAACCGGCCCAGAGAACCAAAGCACGGGGCTGGGGGTTTTGTTTTTCCACCTGCTGATTCCCCAGATGGCTGAGGCTGGTCCAGACCAAGGCCGGGGACCTGGCACTCCATCCAAGTGTCCGACATGGGTGGAGGGGGTCCAAGCACGTGGGCCACCTCCCACTGCTTTCTCTCCCAGGCGCATCAGCAGGGTCAGAAGTGGAGCAGCTGAGACTCTGCAGTATGGGACGCTGGCTTTGCAAGTGGTAGCCTAACCCTATTTGATGCCACATATGCAGTTATCCCAGGATATCTATAGAGACCGGGGGGTGGGAGGGAGGTCCAGAGCCCCCTGCGGATACCAAACTGCACGGCCACTTAAGGCCACCTGTAGACGAGCATGTCTGCACACAGCCTAGGCGCATCCTCTTCTCACTTGGCATCGCCTCCACGTGCCGGGACACCAGCTGTGGCCCTGCTGTCACCGCAGAAGCAGTGCCCTTTTTTTTTTTTTTTGACAGGCAGAGTTAGAGATCTTCCTTCTATTGGGGTTCACCCCCCAAATGGCCGCTACGGCCAGCGCACTGTGCCAATCCAAAGCCAGGGGCCAGGTGCTTTTCCTGGTCTCCCATGGGGTGCAGGGCCCAAGCACTTGGGCCATCCTCCACTGCACTCCCGGGCCACAGCAGAGAGCTGGACTGGAAGAGGGGCAACCAGGACAGAATTTGGTGCCCCAACCAGGACTAGAACCCGGGGAGCCAGCGCCGCAGGCAGAGGATTAGCCTAGTGAGCCGCGGTGCCGGCCAGCAGTGCCCTTTCTCCACACTTCTCCAACCTGCAGTGGCTGGGTCTGTGGAGGCAGAGCCCACTGCAGTCTGAGCCGCTGACCCTCGGGTTGGATGACTGAGAAACCCGCGAGGAAGGACTCTCCACCGCGGCAGCTCGTCGAGGTCTCCAGCAGTTGGCTTCCTGTACCGCCCACGGTGCGTGCACACACCAAAACATCACGCTGGGCATCACAAACACAGCGTTTTATTGTCAACTTAAAAAAATAAGTTAGTCTCTGAAAAATAAAAAAAAGTAAACACACTCTGCTCACAGACCGCCAAGAGCCGCCGGCCCGGGATCCCGCTTCTTCGCTGAAACGACCTCAGCACCAGGAGAGCTTCCGCCCGGAGCCGGGGGGCTGGGGTTTGGCGGCTGCCGATCATTCTCCTCCTCCAAGCTGTGTCGGATCCCATATCCAAAATAGATGGCAAATCCTGGCGGGGAAATGAGTCGGTGAGGTGGGGGCGAGGCAGGGGTCTCTCCTCCCCCGACAAGGCCCAAGGGGACCTATCAGCTCAGCCTGTCACGGAGAGGTGGCGGGAAGAGGCACCCAAGAGGCCGCTTTTCCCCGGACAGCCACTCACCAATCGCCATCCAGACTGCAAACTGGGCCCAGGTCCTGCCGGTCATCTGCATCATCAGGTAGAGGTTCACAAAGATGCTCGCCAGCGGGAGGACCGGCAGGGCAGGTGCCTGCGGGCAGACGGGAGCCGTGTACCACAGAGTTATGTAAATAATCCCCTCGACCGGTTCTGTCATGAGGACTAAACGCTAACCTGGTGGAGCTACTTGGTTTAATGACCAGAGGGGCCGGCACTGTGGCACAGCAGGTGAAGCTGCCGCCCACATCGCCAACAGCCCATTCAGGTGCTGGTTTGAGTCCCAGCTGCTCCACTTCCTATCCAGCTCCCTGCTGAGGCACCTGGGAAAGCAGCAGAAGTTGGCCCAAGTACTTGGGCTTCTGACGCCCCGGTGGGCAAGCTGGATGGAGTTCCAGGCTACTGGCTTCAGCCCGGCCCATCCCTAACTCTTGTGACCATTTGGGAATAAATTAGCAGATGGAAGGTATCTCTCCCCCCAACTCTGCCTTTCACAATACATGAATCTTTATATTATTAAATTGTATTCTCAGTAGCTATTTTCCATTTTTAATTTGTATCCACTGGGGTAAAAGGCACAGTGACTGACAGCGAGAGACAGAGACAGATGTCCCATGCGCCCTAAATGCCTGCAGCACCCGGGGCTGGAGTGAACCCAGGTCACAGGACATCCCAGAGGGATGGGCAACGGGCTTAGCCACAGGGCATCGCATGGGGCGGGGAACTCAGCGAACGGGCCCTGATCTTAGCAGCCCCCCCACACTCCGCCTTCCTGGGCCGGGTGAGTTTTGGACCAAGGTAGGCAGAGTTCGGTGACTCAGGCTGGGTTGTGGAGGAGCACAGGGTCACTCACCTTGAAGTAGAGAGGGGTGGCATTCTGGGGCTGTCTCCAGACAACGAGGGTGAGCCCGAACACCAGCAGCAGCAACAGCGCAGCCACGGAGGTGCAAACGGGGTCTCCAGAGAACAGGCGCCCGGGCCACTGGGCCAGCATCAGGCTGAAGGCAGCCAGGAGGAGAACTGCAAGGGCCACGCGGGGGGCTCGGGCCAACTCCACTCCCAGAACGGCCCACACCCAGCATCCCTCCCCAGCCCAGACCGTGTCCACGCAGGGCACCCCAGAGACACACACACACACACCCTCCCCAGCGCTCACCAAGCAGCGAGGCACAGCCATAGACGGCCTGGCCAGACTTCAGGCTGGGGCCTGGGTCTCCGGGGCTGCACTGACTACTGAGAGTCTTCGAGGAGCCTGCGTCAGAGGTGCCCTCCGGCGCCAGTGCTCCCGGCTGGCCAGGCTTCATCTCAAGCTCTTCCCCACCTGTCTTCTCACTCTTGCATATATTCTGGTCCGGCTGGTACCTGAACGGGAGGTATCCTGATACTGAGGGGCCAGCTTCGTGGCGCACCTGCAGCCCTCGAGAACCAGTCCGAGTCCTGGCTGCTCTGCTTCCCATGCCGCTCCCTGCTAATGCGCAGCAGTCGATGGCCCGGGGGGAGACCCACGGGGCCAGCATTGTGGCATAAAAGGCTAAGCCTGCACCTGTAGTGTAGGCATGCCTGGTTCGAGTCCCGGCTGCTCCACTTCCGGTCCCGCTCCCTGCTGATGCACTTGGGAAAGCCACAGAGGATGGCCCAAGTGCTTGAGCCCCTGCCGCTCACATGGGAGACCCAGAAGAAGCTCCTGGCGCCTGGCTTTGGCCTGGTCCAGCCAAGTGGTTGCAGCCATTTGGGGAGTGAACCAGTGGGTGCAAAATCTCTCTCTCTCCCCCTCCCTCCCTCCCTCCCTCCCTCCCACTCTCTCCCTCTCTCCCGGCCCCCTGGTGGAGTCTCACCTGAGGACAAGAACAGAGAAGGCCACCAAGGAGTAGGACAGCAGGGTCCCAATGGACGTGAGGTCCACAAGATCGCCAAGCTCGAACAGGAACGCCATGGCCGCTGGCGTGGGGAGAAACACACAAGAGCATGAGGGCCGGCGGGAGGGGCCGGGAGGCAGCGCGCCGGCCAGGCTGGCGGGCCCTCACCTGCGACCACTCCGGACACGGCCGTGGCCAGCGCGGGCGTGCGCGTGCGCGCGTGGATCCTGGCCAGACCGCGGAAGAGCAGCCCGTCCTCCGCCATGGCGTAGATGACCCGCGGCATGGGGAACATGGCGCCCAGGAGGCTGGGGACAGGAGATGGACATGAGGGGCCGCCGGGGGCCGCGGCGCAGCCCCAGGGCCGGGAGAGGCGCTCCGCACTACCTGGAGGACAGGGCGCACAGGGTGCCCGCGGCCACGGCGTATCTGACCGGGGCCCACCCGACATGCACGAAGGCCTGGGGCAGGGGGCTCTCGGCGTGGATCTGGTAGTAGGGCACCATGAGGGTGAGCGCCGCGGACACGCCGAAGTAGGCCAAGAAGCAGATGAAGAGCGAGATGGCGATGCCCAGAGGCGTCGAGCGCTGCGGATTGCGCGCTTCCTCCCCTGCGGGGTCAAGGCCGGGTCAGCGCGGGCAGCGGGTGCGCGGGAAGCCCGCGGGTCCAGTGGCGGCACCGGGGCTCGAGCCGCGCGTCCCTGAGGCGGCCGCTCCTGGGGCCCCTTTCCGCGCTCGTTACCCGTGGTGGCGATGCAGTCAAAGCCGATGAAGGCGAAGAAACACGTGGCCGCCCCCCGGAGAATCCCGTCAAAGCCGAAAGGCACGAAGCCCCCGGCGCCCAGGGCGCCCAGGCTGTGGATAGAGGGGGGAGGGGAGGGGTGTGCTGCAGCCGGAGCCACGGGGCGGCCACCCCCGCAGGTCCCGGCTCCCTGTGGCCCAGGAGGGCCGCTGCTAATGACCCCGAGCTGTGGTCGGCTCTACCTGCCCCTGCCCCGCTGCCGGGCCTGGGATGGCGCCTGACCCTGAGCTGTGGTCGGCTCCGCCCGCTAACCTGGAGTTGTTGTGGCCGGAGCTGTTGAGGGCTCCGGCCACGGCGCGGCTGTAGTCCAGCTCCGTGAGCCTCCAGTTGTGCAGCCCGCCCTTGATGAAGCCGGAGACGGTGACGCCGCCCAGCACCAGGAGGTTCACGCCAGTGAACGCCTTGGTGACCAGGGCCGACTCGCGAGCGCCCAGAGCCAGCAGTCCTGCAGAGACGCCGGAAAACAGTGACCCCAGGGACAAGGCCGCCATGTGGGCTGGCTGGGACTGCTTCGCAGGTACGGTGGATGGAAAGGGCCCCGCCCAGGCACGGCAGTCGGGGACACAGCGCCCTGAAGGCACTGAATGCTGGTGGATCATATACTTGGAAAGGGTTAAACCTCTCTAGGGCATGGTTCGACACTCCCAAGAAATGTGCGCAACATATACTGATCAAATCAGGGGAACATTTCCCTCTCCCTGTCAAAAGTGTTTAAATTTCAAGTATTTTTTATGCTAGCATTTAATAAAAGGGGGGGAGGTGTGGCCATTTGGTGCAGTGGCTAAGATGCCATGTGGGCCGCCCGCACCCCATGTCAGAGGGCTCAAATCCCAGGTACTCTCCCTGCACTCCAGTTTCCCGTTAATGCGCCCTGGGGAGGCGGCAGCGAGCATCTGCCACCCACGCTGGAGATGGATGCTGAGCGCCAGGCTCTTGCCTTCATCATAGCCCAGCGCTAGCTGTTTCGAGTGTTTGAGGAGTGAAACAGCAGACAGGGAGTCTGTCTTACAGAGTGAGAATAAATTCCTAAATCTTTTAAAAACAAACTTTCGTCTCAGTAGGAAGGAAACTGTGAGTGTTTCTCAGTGGAGGAGTGATTTGACTCCCAGGAGACCTCCTCGTTGGCAGTGTCTGGCCGGGTGTCCCTGGCACCCTGTCTAAGGCTGGGACACTGCTCGGCATCGTGCAATGCCCAGGCTGCCCCAGGAGCAGAACCAGCCCCCAAGCCTGGCCTTCTTGCATGCCTGCCTCCCCCCTCCAGGCCCCACTGCTCCCAGCTCATCCCTGCCCCTGCCTTACCTGTGAGGAGCAGCACCAGCCCCAGCGCAAAGAAGTCTGGGTACGAGGCCAGGACGTGGGGCACGTGCAGGGGGAAAGTGCCCTGCAGGGCCCTGGCCATGTGGCCCCCGATGAGGTTATCGAAGGAGGTGCTCCAGGCCCGGGCCACACTGGCTGCGCCTGTGGGAGGATGGACATTCTTTGTGAACAAAAGAGACAGAGAGAAATCTCCTTTCTCAAAGAGACTTTTGTGGATAGTGGGGAAAAAGACAAAATAGCCAATCTCCAAGTTTCTTTACATGGGGTGGGGACAAGCAGGGACAAACATTAGAAAAATGGGTACACTGGTGCTGCCATTAGTGGTACAGCAGATTAAGCCACTGGCTCCTATGCTGGCGTTCCCCTGAGCCTCAGGTTCAAGTCCTGGCTGCTGCACTTAAGATCCAGCTCACGCAGCTGGGAAAGCAGTAGAAGATGGCCCAAGTACTTGGGTCCCTGCCCCCATGTGGGATACTGGAATGGAATTCCTGATTGCTGGCATTACCCTGGCCCAGCCCCAGCCCCAGCCCCAGTCATGGCCCTTTAGGAAGTGAACCAGAGGATGGAAGATCAATCTCAATTTCTCTCTTTCTCTCTCTCTGACTTTCAAATAAAGAAACTTTTAAGATAAAGAGGGGGCTGGCATTGTGGCGTAGCAGGTAAAGCTGCCGTCTGCAATGCCAGCTGTATCCCTGCTGTTGGCCTAAGAAAGCAGCAGAAGATGGCCCAAGTGTCTGGACCCCTGCCAGGTGGGGAGACCCATGGGAAATGCTGATGGAGCTCTTGGCTCCTGGCTTCAGCCTGGCTCAGCACTGACCAATGCAGCCATTTAGGGAGTAAACCAGCAGATGGAAGATCTGTCTCTCCCTCTCTCTCTCTCTCTGACTTTCAAATAAATAAATCTTAGAAAAAGAAAAATAAACAAACAGATGTTAAGCGATACACACTACACAAGAAAAGAAGCTGGCCAGGCAGGGTGGGGCCGGCTGGGAGATGAGAGTGGCAGTTTTCTTTTCTTTTTTTTTTTTTTTTTA
>CM027395.1:2546739-2567340 GCA_015711505.1 Sylvilagus bachmani | reverse complement strand
AGAGAGAAAGGTCTTCCTTTGCCGTTGGTTCACCCTCCAATGGCCGCCGCGGTCGGCGCGCTGCGGCCGGCGCACCGCGCTCATCTGATGGCAGGAGCCAGGAGCCAGGTGCTTTTCCTGGTCTCCCATGGGGTGCAGGGCCCAAGCACCTGGGCCATCCTCCACTGCACTCCTGGGCCACAGCAGAGGGCTGGCCTGGGAGAGGGGCAACCGGGACAGAATCCGGTGCCCCGACCGGGACTAGAACCCGGTGTGCCGGCGCCGCAAGGCGGAGGATTAGCCTGTTGAGCCACGGCGCTGGCCAGAGTGGCAGTTTTCTTAAATGAGCGTCAGGGAGAGTCTCCGGAAGGTGACAGCTGAGCGGAGACATCAAAATGATGAGAAATGAGCCTCGTGGAACACGGCCCCTCATCGACAAGTACCCCTCCCTACCTCCTCCTGCACGCTCGCCCCACAAGTAGATGACAGTAGTGTGAGAGGAAGGCTCCAGGCACCCCACTGTCCATGTCCCAAACCTCCCATCCTAAGTCCTGTGTCCCCACACCATCCACCCGTCCCATCCTCTCACCAATGACATAGGAGAGTATGAGGTTCCAGCCGGTGATGAACGCTAAGAGCTGACCCACTGTGACATAGCTGTAGAGATACGCAGATCCAGAACAGGGAACCCGGGCCCCAAACTCGGCGTAGCACAGTCCAGACAACACAGACGTCAGTGCTGCCACCAAGAAGCAGATGACGATGGCCGGTCCAGCTTTCTCTTTGGCCACCTCCCCGGCGAGGACGTACACACCGGCCCCCAGGGTGCTGCCCACACCCAGTGCCACCAGATCCAGGGTACTCAGACACCGAGACAAGCGGCTCTTGGCCTGCTCGCTTGGCTCCAGGGGCCGCCTGCGTACCAGCTTCTGACCAAACCGCCAAAGGTGCTGGCGCAGCATCCTGCACGGAGTTGAAGGGCTGAGACCCCCTGTGAGAACAAGGCAGGAAGGCGTCAGCAACATCCCCCCAATCTGGGCTTCTCTCAGCACAAGACCACCTCCACAGGGACCTTCGGGAGCCTCATTCATCTCCAGTCCTTGGCTTCAGGCATCAGCTAGACTTTCAATTCTTTGGGTTGGGCACTGTGGCACAGTGGGTAAAGCCACTGCAAAGCCACTCCATCCCATACAGGTGCCAGTTACATCCAGGCTGCTCCACTGCAGATCCAGCTCCCTGCTAATGTGCCTAGGAAGGCAGCAGAGGATGGCCCAAGCGCTTAGGTTCCTGCCACCCACATAGGCGACCTGGATGGAGTTCCAGACTCCTGGCTTTGGCCTAGCCCAGCCCTGGCCATTGCAGTAACTTGGAGAGAGAACCAGGGCATGGAAGATCTGTCACTACGCCTTTCAAATAAATAAATGTTTTTTAAAAAAATCAAAATCCTTTTCAAAGTTCTTGGAAGGTCTACTTGAGGAGACAGAAGCTTCTAGAACAATGCCTGGCACACAGTGACTTCTGGATAAGAATGGGTAAGAGAGATTTTCTGCAGGCCCCTGACACTCCTCAGCTGGCTGGTTTTGCACCAGCTCCTTACTTGATCTTCCTTCCCTATAAAGCAGGGGACATCATTGTCATCATGCCCTCTCTGACATGTGTGCAGTGATAGAGTCACTCTGCCTCTCTCTGTGACCCTGCATTTCCAATAAATAAATTTCCTTAAGAATTGGATTTTTGTGGGGGCTGATATTGTGGTATAGTAGGCACCTATGGTGCCGGCATCCCATATAGGCACCAGTTCCTATCCCAGCTGCTCCTCTTCCGATCCAGCTCTCTGCTATGGCCTGAGAAAGCAGTGGAAGATGGCCCAAGTGCTTGGGCCCACCACCTGCATGGGACATTGGGAAGAAGCTCCTGGCTCCTGGCTTCAGTTCGGCCCAGCTCCAGCTGTTGTGGCCATTTGGGGAGTGAACCAGCAGATGGAATTCTTTTCTCTGTCTCTCCCTCTCTCTGTAACTCAGCTTCTCAAATAAATAAAATCTTTTTTTAAAAAAATTGGGTTTTTGGCCGGCGCCGTGGCTCAACAGGCTAATCCTCCACCTTGCGGCGCCGGCACACCGGGTTCTAGTCCCGGTTGGGGTGCCGGATTCTGTCCCGGCTGCCCCTCTTCCAGGCCAGCCCTCTGCTGTGGCCCGGGAGTGCAGTGGAGGATGGCCCAAGTGTTTGGGCCCTGCACCCCATGGGGAGACCAGGAAAAGCACCTGGCTCCTGGCTCCTGCCATCGGATGAGCGCGGTGCGCCGGCCGCAGCGCGCCAGCCGCGGCGGCCATTGGAGGGTGAACCAACGGCAAAGGAAGACCTTTCTCTCTGTCTCTCTCTCTCACTGTCCACTCTGCCTGTCAAATTAAAAAAAAAAAATAAATAAATAAAAATAAAAATAAAAAAATTTAAAAATTGGGTTTTTGAACAGGGAAGAAAGGATATGGTGTTTGTTGGGTGGAAAAGAGTCCAGCACAGCCCCAGTCAAGATCCATTGTTTTCAGCCCCAGGACATAAAAACACAGGACCTGGCTCCTGCATAGAGGAAGGGAGAACTGACTTTCACTAGGCAGCGAATCTCTCCCTGATGCTTTGTGGTGTGCAACACAGGCTGAGTATCTCGCATCCAGGACTTGGGGCCAGGGTGTTCCCGATTTGGAGGAGGCAGATTTTAGGGTAGTTGGGTGACATTATCTATTTGCATATAGATGAGATTATCTGGGGTATGGAATCCAGGCCCAAATACAAAACCTACTGTCTTGTGTACTCCTCCTATACAGACCCTGCAGGTAAATTAACACGATATTTTTACTGCTCCTGCTTTGTTTATTTACTCATTTTTATTTATTTGAAGGGCAAAAAGGTCATTCTGCTGGTTCAATCCCCAAATTCTTGCAAAATCTGAGGCTGAGCCAAGCTGAAGCCAGGAGCCAGGAACTCCATCCATGTTTCCCATATCAGAGAGTAACTTAGAATACCTTATACAACATAAGTGCTGTATAAATATTCATGCTGCACTGTTTAGGGAATAAAGACAAGAAAATGTAGATGTTCGGGTCAGGCACAACCTTTTTTCAAATAGTTTTGATCCAGAGTTGGTCGAACCCAGGGGTCCAGAGCGCTGACTGTAGACTGAGATGGATGACACACTTGCTGTGAGTTCTGTGCAGGGCTTGACCCTGGTAACACTACCTACCCCTGAGTCCGAAAGGGAGTCACAGCCTCCAGACACCCCTGCAGCCCCACCAACTCAGACAATCCCTCTGGCTGTGTACTCAGCACACAGGTCACAAGTGTGTCCCCATCCTGCTTCCAGAGTTTCTGACCCACTGGATAGAAGCTGAGAGTCCTACAACCCCCTTGCCATAGCCCCAGGTTCAAATAATTGGCAGGAGCTCACAGGCCTGGGCAGGGGGTGGGGGGCACTGCCCATACATCTACCAGTTCGTGATAGAGGGCATGTCAGCTCACGTAAGCAGCCTGATGAGAGACATTGGGGGAGGTCTGGAGGGGTGCAGAGCACAGGAGCGGCTTTTATTCCCGCGGACCTGAGATGCATCCCATCCCCCACATCACCACCTGGAGGGCTCCCCAGGCCCTGCCCCGGTGAGTTTTTTTGCAATGTTCATTACACAGGCGTGATTAACACGTGGACAACCACATAGGACGATGATTGTAGAAGAATAGTGTGAGCCGATCACACAGTGGGGAAACCCAGCCTGGCCTGTCTGTCCAGATTCTTCCTGGCCTCTCCCAGCAGCATTCCTGATTCCCAGGTGTGGAGGACCCCTTCTCAAATGGGTGGCCTCGGACCAACCACCAGACCAGGCACGTGAGAATTGCTTCATGGCCAGCCCCAGGGCAGAAAGGCAAGGGAAGGCTGCTCTGTCTGTGGCCCACGTGGGGGACAGAAACCCCAGTTCCTAAGACCTGTCTTGAAGGGGACAGTTACAAGCAGGAACACTGGACAGAAATATCCACTACACCAGCATCAACCCTTTCTCCCAGACCCAGCTCCACACTCCCCTGGCTTCCATCCAGAAACAGGTCCTTCCGCCCGAGCACGGGGCCATGCTGATGTAAGCAGCATGCCGCGTTGCAGTCGTCAGAGTGCCTGAGCCCACGTGCCCCGTGCCCCGTGCCCCGTGTCCTGCTGCGAGCTTGCCCAGGACTTACCGAACTCCTAGAGTCCCTGAAGCAGTCCCTGGAGTGCAGGGGAGGCCGACGGGGGTGTCTGCACTGAGACAGTCTGGAGCTGAGGGATCAGCAGCAAAGACTCCCACCTGAGGCTCAAATTAACTCCTGGGAGGTGCCTGGTGGAGAAGGTGGGGAAGGGCGGGGCAGGGCGTGTAGGTGATGCCATCAGACGTGGACACTCTGTGATTCCAGCAGAGGGATGGTTCTACAGTTTTTTAAATAAATAAATGATTCTTTTATTTGCTAGGCAAGGGGACAGGGAGAAAGGGGAAGGAAGAAAAAGAGCTTCCACCTGCTGGTTCACTCTCCAAACGGCTGCAACAGCCAGGATTGGTGCAGGCTGAGCCCAGGAGCCAGGAACTGTATCTGGGTCTCCCACGTGGGTGGCAGAGGCCCAAGTACTTGCAGGAGCTGGATTAGAAGTGCAGCAGTTGGGACTCAAACCAGTGCTTATGCGGGATGCTGGAACCACTGCGAATGCTGTAGCTTCTCAGGAGGAAAAGGCCTTGCTCTGTCCAGAAAATATGCAGGTTATCACAATTCACAATATCTCAATATGCAGAGATTCACAAGCCAAAATATTTGAAGATGCTCGGAACGTCCTCATAGCATGGTTGCGTCCCATGCCCCATCGTCAAGATTTTCTGGGATGTTGTTAGGAAGAAAATGAGAAATGGTCCCCTCCTCTCCTATCACAGAGATTTCCATCTCCTGTGTCTTTGTTACATGGTGAATGTCCAGCCGTGATGGGTCATCTCGTGGGGGCAGTTTGGAACATGTCCTATGAAGTCATGTGGCATCCCTACTGGCCATCATGACTGCCTCACATGCGTATTATCCCCAGGAATCTACCACCTGTTTCCACTATTCACATTCAAAAATCCCATCACAGAATTATACTGTGATAGAATTCTCAAACTTCTCATCAGTTGATCTGTTCTGTTCCATAAGAAGTCTGCATGATGACTTTAATCAGAGGCCTGATTAGCATAATGATCCATTTAAAGGGTGCTTCTCAAACTTCTGTAGCTCTTAAAAAATATTTATTTACCTGAAAGGCAGAGTTACAGAGAGAGGGAGAGACAGATCCATCTGCTAGTTCACTTCCCAAATTGCCACAAGGGATGGAACCGGGCTAGTCCAGAGCCAGGCACCAGGAGCTTCTTCGGGTCTCCCACGTGGATGCAGGGGCTCAACCATTTGGGCCCTCTTCTACTGCTTTCCCAGCCATAGCAGAGAGCTGGACCATAGGTGGAACAGGACCCACATGTGATGCCAGCACTGCAGGCGGCATCTTTACCTGCTGTGCCACAGTGCCCCCCGCCATCTTTTGTATTTACTTACTTAGTTATTTTAGAGGCAGAGAGAGACTAAAGGAACTCTCATCCATTGATTCATGCCCCAAATGCCCACAACAGCCAGGGGGGTAGGCTAGGCTGAAGCCAGCTAGGAACTCAGAAGGAGTTAACCTGTTACACTACAACACTGGCCTCTATCTGCCATTAAAGAAAAAAAAAAAAAAACTTGAGATGCTGTATCAAAAACCAGAAGTTCAACATCTGAGCTGATATTGATATTGGCTAATCACCATAAGTCATCAGTAAACAGATTTGATATGGGAAGATCCGGAAGGTGTGCTGTGCAAATGGATCATTCGCAAACCACAGCAACAGGATTACAGGACACTCCCTCACTGAATAAGGAAAGCGAAGTCAGCTGAGAGCATTGCAGCCGTGGACTGAAAAACAGGGAGGGAAAGATCAAGATGGCGCCGCGGCTCAATAGGCTAATCCTCTGCCTGCGGCGCCGGCACACTGGCTTCTAGTCCCGGTAGGGGCGCCGGATTCTGTCTCGGTTGCTCCTCTTCCAGGCCAGCTCTCTGCTGCGGCCCAGGGTGCAGTGGAGGATGGCCCAAGTGCTTGGGCCCTGCACCCCATGGGAGACCAGGAGAAGCACCTGGCTCCTGGCTTCAGATCAGCGTGGTGCGCCGGCCGCAGCGTGCCAGCCGCAGCGAAAATTGAGGGGTGAGCCAACGGAAAAGGAAGACCTTTCTCTCTGTCTCTGTCACTGTCCACTCTGCCTGTATAAAAAGAAATCAAGATGTTGTGATTAAGCACCTAGCAGGAAAAATGTTTCCAGAAATCAAGAGACTGATGTAGGGTCAGGTGTGTGTGACTCGGGTGAATCCACTGTTTGTGATGTCCATATCCCATACAGGAATGCTGATCTCAATCCTGGCCACTCTGCTGCTGATCCAGATCCAGCTTCCTACTGATGTATCTGGGAAGGAGCCTTGGATGGCTCAAATGCTTGAGCCCCTCCACCCACGTGGGAGATGCAGATTGGATTCCACGCTCCTGGCTCTGACCTGGCCCAGCCCTGGCTGTTGTGGGCATTTGGGAAGTAAACCAGCTCTCCCTCTCTCTCCTTTTCTGTCCTCTCTGTTTCTGTCTCTTTTTGTCACTCTTTCAAGTAGATGAAAATAAATAGACATTAAAAATGAAAGCCATTGGTGTGTTTCTGGTGGCACAGGTGTACTGATGACCCCACAGGTGATCTGATGATACTTCAATGCATGCTGTGAAACAAACACAGGCAGTCTGTCAAGGGGTGGGCTCCAATAAGCCTCTCTTCTGTGCCACGCCATTAAGATCACACACCAGCATGGCCAAGTTGTGCATCAGTACAAACAAAGGCTCATGATCTGGGTTGAAGAGATAGTTTAAGATCCCTGAAGCCTTTCTCAGAATCTTTGGTCCATAGGAGTGGTCCTGAATGGCTTAATGTAGTCAAATCATACAGAGGCCTTAGTAATTCAGAAAAGCTTGAAACCCATTGTAGACAATTCCCAGGTCACATCTGAAATGCTCTTGGCTGTGGATAGTGCCGGGTCATTTGTAATCTCTCCTCATATAATGCTCTCTTTGGGCTCAGAGATCAAGGTTCCAATCAGTGGTTCTCACAGTGTAGCCTGTTGGGCCAACACAGTGTCCACAGTTCCCACTGCTGGTCATCATACTTTTCACCACCATGTGCTTATGGAAACATAATACAAATTTCACTTGAGAATGTCTTCATAGGGAGGGGTCCTTGTTGTGGTACAGTAGGTTAAGATGTCACCTGTAATGCCAACCTCCCATATGCAGTCCAGGCTGCTCCGCTTCCAATCCAGCTCTCTGCTAATGCACCTGGGAACACAGCAGAAGATGGCCCAAGTGCCTGGGGCGCTGCACCCACGTGGGAGACCCAAATGGAGCTCTAGGCTCCTGGCTTCCACCTGGCCCGACCCTGGCTGTTACAGCTATTTGGGGGCCGAACCAGTGGACAGAAGCTCTCTGTCTCCGTCTTTCCTTCTCTCTGGAACTCTGCCTTTCAAATAAATAAGTGGCAAGAGTTTGGGTGTGACAAGATGGGAAATAAACACGAGGCCCTTCTACTGCAGACCTCAGCATGAAGCTGCTCAGGAAAAAGCACCTGCGTGGTTGAGTTGTTTACTGAACCCTGTGGATTTCAAGGAAAAGCATGTTGACTCATAGGAATAACCAGCAGACTAATCACTGTGACTCAGACTGGACATTTGGCAAACACTCTGAAAAATGAAAGTGGCTTTTCAAAAAAGTGCCAGTATGTGCTGCTAACAATAACATTTGAGCTTTCACATGAAAATCAGAATGTTGGAAAAACCTTAACCTTTTTCAAGAGCATGATAGCTTCCCAATATTTAAAGACCAGAGTGATGTTTATCGGGCAATTAATGAATGCACTGTTGTTCATATTTCATCATGAAATGCATCAATGCTTAGAAACTATAACTCAGAATGCAATCGTTTCCAAAGGACAAAATAAGCAGTGGGTAAAAGATGTATTCAAACCACAAACCAACCAATGGATTTTTTTTAAAGATTATTTATTTGAAAGGCAGAGTTATAGAGAGATTGAGACAGAGAGAGATCTTCCATTTGCTGGTTCACTCTCAGATGGCCACAACAGCCGGAGCTGAGCCAGGCTAAGCCAGGAGCCAGGAGCTTCTTCCAGGTCTCCCATGCGGGTGCAGGGGCCCAAGCACTTGGGCCATTTTCCACTGCTTTTCCAAGCCATAGCAGAGCAGCACTGGAACAGGGGCAAATGGGACTCGAACCGGCGCCCAAACGGAATGACAGCGCCACAGGCAGAGGGTTAACCTGCACCACAGTGCCGACCCCAATAGGAAGCTTTAATAGGAAGAGGAGCAAGGACTGTACCCAGGCAATCTGATGTAGGACCCAGGTGTGGTAAACAGTGTCTTAATTCCCAGGCCAAATGCCAGCCCCACTTCAGTTAGAACCTGAATCATCAAGGAGGGTGGGAGGGACAGAGGTGGAGGGAGACCTGGAAAATTATTGTATTCTTAGAATTATATCCACAATCACCTTGACTCTGCTACAAACTAAAATAATACATAAAAAAGAAGTGTCCCTTCCTGCATTGACCTGTGGATGGATGTGAAGATTTCGGGTTGCTGAGACCTTTTTGCTGCTGAGATCTCATCTTCACATACACATTGATCGACAGACTTTTAAGGTCTGTTTATTTATTTATTATTTGTTTGAAAGGCAGAACAAGAGAGTGAGAGGTATCTTCCATCGCTGGTTCATTCCCCAAATGCCTACAACAGCTATGACAGGCCAAAGCCATAGCTTGGAACTCCGTCCAGATTTCCCACATGGGTGGCAGGGGCTCAGGTACCTGGGCCATCTTCCACTGCTTCCTCTGGCGCATCAGCAAGGAGCTGGATCAGAAGTGGAGCAGCCAAGACTCATATGGGATGTCAACATCATATGTGGCTCCTTGGCCCACTGTACCACAGCGCCGGCCCCCGGAGCCCAGAACTTAATCCAACTGTCCCACCCGGGTAGCAGGGGTCCAACCACTTGAGCCATCACATGCTGCCTCTCAGAGTTTGCATTAGCAGGAAGCTGGAATGGAGAGTGTAGCTGAGATTCGAACCCAGGCAATCCCAGTGTCTGCAGGCATCCCAAGGAACATCTTAACCTTACAAATTTTTTTTTTTTAAGATTTATTTGTTTATTTGAATGTCAAAGTTACACAGAGAAGGAGAGGCAGAGAGAGAGGTCTTCCATCCACTGATTCACTCCCCAGATGGCCACAACGCCTCACGCTATGCCAATCCAAAGCCAGGAGCCAGAAGCTTCCTCCAGGTTTTCCCATGCAGGTGCCCAAGGACTTGGGCCATCTTCCACTGCTTTCCCAGGCCACAGCAGGGAGCTGGATCGGGAGTGGAGCAGCTAGTCTCGAATCGGCGCCCATATGGGATGCCGCCACTGTAGGTGGAGACTTTACCCCCTATGCCACAGTGCTGGCCCCACCTTAGAATCTTTTTACCAGTTTCTGCATGTACAAAATGAGAATACTGTTGAATGTTAGGGAGATAAATAATTAGGATATTGCAGTCATTCCACCTAAAATACTATCTCCAGAGCCAGTGTTGTGGCATAGCAGGTTAAGCTGCTGCCTGAAACGCCAGCATCCCATATGAGTGCTGGTTCAAGTCCTGGCTGCTGCACTTCCGATCCCGCTCCCTGCTGATGCACCTAGGGAAGCAGAAGAAGATGGTCAAGTACTTGGGCCCCTGCACCTTCATGCAAGACCCAGAAGCTCCTGGCTTCAGCCTGGGCCAGCTTGGGCTGTTGCTGCTATTTGGAGAGTGAACCAGCAGTTAGAAGATTCTCTGTGTCACTCCCTCTCTCTGTAATTCTTTCAAACAAATGGATACATCTTTAAAAAAAAAAGGTATAGTTTCAGACACGCGGGTACAAGAGAAATCCGGAAGGTGCACACACCTCTCCAGACACTGCCCCACCACAGTCAACACCGATTGTGAGATTGGTTGCCTGGGGCTTGGAGCTCTGTCACTAAAGCAGCCACAGCTATTTTTTTATTATTATTATTAAAGATTTATTTATTTATTTATTTGAAAGTCAGAGTTATGGCCGGCGCCACGGCTCACTAGGCTAATCCTCCACCTGTGGTACCGGCACCCTAGGTTCTAGTCCCGGCTGGGGCACCAATTCTGTCCCGGCACCCACATGGGAGAACAGGAGGAAGCACCTGGCTCCTGGCTTCGGATCAGTGCAGCGCGCCGGGCGTAGCAGCCACTTGGGGGGTGAACCAACGGAAGGAAAACCTTTTTCTCTGTCTCTCTCACTGGCTAACTCTGCCTGTCAATAAATAAATAAATAGTTACACAGAGAGGAGAGGCAGAGAGAGAGAGAGGTCTTCCATCCGATGGTTCACTCCCCAATTGGCTGCAACCGCTGGAGCCCAGCCGATCTGAAGCCAGGAGCCAGGAGCTTCCTCCAGGTCTCCCACGCAGGTGCAGGGGCCCAAGGACTTGGGCCATCTTCTACTGCTTTCCCAGGCCATACAGAGAGCTGGATCGGAAGTGGAGCAGCCGGGTCTCGAACTGGCGCCCATATGGGATGCCAGCGCTTCAGGCCAGGGTGTTAACCCACTGCGCCACAGCGCCGGCACACAGCTAGTTAAAAAAATATTTTTTTTAATTTATTTGAAAGAGGTACAGAGAAGGAGAGGGAAAATGGTCTTCCATCTGTTGGTTCACTCCTCAAATGGTCACAATGCCTGGGGCTGGGCCAGACTGAATGCAGGAGCCAAGAGCTTCTTCCAGTTCTCCCAAGTGGGCGTGGGGGCCCATGGACTTGGGCCATCCTCCACTGCCTTCCTAGGCACATCAGCAGGGGGCATGCAGTTCTCGAACTGGTGCCCATATGGCATTCCAGCAGGCACCTACCCTGCTTCCGCCCACAAGGCGTCAGCAGCACCCCCACGCCATTGAGATAAACAAAACCATCTCCAGACCAAAACTATCGAGGGGCAAAATGTCCCAGGCTAGGAGCCACTTGGCTGGGTCTGAAGCAGCACATACGTCATGTAGTGGGGGAGAGTTCTCAGACGTTCTGGATTTGCTTCAGGACGAGGAGTCAGACATTCAGACTTCAGCAGGGAAATACAAGGTAGACCCACATCCCACCCACCAGTGGGGCGTGGTCAGATGCAGAGGGGAAACCATAGCCTAAGGCATAGACATGGAGACATCACAACACACGAACCATTCCTTCCAGCAGGAATGGGCAAATGGATTATAACCCTAGGATTAGAGCTATCATGACCAGGCCCTGAGACAGTTAATCCAGTGACATTCTGGGAGTAGTGGTCAATCTCCTCTCCAGACGGCCCCTCTAGGTCCGCCGGGAGCAATGCTGTCACAGCTTGCCACAAGCAGCCTACCTCCAAGGTCAAGAACACCCTGGGACACCAACTTAATCCTCTCAAAGGTGATTAGCTAGGAGACTAACCCTGCCCATGCACCAGAACTACCGGGAGCTTACAAATCCTTATCCTTGGGTCCCACCCACAGAGATTCAAGTTGATGGGCCCTGGGGTGAGCCCCAGGCATCTTGTTTCAACTTCCCAGGCAACAAGAATATACTCCCATGATTGAAATCGCCACCAAGACTTGTAAATACCATTCATTGAATCTTCTGCCCCTTAAGATGCAGGTTCACCTTTGAGACATACTTTTCCAGACTCAGGTGAGCATTTCTGAGAACATCTCATTGCAATACTGAAGAATCCCAGTATTTTATCTCAAAAGGGAAAGGAGTGAACTACCTGGAATAGGATTTGGAATACAGAGATTTTTTTTTTTTTTTAACAAAGTTTTCAATGCACATGGGACAATCTAAGGTCAACCTATAGTCACTGGTCATATCTTCAACCCCAGGAAAAAGGGAAAATTTCTACCTGTGGCTTCAACAGTCAATGGTAGTAGCTTGAGGGGATGCAAATCTTTGGACCTCTAATAACTGAACTTCATTTGAGACCTCTTAGTGACTTTAATTGAAATTCACATAACCTACTCAAATCATTTATTTATTTGAAAGGCAGAGTTACAGAGACAGAGATCTTCCATTAGCTGATTCACTCCCACAAACAGCTGCAATGACCAGGGCTGGGCCAGGCCAAAGCCAGGAGACCAGGGCAACATCCGGGTCTCCTACATGGATGGTAGGGGCCCAAGGACAAGGACCATCTTCCACTTCTCTCCCAGGCACATTAGCAGGGAGCTGGGCAGGAAGTGGAGCAGCCAGGACTCGAACAGGCACCCAAACACACATCAGCTCCCAGAGAACTTAATGGCATTTAGCATGTTCACAACATCCTACAACTACTTCCATATAATTACAGTGTAAATCCCCATTAACCTGTTACCCTCACTCTGTCCATCAACCATGAATGAATAAGCAAACCTTGTCCATCCATTCCCCAGGATTCGTCCAACCACAGAAAGGCATGAAGTGCAGGAGACACATGCAGCCATGATGAATCAACTTACAGCAGCTCGGGACACCAGAGGCCACGTGTGCAGTAGGGATTCCATTCACATGAAGTAGTCAGTCAGCAGGAAGCCAGTTTCACACTGGTTTCCCACACTATCAGAGGACAAAAATACAGCTTCTAAATTGTTGCCTGGTGTCTGAGTTGCCTCTGATCGAGTGCCTGAGGAACATATTCCCTAGGACGCTTGGAAAGGAAGCTCAGGACTGTCGCAGAATGAATGCGGCAGTGGGGTGGAAGGAGAGCCAAGGGCAAGGATGGCAAGAAAAGCTGGTGGGGGGTTAAGCCGCCACCTGTGATGCTGCATCCCCTGTCAGAGCGCTGGTTCCCATCAGGCTCCCTGCTAGTAATGCACCTGGCAGAACAGCAGTGACTTTGTGGGCCCCTGCCACCTGGAGACCCAGATGGAGCTCCAGGCTGCTGGCTTCAGCCTGGCCCAGCCACAGCCTTTGCAGCCTTTTGGGGAGTGAGCCAGCAGATGGAAGATTCTCTCTCTCTCTTTCTCTGTCACTCTGCCTATCCAATAAATCATATATGTCTGATAAAGATGTTTTCCTCAGAAACCTTTTTTTTAAAAGATTTAAATTTATTTTTTTGAAAGGCAGAGTTACAGAGGCAGAGGCAGAGAGAGAGAGAGGTCTTCCATCTGCTGGTTCATTCCCCTAATGGCAGCAATGGCGAGAGCTGCACCAGTCTGAAGCCGGGAGCTTCTTCTGGGTCTCCAACGTGGGAGCAGGGGCTCAAGCACTTGGGCCATCTTCTACTGCTTTCCCAGGCCATAGCAGAGCTGGGTCGGAAGTGGAGCAGTTGGGAATTGAACCAGTGCTCATACGGGTTACTGGCACTGCAGACAGTAGCTTTACCAGCTATGCCATAGTGCCACCTCCCCCCCCAAACCTTTCGTTTAAGGAATACAAACTTAGGAATATAGTGATTCTTCCCACTGTACCCACCCTCCCACCCACACGTTCACCCATTTTCCTCCTCCCTCTCCTATTACCACTCCTATTTTTTACTAAGATCTACTTCCAGTTGATTTTATACATGTTATCACAGATCAAGGAGAACATAATGGCATTTGTCCTTTTGGGACTGGCTTATTTCACTAAGTATGATGTTTTCCAGTTTCATCCATTTTATTGCAAATGACAGGATTCATTTTTCCCACTGTATAGTATTCCATGGTATATATATCCTATTTCTTTATCCAGTCTTCAGTTAATGGGCATTTGGGTTGATTCCATATATTTCATATATTTTATGTATTACCTATTATAAATTGAGCTGGAAAGTTTATATATATATATATATATATATATACTAAAAAAAAAAAAAAGCTGGCTACCTCCACGCACCTGCAGAGGCCACTGGCCTCTGTGCCCAGGATCAGAGGTGTGAGTGGTGTGAATTCACTGGGGTTGCCAGTTTACCACCAACACCAGGTCTTTAGTAGAACCTGCAGTAAACTCCACAAGGCTTCAGATCCCATGCTGGGTTCCATGGGTCCACATCTCACATGGGTGCCCCTGCCTGAATCAGTATATAAACTGACAGGTGACATTTTGCTTATATCTCTGCTGGAGGAGATGCACTATTCCAGCAACCAATGACTTCCTTCAGCCTAGACAAGATCTGCTCCACCAGAAGGAATGAAGAAAAGGACCAGCCACTGCAGAAATGCTGGCAGCCAGGCTGGACTGAGGGGTCCACTGTAGTCATTCCTATAGCATGGACTAAGGCATCTTCCATAATTATCCTTTAAATGTGGGTTAAAGAGTCTACTGTACTATTTTTTTTTTTGACAGATAAACAGAGAGACAGAAAGGTCTTCCTTTCCGTTGGTTCACCTCCCAAATGGCTGCTACGGCCGGTGCTGCGCCAGTGTGAAGCCAGGAGCCAGGTGCAGGGCCCAAGCACTTGGGCCATCCTCCACTGCCTTCCCAGGCCACAGCAGAGAGCTGGACTGGAAGAGGAGCAACCGGATTAGAACCCGGCGCCCATATGGGATGCCGGTGCCGCAGGCGGAGGATTAACCGAGAGAGCCGTGGTGCCGGCCCCTACCGTATTATTCTTGTAATCTGGCCAGATAAGAAATAGGATCTGCTCTCCAAACTAAACTGTGAACGACTACTGAAAGTCACACCACTCTTCATTAACATGTTCATCTGCCATGTGCTGATTCAACAAATATTAAGTTGTCGGCTTTCTCTTCCTTAAAATGAGACTACATTAAGTGGATTAAATAAATTGAAATATGCTGGTGCTGAGAATCATGCCAGGATCACTGGGGCCACTAAAGAAAATAGGAATTGCCTGAAGTCCTGGTGGTTAACACTCCCAGGCCTCCTCACTGAGGGTCAGCACCTGAGAGCTTCGGGTAGAAAATCTCCCAGCCTCACCTGCTGAATCAGCGGCATCGCAGGAGGGAGGTGTTCCTGCCATGTGATTTTAGAAACAGCTGCTCCAGGTGAGTCCGCAGGCCCCTACCTTGGAGACCCGCTCCACTCAGCTGGGGGTCAGACCCGGACACTGCATTCCACAAGGACCCAGGAGATGCTAGCGGGGCCAGGTTTGTGGGCTACACTTTGAGAGTCTGTGCTCCGTTAATGCAGACTGAACCCAGCCTACCTGGAAACTTCAAAAATGTGTGTGTGTGGGTGGGGGAGGAATTAAATCTCTCTTGGAGCCAAATATTTTGAAAGGCATTCATAATCTTTTCAAAGTATGTCTTCTCCAAGACCTTCTGGGAGTCTCCTTCCTTCTGGAAGGTTCCGTGTAGGTTAGTTTCTCTTCGTGACTGTGCCAGAAAGTGATCTGAGTACAAACCATAGCTCAACTTCTAAATTTTGATCCCCCCCCCCCCCCGCAAAGCTTGCAACAGTGGTGGGAGACAGGGGACTGTACTATCACCGTGTATAAAGTGGGCTGTGTGTGAGGTGACCGTGCCCAGCTGTAGGAAAGGGCTCCATAAACAGGAGAGGCAGCTGAGCCGAGCGAGTGTTGGCCATCTTGGGTGTGTCAGATACGTGGTCCACGGGTGATGTTTTCAAGTGGGCCAAGGTTTAATCCAGGTGTGATCTCACTGGAAATGAAAAAAATCTGCACTCAAGACAGAACTGGGTGAAATCCGGGGGGGTAGGGGGGCTTTGTGGAGGATTCATCGACCAGACTGGCGGATGGGGAAGACAGAGGTGGAGGAGGTGGGACTAAGGGCGGGGCTGACGGGGATCTATTTAAATGCGGGTGTGATGTTTGCCAGCCTCATCTCTGGAGCTGAACACGGGAACGGGTCGAAGTACAAAGATGTCCGGCTTAGAGGACTTCCTTCAAGGTAAGTCTCGGGGCTGAGGTGAGGGCTGGGGAAAGATGCTGCATCGCCCGCGTCCTCCCGGCCTCTGTAAGCCACGTGGGTGTTCGCTGGCCCTGTGACTGTGTCCTCAGTGTCACCACTGATGTTCTCCAGGCAGCCACGGGGGCTCCTCTCCACCAGGAGGATCAGGTCACAGAACACTAGGTCCTCAGCAGTCTGGAAATGGAACAAAAAGATCAGTTTAATTCAGGAAACAAACGTTGAATTCCACATCTATACCAGGTCTTCATGCAGACTCATGATGGAAAATGTATATTGCAAATAGCCACGTGGATTTCAAATCATTTTTTGCACCAAAATGGACTTTTCCACGTTTCCACAAACTACATAAAGTCCTCCAAGATCTCCTTTTTTTTTTCTTTTTAAGATTCATTTATTTTTTGAAAGGCTGAGTTAGAGACAGGGAGGCACAGAGTTCTTCCATTCGCTGGTTCATTCCCCAAATGGCCCTATTGGCCAGGGCTGGGCCAAGCCAAAGCCAGGAGGGATCATGTCTGTCTGATTTTGCGTCCTGTCCTTTTGGATATTTTCAGAAAGATGTCCCAAGATTTCCCTTAACTCAGCCCAGCATCTGTCATTTGCGTCATCCGCTTTGTGTAACTTGTAGGTGTTTACTCTAATGGGGTCAGAAGCTGAGCTGCCCCATGCATCTCTAACAGCCTTCTGGTGGACGTAAACTCACATGCGGTCCAGGCAGGCCTAAGTCGCTGCCCATGGCCCATAGCGGAGTGCCTGGCTGCAGCCACACCGCTGCTCCGCTTCCGATCCACCTTCCTGCTCATGCACGCCTGGGAGGCAGCGGACAATGGCCCACGAGCTTGGGTCCTGCCACCCACACGAGAGACCCAGATGGAGTCCCTGGCTCCTGTTTGTAGTACTCAAAAAGCTGGTATCTGAGCCAGGATTTGAGAGCCTCTGTCCCCCATCACACTGTCTACCACAGGTCACTGCTGTCCCCAGAACTATCACGCCAGCCTGGGTTCTCCTGTGCTTGGGAGAAGCCGGCAGTGCCTGACGCCCAGCTGACCACTCGAGGACAGTGCTTCTCTACCTCCCAAGGGGGCCTCGCCTGACCTGCCCTCCCCCCACAACACCCACCTGTTGTCCTAAACTTCACTTGCTTTCTCTACTCCAACCATACTCACCCCTAGGTTGTTCCTTGGGGATTTTGTACTTGTGGTTCAGCATCAGAAATTCCTTCCCTGCAAATATGCACCTGGCTTACTCCCTCACCTCTTCCAGGCTGGCCCGAGAGACTCAAGGGTTAAGAGCTGATCTCCCAGGGCCAGCGCTGTGGTGATGTGGCATAGTGGGTTCGCTTCCAGCCCTGGCCGCTCCACTTCCCATCCAGCTCCCTGCTACTGCACCTGGGGAAGCAGCGAGAGATGGACCCTTGCACCCATGTGGGAGACCCGGCCCGGAGGAAGCTCCTGGTTCCTGTCTCTGGCCTAGGCCAGCCCCGACCATTGCAGCCATTTTTTAAGATTTATTAATTTGAAAGTCAGAATTACACAGAGAGAGGAGCGAGAGAAAGAGTCTTCCATCCACTGGTTCACTCCCCAATTGGCTGCAGAGGCTGGAGCTGCACCAATCTGAAGCCAAGTGTTTCCTCCAGGTCTCCCACACAGGTGTTGAGGCCCAAGGACTTGGGCCATCTTCTATTGCTTTCCCAGGCCTAGCAGAGAGCTGGATGGGAAATGGAGCAGCTGGGTCTCAAATCGGTACCCATTTGGGATGCTGGCACTGTAGGCGGCAGCTTTACCCACCATGCCACAGTGCCAGCCCCCAAATAAAAAAAGTCAAAATCATTTTTCCTACATTATTTTCTCTATACAGCTAATGTTATCTGCTTCATGTGTCTTCTGACATCTTAGTTTCTGCGTGTGCCTTCACTAAAATGTGATATGACATTTATCATATATAATATATATGTATGATAGCAGTGGCTTTATTTTCATTTCCTTGTTATATGCCTAAAACAAAACAAAACAAAACTTGTGTTCCATAGAAACTGATTGAATGATAGTTAAAGCCGTGTCTAGTTCAACTTGGGGTGCGTTGCCTATTTTCTATGAAAAAACAGAAGGGGTGTTGGCATTGTGGCCAGCGGGTTAAGCTGCTGCCTGCAGTACGGCATCCCATGCATATGACCCAGATGGAATGCCTGGCTTCTGGTTCTGGCCTGGCCCAGCCCTGGCCATTGTTAAGTATGGTGTACGTGTCTCTCTGTTTCTCTGTAACTCTGCCTTTCAAATAAAAATAGCATCCAAGCACCGAGGCACAGGAACCAAGGGGAACCCGAACTCGGCTTCCCTATGGTGGGTGCTCCCAGTAGTGACAGAAAGACAAAGCTCTGGAGAAGGAGCAGAGGCTGAGCCTCCGGCCAGGCCTGAACCTCTGAGCAGGATGGGGAGCCCAGGGCAGCTTCCCGGTGGAACCGATACCACTTCCCCCCACCCCGTGTTTCTCTCTTTGCCAGGCAAATGTAACAAGATATCACAGAGGAAAAGAACCGTATTCACTGATGAACAGCTTGAAGACTTGCACATCTTGTTCAGTAAGAACCCGTACCCAGACCGTGACCTTCAGGTAGAAATAGCCTCCAGAATGAACATAGACCCCACGGTGGTGCAGGTAGGAACGTGACCCCCACCATGCCAAGCTCCCTCCCTGGGCCCAGAGACCTGAGGGTTGTCCCCAAGGCCCAGCCTGCGGCCCCACACCCTGTAATGCCCTCCAACACCCCTGGAGCAAGGGTAGGAAAGCTTTGGGAAGGATCAACAGAACGAAAAGATTAGTTCACTGGGACTGGCACTGTAGTCAGGTCAAGCCACTGCCAAGCCACTGCCTGCCACGTCGCCATCCCATGAGCACCAGTTCAAGTCCTGGCTGCTCCATTTCCAATCCAGCTCCCTGCTAATGTCCCTCTCTAATACTGCCTTTCAAATCAAATTTTTTTAAAAAATCATGGATATTATAAACATTTTAAAAGGTAAATTTATCTTTTTTTTTTTTTTTTGAAGACTAATTTATTTGAAAGTCAGAGAGAGAGGAGAGATTTTCCATTCACTGGTCACTCAAATGGTTGCAATGGCCATGGCTAGGCCAGGCGAAACCCAGAGCCAGGAGTTTCATCCAGGTCTCCCCCATGTGTGGCAGGGGCCATCTTTCACTGGTTTTCCTAGGCCACTAACAGGGAGTTGGATCGGAAGTGAAGCAGCTGGGACAGGAATGAGCACCCATATGGGATGCTAGCATCACAGGTGGCAGCTTTTACCTGCTCTGTCTTACTGCTCCCTGAAGTCTTTTCTTTTTTCTTCTTAAGATTTATTTTATTGGGGCCGGCGCTGTGGAGTAGCGGGTAAAGCTGCCACCTGCAGTGCCAGCATCCCATATGGACGCTGGTTCAAGTGCCGGCTGCTCCAGTCCTAATCCAGCTCTCTGCTGTGGCCTGGGAAAGCAGTGGAAGATGGCCCAAGTCATTAGGCCCCTGCCATCCATGTAGGAGACTTAGAAGCTCCTGGCTCCTGGCTTCGGATTGGCACAGCTACGGCCATTAGCGGCCAACCAGGGAGTGAATCAGTGGATGGAAGACCTCTCTCTCTGTCTCTCTCTCTCTGTCTCTCTCTGCCTCTCCTCTCTATGTAACTCTTGACTTTCAAGTAAATCTTTTTAAAAAAGATAAATAAATCTTATAAACATATAAATAGATAAGATAGATACTAAATAGAGAGAGACAGAAAAGGAGAGAAAGAGGAGAAAGAGTCTTCCATCTGCTTGTCTACTGGCCCAGTCCCAGTCATTGTGTCCAGGCCGAAGCCAGGAGCCAGGAGCCTCCTCCAGGTCTCCCACATGGATGGCAGGGGCCTAACGACTTGGGCCATCTTCCACTGCTTTCCCAGGCACATTAGCAGGGAGCTGGGTTGAATGAAAGTAGAACAGCTGGGACTCGAACCAGCGCCCACGTGGGATACTAATGTTGGTAGGCAGCAGCTGCCACAGCACTGGCTCCTGAAATTTTGTTGGATTAGCTGTCTCCCGTGATCCTTTTGAAGACCCCACACCCTTTAAGCTTTGTGGCTTGTGCTGTCTGCCATGGCTATGTCTAGCACGGGGCAGCCATGATACGTAAGCTGAGGCAGTTTCCACAGTCACACGGTGTGCTGCGTTCTGCCCTAACCATTTACGAAGGTGAAATCCAGTCTTGGTTCATGCCTGCCTCTGGCCCCACAAAACCAGGTGGAGCGGCCGAGCTGGCGCAGGACGACACGACTGCTGACGTTCTCATTTCTGCTCCTTCCTGGGAGGGCGCTGGGAGGGGTCCAGGGCTGGACGGAGGTGGCAGAGAGGCCGGGTTAGCTGTCCTCACCTGGACGTCCCCGCCTCACTCTGGCTGTTCTCTTCTCCCCTCAGGTCTGGTTCAAGAACCACAGAGCAAAACTCAAGAAAGCAAAATGCAATCAAACTCCGCCCCCACAGGAAGCTCAGCACCAGAGACCCCTGGAGGACCCAGCCACAGCCGACTCCTTCCAGGAGCCAGCGGAAGCACCAGCCAGCTACCCTGAAGACGCCTACCCCCAGGGCCTCGCTTACCCGCACCA
>CM027395.1:2476943-2546239 GCA_015711505.1 Sylvilagus bachmani | reverse complement strand
ACAAGATGGCGGATGTCCTTGGGCCCTGTGTCCACGAGGGAGACCTGGCTTCTTCCTGGCTTTGGCGGCCATTTTGAGAACCCATGGTGGGAAAAATGTATCCCTCCCTCTCTAGCACTCTGTCTTCCAAATAAATAATTTAAAAAAAATTTTTTTTTATTGTTGGGGGCTCTAGCTGAGTCATAGTAGGCTGAGCCAGTGCCTGCAGTGTGGGCATCCCAAGTGGGCACAGGTTCGAGTCCCGGCTCTTCCACTTGAGATCCAGCTCTCTGCTAATGCACCTGGGACAGCAGCACAAGATGGCGGATGTCCTTGGGGCCTTGTGTCCACGAGGGAGACCTGGCTTCCGCCTTGCTCCAGCGGCCATTTTGAGAACTGGTGGTGGGAAAATCTGTCTCTCCCTGTATCTGCCTTTGTAAATCTTTTTAAAAAGATTTATTTATTTATTTATTTATTTATTTGAAAGTCTGATTATGCACAGAGAGGAGAGGCAGAGAGAGAGTCTTACATTCGAGGTTCACTCCCCTATTGCTGCAACAGCCGGAGCTACGCCAACCTGAAGCCAGGAGCCAGGATTTTCTTCCCAGTCTCCAGCGTGGGTGCAGGGGCCCAAGCACTTGGGCCATCTTCCACCGCTTTTCCAGGCCATAGCAGAGAGCTGGATCAGAGATGGATCAGCCAGGACTCAACCGGCACCCGTGTGGAATGCCGGCACCCCAGGCCATGGCATTACCCACTGGACCATCTACTGTTTTTCAGTCCATAGCAGAGAGCAGGATCAGAAGTGCAGTAGCCGGAAATTGAACTGGCGCCCATCAGGATTTATTTTGAGGGCTATGCCTGTGGATGTGACACAGTAGGCTGAGCCTCTGCCGGCAGTGCCGGCCTCCCATATGGGTGCCTTTTCGAGTCCCAGCTGCTCCACTTCCGATCCAGCTCTCTGCTAATGCACCCGGGACAGCAGCACAAGATGGCCGATGTCTTTGGGCCCCTGCGCCCACATGGGAGATTGGAAGAAGCACCTGGCTCCTGATTGTCCAATTCTGGCCATTGCCACCATTTGCAAAGTGAGCCAGCAGATGGAAGATCGATCTCTCTCTCTGTTTTTCCCTCTCCATCTGTAACTCTGCTTCACAAATAAGAAGATGGAAGTTCTCTCTCTGTCTCTTCTCTCTCTCTGTCTCTCCCACTTCCCTCTTCTCTCTGTAACTCTGCCTCTCAATAACACCTGGGACAGCAGCACAAGATGGCCGATGTCTTGGGCCCCTGCACGCACGTCATCTTCCATCTGGCCTGGTTTGCTTCCGCCTGGCTCTAGCGGCCATTTTGAGAACTCGTGGCAGGAAAATCTGCCCCTCCCCCTCTAGCACTCTGCCTTTCAAGTAAATAATTTTTTCTAAAGATATATTGTTGGGAGCTGTTGCTGAGTTATAGTAGGCGAAGCCTCTGCCTGCAGTGTGGGCATCCCGAGTGGGCGCAGGTTTGAGTCCTAGCCGCTCCACTTATGCTCCAGCTCCCTGCTAAAGCACCTGGGACAGCAGCACAAGATGGCGGATGTCCTCAGAGCCATGCGCTCACATGTCACTCTGTCTTTCTAATAAGTAATTTTTAAAAAAGATTTACTTATTTGAAAGTCTGAGTTACACACAGAGAGAAGGAGAGGCAGAGAGAAGTCTTCCACCTGCTGGTTCACTCCCTGAATGGCTGTAATGTTCAGTTCTGTGCCAACCCAAAGCCAGGAGCTGCTTCTGGGTCTCCTGCACAGGTGCAGGGGCCCAAGAACTTGGGCCATCTTCTACTGCCTTCCCAGAGAGCTGGATCAGAAGTGGAGCAGCCAGGACTTGAACCCGCGCTGGTGTGGGATGCCTGCACCGCAGGCAGTGGCTTTACCCCTTATGCCACAGTGCCGTCCCCATAAATAAATTTTATTTAAAAGATATATTTTGGGGGCCTGTGGATGTGACACAGTAGGCGAAGCCTCTGCCTGCAATGCTGGCTTACCATATGGGTGCCAGTTCAAGTCCCAGCCACTCCACTTCCAATCCAGCTCTCTGCTAATGTACCTGGGACATCAGCACAAGATGGCCGATGTTCTTGGGCCCCTGTGCCCACGTGGGAGACCAGAAGAAGCACCTGGCTCCTGGCTTCTGATTGTCCAATTCTCGCCATTGCCGTCATTTGCAAAGTGAGCCAGCAGATGGAAGATTCTCTCTGTCTCTCGCTTCCCTCTTCTCTCTGTAACTCTGCCTTCCAGTAACGCAGATCTTCCATCCGGCCGGAAGCCAGGAGCCTGGTTTGCTTCCGAAGCCTGGCTGTAGCGGCCATTTTGAGAACTCATGGCGGGAAAATCTGCCCCTCCCCCTCTAGCACTCTGCCTTTCAAGTAAATAATTTTTTCTAAAGATATATCGTTGGGGGCTCTTGCTGAGTTATAGTGGGCTAAGCCTCTGCCTGCAGTGTGGGCGTCCCGAGTGGGCGCAGGTTTGAGTCCCAGCCACTCCACTAGTGATCCGGCTCCCTGCTAAAGCACTGGGACAACAGCACAAGATGGCCGATGTCCTCAGGGCCCCTCGCCCACGTGGGAGACTGGGAGGGGCTTTTGGCTCCGCCCAGATCCAGCGGCCATTTTGAGAACTTGTGGCGGGAAAATCTGTCTCTCTATCACTCTGCCATTTAAATAAATTTTTTTTAAAGATTTATTTGAGGGCTATGGCTGTGGCTGTGGTGTAGTAGACTAAGCCTCTGCCTGCTATGCCGGCCACCCATGTGGGTACAGGTTTGAGTCCCAGCTGCTCCACTTGTGATCCAGCTCCCTGCTAATGCACCCGGGACAGCAGCACAAGATGGCCGATGTCCCTGGGCCCCTGCGCCCACGTGGGAGACCGGAAGAAGTCCCCAGCTCGTAGCTTCTGATCAGCCCAGCTCTGGCCATTGCTGCCATTTGCAAAGTGAGCCAGTAGATGGAAGATCTCTCTCTCCCTCTCTCCCTCTCACTCTCTCACTGGTTGTGCTCAATTAGTTGTGAACACCACTGCACTTGGACCAGCCTCTCCCTCCCTCTCTAACTCTACCTCTCAAATAAAAAGACGGAAGATCCTCACTCTCTCTCTTCCCTCCTCTCTTTAACTCTGACTTTGAATAACAGATCTTCCATCCGGCCAGAAGCCAGTGGCCCCTCTCCCCTCCGCACCCTAAACTGCAGGCGGCACCTTAGCCCGCTCTACCCCAAGAGCAGCCCGGCCTTTGCGTTCAGAGGCTCAGCCACGGCCTTAGCGGATCAGAGCTGGGCTGCTGCCCCGCTGACGCCACGAAACGTGGAAAACCTACTTCTTGCAGTAGGCACCTCACAGGCCTCGGGTCTGCAGGGACCCTTGACCTCGGGTGCGCCTGGGTCTTGGTGCAGCCAGCAGCTGGCCTGGCCCAGGTGGTCAGACAGGAGCCCTGGGCCTGGGCGAGGGGCCGGCATTGTGGCCTGGTGAGCTAAGGCGCCGCCTGCACGGGCAGCGGCCCACGCTGGAGCTCTGGGGCTGTGCCAGTGCGAGTCCTGGCCATTCTGGTTCCATCCGGCTCCCTGGTGGTGGAAGATGGCCGAGTGCCTGGGCCCATGCTCCTGGCTTCCTGCTGGCTCTAGCGGCCATTTTGATAACTCGTGGCGGAAAAAAAATCAGTCCCTCCCCCCATCACTTTGCCTTATAAATAAATAATTTTTAAATAATGGTTTATTGGTGGTGGCTGTGGCTGTGGCATAGTAGGCTGAGCCTCTGTGGTACCTGCCTCCCATTTTGGAGTTGGTTCGAGTCCTGGCTTCTCCTCTTCCAATCCAGCTCTCTGCTGATGTACTTGGACAGCAGCACAAGATGGCTGGGTCCTTGGGCCACTGTGCTCACGTGGGAGACCAGAAAAGGCGCCTGACTCTAGCTGCCATTTTGAGAACTCGTGGCGGGAAAATCCCTCTATTAATTTAGCTTTCAAATAAATTTTTTTAAGAATATTTATTTATTTATTTGAAAGTCTGAAATACACATAGCAGAGAGGAGGAGAGAATTTTTTTTAAAGATTTATCTTTGAGAGCTGTGCTCCCGGCTGTGGCATAGTAGGCTAAGCCTCTGCCTGCAGTGCTGGCCTCACATGGGTGCTGGTTCGAGTTCGCCGCTCCACTTGTGATCCAGCTCTCTGCTAATGCACTTGGGACAGCAGCACAAGATGGCCGATGTCCTTGCTTCCGCCTGGCACTAGCGGCCATTTTGAGAACTCGTGGCGGGAAAATCTGCCCCTCCCCCTCTAGCACTCTGCCTTTCAAGTAAATAATTTTTTCTAAAGATATATTGTTGGGAGCTGTTGCTGAGTCATAGTAGGCTGAGCCTGTGCCTGCAGTGTGTGCGTCCCGAGTGGGCGCAGGTTTGAGTCCCAGCCGCTCCACTTATGATCCAGCTCCCTGCTATTGCACTGGGGACAACAACACAACATGGCCGATGTCCTCAGGGCCCCTCGCCCACGTGGGAGACTGGAAAGGGCTCCTGGGTTCCGCCTGGTTCTAGTGGCCATTTTGAGAACTGGTGGAGGGAAAGTCTGTCTATCACTCTATCACTCTGCCTTTCAATGAATTGATTTTTTAAAAGATTTATGTATTTGAAAGTCTGAATAACACAGAAGGAGAGGAGAGGCGGGGCGGGGGGGGGCGTGGTCTTCCATCCGCTAGTACAGAAAGCCAAGAGAATCCAGAACTCTGGCCAGTTGGGCTGGAAGGCAGGGGCTCGCATTTTATATATATTAAAATATATAAAACTTATATATATATGTTTTATATATTTTAATTTATAGCTCCCCAAATATTCAGATTGCTCCCAAGTGAATGGTTATGTTTTTTAAACGATTTATTTATCCATTTGAAAGGCAGAGTTGCAGAGAGAGAGAGGTCCTCCACCTGCTGGTTCACTACCTGTGGCTGGGCCAGGCCAAAGCCAGAGCCAAAAGTTTTCCTCTGGGCCTCCCACCCGGGTGCGGGGGCCCAGGACTTGGGCCATCTTCTGCTGCTTTCCCAGGCCACAGCAGAGAGCTGGATCAGAAGTGAGCAGCTGGGACTAGAACCGACGCCCACTGGGATGCCAGCAGTGCATGGCGGTGCTTTACCCACTACGCCACAGCGCCGGCCCCCGCTCTAGTTCTGATCCACCCTCTGCTGATGCCCCTGGGAGGCAGCGGGGAATGGCCCAAGGACCTGGGCCCTGCCGCCCGTGTGTGGGAGACTCCGGAGGAGCTCCAGACTCCTGGCCACAGCCTGGCCCAGCCCTGGCTGTGGCGGCCATTTGGGGAATGAATCAGCAGGTGGAAGATTCTCTGTCTCTTCCTCTCTAACTCCGCCTTTCCAATAAATCTGAAAGGTTTTTTGTCTTTCATTAAAAAGCCCCGTGTATCATAACATCGGATCTGTGTGCCGGGAACAGTGACGTTCCCTCCCTCACGGGCTGAAGACCAGGCACTCAAGCACGCCCTCCTCACCCGTCATCGGCACCATTATTAAAGTGTCGTCTGGTTCATTTCTCATGATCGCTTCATCCTCCGTTCCAGCACGGCCCCCGCCAGGAGCCCTGTCTCAGGCTTGAACTCCCCTAATAAAAATTCTAGCCGTTGTCATGGCAACCTGTGCAGCCGTTCAGGAAGTGGGGGCTGGGGTGGGGCAGGCGGCGGGAAAGACAGGTTGAGAAATGGCAGAAGGAAATGAAAGTGGAAGGGCCCAGCGAAGAAGCAGGGGAAGATCAGGGTTCAATACCTGGCTCCGGCTCCTGACCCCAGCGTCCTGCTCATGCTGGCTCCGGGAGGCAGAGTGACAGCTCAAGTGGTGGGGTGAACCAATGAGTGGGAGCCCCTTCTTCCTCTGCAATAAATATTTTAAAGCATATTTTTATTCCTGACACACCTCACCTCTGATCCCCACAACATCCAGCTAGAAGTGTGTGGCTTGCCGGTAGGGACTAAGAATGAGGGAGATGGTCCCTGGTCATGTGACCCGATTCTATGAGGGGAAACTGGCTGCCTCCTCGGAAGCTGGCTCCTCCTCCTACACACTTGTGCCTGTACGTGGATGGGATGCAGGGAGCTGTGGCAGCCATCTTGCACCCATGAGGTGTGAGTATGACAATGAAAGAATCTGCCCATCTGCTGACCCGGTGAGTCTGTGCCTAGAGAGAGGTTGCCCACGGTGTGGGTGGATGTTAGACCTGCAAGATCGTCGCAAATGCAGGCGTCATAAAGGCCGGGTACATGGATGATGAGGGGACAGCGCAGCTTTCGCACACTGTTAGAACACCCCCTGAGCCTAGTCCCTCTCCTGCCTGCACCACCTCTTCCTCCGCCTGGTTGCCCCCTGCTGGTGAGCCCAGGAGTTGCGGCCAGTGACCTGGAGCCCCAGCGTCTGAAGCACAGCACCCCAGACCCTGCTGGGCAAACTCACTGGTTTGGGTGACTTTTTCTGAAAGTCAGAGTTACACAGAGAGAGGAGAAGCAGAGAGGGAGAGAGAGGTCTTCCATCCCAGATGGCCGCAACGGCTGGAGCTGCGCCGATCCGAAGCCAGGAGCTTCTTCCGGGTGTCTTTATTTTTCCTACTTAAGTAAAATTTCCCTTATGTCACCGTTGTGTCCGTGGACACTGTAAGGCCGCCACAAAGACACCGAACACCAGAGCATGGGAAAGGGTTTATTGGAGGGAAGGGGCGAAGGAAAAGAGCGAGGAGAGAGCGAGCCACCTGCTCAGGAACAGGTCCTGGTAAACCTTTGGGGTGGGGGCAGGCGGGAAGTAGGCGCAGCGAATCCCTTCAGGATGGTGGTGGTTGGGCCATGTGGTCACAGGAACCCGGCACATCACAGCGCAGCCACCAGCACCGCCCAAGTGTGTCAACTCCCCTCGCTGCACGCTGGCCTCCCGCTCACACTCAGCCAGGCACAGGCAGCCATATCGAAGCCCCATCATCACAGAAGGTCCCAGCAGCTCCACTTCCACTCCGGCTCCCTGCTGGTAACACCCGGGGAAGCAGCAGATGACGCCCCCAGTGCTTGGGCCCCTGCCACCCACCTGGGAGGCCCGGAAGGAGCTCCTGGCCCAGCCCTGGCTGTTGGGGAGTGAACCAGCAGATGGAAGACCTCTCTGCCTTACAAATAAATGGGAAAATATTTTTTTTTAAAGATAAAAAGGAAGGTGACTTTGAGAAAACACAGTAAGAGAAGAGTCTGCACATGTCGGCAGCTTAAACACACAGGACAGGGTCAGGACACCCCTCAGGAGCGGAATTCTTGGTGTGGAACAAAAATCTCCAAACCATAACATTCTACACCTCTCCTCCGGGCCAGAGACTTTCAATTCTTAAAATTCCTTACAGACGGAACTGCCCACAGACCCCCAGAGCCTGCATAAGAGCCCATGGAAAGAATGAAGCCATTAGCAGAGACTAGGGAGGGCCATGCATAAGAAAGACTCAGATGGGGGAGGGAGGCCGAAACTCCTGCGGGCCCTACCCGAGGCAAAGGAGGGCCCGGCCCTGTTGTGCTGGTACCTGACTCCAGCCCCGGAGCCCCACCACACCCTGGTACAATGTCTCTTCCTCCTCCGGCGATTTCCAGCCACGGTTGTGGGGCCAAGTCAGGCCGCCATTCTGTTCTCCCAAGTGTTAGGTGGGGTTGGCAGTGGACAAGGAGTGAATGGGGGCCCCCCCCCGCACTGTGGCGCTGTGGGTTATGCCGCCGCCTGCGACATCAGCATCCCACAAAGGCGCCGGTTCAAGTCCCGGCTGCTCTGCTTCCGATGCAGCTCCCTGGGTGTCCCAGGCAGCGGCCTAACCCCCTAGTGACGCCATCTTGATTCTGACACCTGCCCTATCCCTTTCACCGTGCAGCTGGACCTGTTAGTGGAAATCAAGGCAGGAAGTCCCACCAGCACACCAGCGGTTCTTTTCCAGTTCAAAAGCAAAGCATTAGGTGTTAATTACGTCCCTGGGTTGTATACCTTCCCTTCTGTGCAGGCTCCCGGTTACACCAAATACAGAATTTTGAGAACAAAAGTTGATCACCTCTAAGCATTAGGGCCAAGGAGGAGGGGTCCTGCAGTCCCCCGAGGTGGAAGGAGCTGCTTCCAGGACCCCCCCCCCCAAACTAGCAGCACCCGTCGAGGCTCCAGTCCCTTTGCAGAGTGGGGCTCTGTCGGTCAACAGGGAACAATGGACCGGAACCGCTCGGGCTTTTGCAGACATTTTTGACCCAACGGGGGCGACTGAATTCCTGGGGCAGCATCTCTGAATGGTGGGGGTGGAATTTAATTTTAATGGAGAAGCAAAGCTTCAGAAAGTCAATGACCTTTTTAAAAGTCAATAGGGCTGGAACACAAGCCTAGCCCCCACTCCAGCAGCCCGGTTGGCCCCTGCAGGCGTCCAAGTGTGTGTTCACGATCTGACATTTCCTGGCGACTTCAAAAGAAGCTTAAACAGTTCTGACGACCCCTAAAGCCACACACCCTCACCTCAACAGGGTGCCCCTGGGGCTTGCAGTTTCTAGACAGGGCTCGCTCTGGGCTCTTAAGAGGGAGCTAAATTGACACCGAGGGTGTCGGTCCTCAGCTCCTCACCTCCCAGGCTGGCTCTGCCCCGTCCCCTGCCTTTGATGAGCCTCGCGTGCTGGCCGCCCTTGTCCCCGGGGCTTGGCAAGGGCGCAGACTTGGTGGGCCCGGCTCCCAGCCTTGCCCAAGCTCCAGTGTTCACCCCTGGCATAGACACCCTGGGTGTCTGCGGGAGGTGATGGGACACTCCTCCCCGCCCTTAGCTAAGTTTTCACATAAGGATTAAAAGTAAGCACATGTGTCCAGCTGCAGGGTGGGGTGGGTGGGGCCGGGAGGAGTCTCTCTGCGCTGGTGCTGGGGCCGCCCTGGGCCCTGAGTGTATAAATGAGCTACCAGAGCCCAGGTCGACCTCTTAGCCCCTGCGTCAGGCATTGGCGCCGTCGGGAGCTCGGTGGTGAGTATCTGGCTTCTGCAGGCTTCTCCCTGTGCCTGCTCCTTCACATTCCCGCGTCTTTTCTTGGGCACGTTTGAGGGCAGAGAGGTCTTCGGTCTGCTGGTTCACTCCCCGAATGGCCATAATGGCTGGAGCTGTGCCGTTCCGGAGCCAGGAGCTTCTTCCAGGTCTCCCACGCAGGTGCAGCGGCCCAAGCACTTGGCCATCTTCTATTGCTTTCTCAGGTGGCATTAGCAGGGAGCCACATCAGAAGTGGCGCAGCCGGGACTCAAACCGGCCAGTGCCCTTATGGGATGTCCTGTTAATTCCTCGCCTGCTCTCCCACAGGGTGGGGGTGCCGCCTGCTCCCCGCTATGCAGCTGTGGCATCTCTGGATTTTTCCCTATCTTGCTCTTCACCAGAGCTCATGCCGCTGTCGGGCGCTGAGGCTAACGCGTGGACTCCTTATGCTCTGTGCTGGGGGCTGGAAACCCGGGTCTTGGTGCCTGACCCGCTATCATTTCTAGGCCCCTTGAGCGCTGTCTAAAGACTTGTTTATTGGAAACGCAGAGTGATAAAGGTTTCCCATTGGCCAGTTCACTCCCCGAGTGGCTGGGACAGGGTAAAGCCGCGAGCATCGAATTCCATCCAGGTCTGCCACATGGGGTGGCAAGGGCCGAGCACCGGGGCCATCCTTTGAAGCTTGCCCAGGCGCATCAGCATGGAGCAGCTCAAGATTGGGCCCTTGTGGCGCTGTGGCTAAATCCGTCACCCGCAGTGCCAGCGTCCCATATGGGCGCTGGTTTGAGTCCCGGCTGCTCACTTCCAATCCAGCTCTCTGCTAATGTGCCTAGAAAGTAGTGGAAGATGGCCCAAGTGTTTGGCCCCCTAACTCCTGGGTTCAGATCAGCTCAAGGCCATGTGGGGCGTGAACCAGCGATGGAAGACCTCATTCTGCCTCTCGATAACTCTGCCTTTCAAATAAGTCTAAAAGGGTTTTTAAAAATTTAGTGTTATTTTTCTTAACCGATGTTTATTAAATGTTTTTTCATATAGATGTTATACATTAACAGTTTTTTTCTTGAAAACAGGAATATTCATATCACAATGAATCTTGAAAAATTTAAGGTAGGCAAAGAAGGGTACATTGTCATTTACATGGTAAAATTCAGTGACGGGATCATCCCAAATATGCTCACGCGGCTTTGGGCGTCTATACATTTCTGTTACAAATAAGAGGAAGCATGGAATATTTTCAGGTCGGACTTAATTTATTTGCATAATAAGTTCCAGATGATACCAGTTTCATTAACGCTAATTTCTTGAATACTTAAATGGACCTAAATACACCCAGATTTCCTTGCCTGGGAAGTCAAGCTGAATATCTGACTCGGGCATATAATCCCTCGCACTGTGTTAGAGGCGGATGTCGGGGAGCAGGATTGACTTCAGGGAGTGGTGGCGGGCTGGGTTCTGCACGCTCCCTGTGAGGATCTCAACGGGGCTGGGATCTCACCGGGCAGCACTCAGAATCGGCTACTGTTTAGACATCCTGCAGCTTCTGGATGCCCGGACCACGAGGAGGAAGGTGCCGGATCCGTGGGACTCAGCCCTGGGGGCATTTTCTAATGCTAGTCCTGGAAGTGCCGTCAGGGTTGAGCTTCGCTGACCGAGGAGGACGTCCAGGTCTGTCAAGGTCACCTCCAGGTCGCCTCTTGCCTGGTGAAGTGTCCCCAGCCGTCACTGCAGGTGGTGAGACTGCACCAGGTCATTGGCGGCCCTGGGCAATGCTTCTGAAGTTCAGAGCGCGCGCACTGTGCAAGCTGGGGGCCACCGGAGGGAAACATGCCGGCTTCGTCCCTGGGCTGTAGCTGATGGAAGTGCTGGGACAGAAAGGACGCGAGATGGGACGGGCTTGCTAGTGGTTCTGTTCCTAGGCCCTGGGAGGTTTAGTTTGTGTTTAGCCAATAAATTCCCAGCAGCTCCAGCATAAGGCAGACATAGAGTGAGATTTTCCATGTGCCGGCTCAGTCCCAGTTGGCCCCAGTAGAAGTGGGAAAGAGAGATGGCAGCTTTAGCACCCCCCTAAGCAGCACTCTTTATGCAGAAATGGTTGAAAGCTGAGAGACAGAATCTCCGACTGATAGTTCGCACCCCCGGATAGCCACAAGAGCCAGCACTGGCCCAGACCAGACAGGAGCTTCGGGGTATCCCGTGTGCGTAGCAGGTTTTCCCAGCCACTAGCTGGGAGCTGTGTTGGAAGTGGAGCAGCCAGGACACAAACCTCTGCCCAAGTGGGATGCTGACCCCGCACCACACTGCTAACCCCACGAGGCATATTTTTCACAGTCCTCCGTAAAGGCTTCTCGGCTTTACAAGGATGCCCTAGGTCCCCTCCCTTGTCTTCAGCCGTGTTTCTGGGTGCACCTCCCTGCGGACAGCCATCCTTCAGCCTTACTCAGCTATGCCTGTCCTAATGCTTAGTCTGTTCCTCGGGTGTGGGCAAGGCTGCTGTGGCGTGGGGGTGGGGGGGTTATGACCAGCTCCCTAGGAGGAAGGACAGGTTATCTATGGCTTCCCTTAGGGAGTAAGGCAGCAAGACCAGTGTGCAACTTAATGTTGTAAAATTGTAAGGCAAATCGTGCTTCCATTGCTCCGTAGCTTTTTCCCATGGAGAGGGAGGACTGGCCAGGTAAGAGTCCTGGCTGTGTATGAGTACAACAGCCAGGGCTGAGCCAGGCTGAAGCCAGTCTCCAGGAACAGTTCAGTCTCACGTAGAGGTGGCAGGGTCCCCGGCCCCTGAGCCGTCACGCCTTGCCTCCTAGGATGCGCTCGCAGGATGCCCCGGGGGCAGCTTAGCCCTCGCATCCAGTGCCCACCCACTTTGTGGCTTTAGATCCAGCAGCTCTATGGAAGGTTTCTCCTAGGGAAGCAGTTCCCCGTGTTGGGTTGCACTGAGCCCCAAGCTGGCAGGAAGATGTTGTCCAGGAGCACAAGTGGGTGTCATGGGGCAGTGGCCCCCAACTCCAGGGCTGGAGTCTGAGTGTGGATCCTGGGAGCCAAGCATGTGGGGGTGGGTGAGTTGAGTGTGGCTCTCACCGAGTTTTGAGATTGCCGCTGAGAGCCAGGTTCATGGAGTGAGTCTGTGGGAGGGAGCTGCACCTCACAGGAAGGTCAGAAGGTAAACTGGGGGTCCTGAGTATATGTCCCCAAGCTGAACATGCCAACACAGTAGGGGCAGCCAGCGTCCTTGGCCTACTAACCATGGGTCTTCGACATTTTTATTTAACAGGAGGCACTACGAGACCATACAGGTCATGCCTGGCTGGCTCTGGGTGAGTCTGTAGACCACTTCCACTCAAGCCGGATTCTTGTGGACCTGCAGTTGGCGATGCCGACTGAAGCTACGTCAACAGCTTTGCTAGTGACCAGGTGTCTCCAGGTGAGGAGGGAGCCTCGCAGGGGGAGGCCTTGAAGGTGGAAGAGGGCCGCTTGCTCCTTGGTCAGGTAGGAAAGTGCTCACTTTATAAAGATTCTTCTATTTGACAGGGATAGGCAGGAGAAGAGACAGGTTTACCTCGGTCTCTCCCCACATGAAGTCTCCATGAAGGGGTTGCCCAGCCCAGGATAGGAATTGGCCTGCCTGGGAGCATTCAGATATCCCAGACCAGATTTTTAGCATTTGCACAGACATGCTGATAGCGTTTTCCTTAACGAACATTCTGGAACGGGAACTGTCTCTGTGAACTTCCATAAAGAACTGGACAAAATTGGGTGTGCTCTCTTGTTCATTTTTCTATTCTGAAAATGATAGACGTTGTGTTTTAAAGATTTATTTGAAAGGCAGTTAGAGGTCTTAATCCACTGGTTCACTCCCCAGATGCCTGGGCCATGCTAGAGCCAAGAGCTTCTTCAGAGATTCCCAGGCAGGTGCAGGGGCCCAAGCACTTAGGCCATCTTCCGCTGCTTTCTCGGGTGCATTAGGGAGCGGGCCAGACAGCGAGGAGGAAGGAGAGCCCGATCCGCGGGACTCAGCCCTGGAGGACACTTCCTGTTGTCAGGCCGGAAGTGCCGTCAGGGTTGAGCTTCGCTGACCGAGGAGGACGTCAGGTCTGTCAAGGTCACCTCCAGGTCGCCTCTTGCCTGGTGAAGTGTCCCCAGCGTCACTGCAGGTGGTGAGACTGCACCAGGTCATTGGCGGCCCTGGGCAATGCTTCTGAAGTTCAGAGCGCACGCACTGTGCAGGCTGGGGGCCACCGGAGGGAAACGTGCCGGCTTGACGCCCATGTGGGATGCCGGCACCGTAGTCTGCGGTTTTAGCTGCTACGGCACGGTGCTGGCTCTGAATATGGTAGACATTGTGCGTTCTGTGTGGCCAGGTCCTCATGCTGGGGATGAGGAGCCACCTCTCAAGGTTGCCTCATGGATTTTATCCGGGTCTTTGTAATAGCTGTTCACTTCAGTGCTGTCTGTTGCTATATATGTGCATGTATATATTTTTTAAAAAGATGTATTTATCACTTGAAAGTTAAGAGATCCATCTCCATTCCCAGGTGGCTGAAACAGCCAGTGCTGGGGTGGGCAGCAGCCCAGAGCTCCTTCCAGGTCTCCTGCGCAGATGGCAGAGTTCCAGATACTCAGGCCATCCTCCTGGTTTTCCCAGACCGTTAGCAGGGAGCTGGATCGCAGCCAGAGCAGCCAGAATACAAACTGGTACCCATATGAGTGCCAGTGTGCTGCAGGTGTGCGGTGTCTTCATTCTCAGTTTCCTAATGTCACTTGGTATGACTGCGCGTTGGGGTGGGTAGCTAGCAAGAATTATTTTTAAAAATGCTATCTACAGGGGCCGGTGCCGTGGCTCACTTGGCTAGTCTTCTGCCTACAGTGCCGGCATCCCATATGAGCGCCGGGTTCTAGTCTCGGTTGCCCCTCTTCCAGTCTCGCTCCAAGCTTCTGCCTTCTGCTAATGTCTGCAGTGTTGACATTTGGACATGTGGGTGTTGTGTGCACGGCTCTGCCCCTCACACCCTCACACCTGCTCAGGCTGCTGCCTGCTCAGGCTGTGATTTCAAGCTGGGGGGTGTTTTTGTAAGTAGGTCGAAAGCACCCTTGTGGCTTGAACTTCACAGGTTGAGACAGACATGTGGCATCTGCAGTCTGCATGGACCGACGCTCCTGGGCGCCTATCCTGGGGCAGTGAGCTCTCCGGCCCCGAGGACCTGCTCCAGCCGGCACCCTCAAGAGGGAAGCAACTTCCGTGCGCTCAGTGGGAAAGTGCTTCCTTTTTGAGTGTGTCTGCTGGAGAGAAGCAGCCGGGCCGTCCTGACACCAGCGGCATGCTTCTGGAAGATGTCATAAACGGTTAGCAGTTCCAGCAGCCTAACGTGGTCACTTAGGGCTGCCCGAAAGATCCTGACTCTTACTAAGAGCTGATGCTCTTGGTGGGTTAACACCGGGCACTGAGGTCTCCTGATTGTGAATCTGGGTTCATTTTTAAACGTTGTCCCTTGAGTCCCGAGGGTGTGGGTATCCCTGCAGCACTGTTTAATATCTGTAATACCGAGGCCCTGTGACCTATTCTGCACCACAGTCTTTGTAAATATTAAATGTTATCACCGTTTGTTCACTTGTTGGTTTAATATCTGAGCACCTGCTTCTGGGTGGTGTTAGAACTGCCTTTGTGGTGGGGGTGCACTTGGTTCAAACCCCTGGGAGGCTGGTGCTGCGGGGAGGGGCTTAACCCACGCCACCGGTGCCACAGCCCTGCCCCTCGGCTGAGGGGGGTTTGGGCTCAGTGCACCTTGTAGGTAAGAAAAAGGGGGTTGCTGGTTTTTGGGGTGGGCCAGATGCCCCCCACCTCTTTTTGCTTATAATGTGCAGTGGCCACAGCACCCTCCAGCTTTGCTCAAATTGTAACCAAAGTAACAGGTCTTGTGACAGCTTCAGCCTGCTGTGTTGCCGCGGTGACCATTTCCGGCGGGATGTGTGGGGGCGGGGCGAGTCCGCAGAAGCAGGAGGCCCAGACAGGAGGGGCTGCGGGTAATGACGGCATCCTGGGCAGCACGGGTGGGGGTGCAGGAGGCAGTGAGGTGCCAGTCTGGGAGCCCTGGTGGTCTGCTGGGGGAGGGTGGCAGGTGCAGCCCACGACACAGCACACGCCTTGCTGAGCCACAGCGCTACCAGTATGAAATTTTTCAGTAAGAAAATGGGCTAGCTTCACCCCTACCCTTTCCTCATTAACAGTATGTTTTGGGGGATTTTTCTTTTTTTTTTATTTACTTGAAATAGTGGCAGAGAAGCATCATCTTCACTACATTTCCCAAATGGCCACAGTGGCTAGGCTGGGCTGGACTGGGCTTGGCCAGGCTGAAGATGGAGCCAGGGGCTGCATCCGGTTCTCCCACATAGATCACCTGGCTAGCATCAGGCTTCTGCCTGCACCTTTTTTTCCTGTTCCAGAATATTCTGGAACTCCACGGGAGACACAAAGGGCGTTCCATTTTCCTTTAGTTCATTGCAGACCATTGCATAGTGTGTGTGTGTGTGTCTTAATTGTTTTTATTCCATCCCTTAGCAGTGTTTGTTTCCAATGCCTTGCTGTTAGAACCAATGTTGTGGTTACGGTTATGGTTGGATTCTGCCCCCAAGCAGTTGTCTATGGAGGACAAATAGCAAGAAATCAGCTGGGCAAAAACTCCTTTATGATTTAAATTCCATTTCGTACCTGGTGTCTCACCCACTTGCACTCCTAGCACGGATGATTGTTTTTTCAACAGGGAAAAAAACTAGCTCAGAGCTGCAGCAGGTGGTTAGTCAGGGCTTGCAGCGTGGGCACTTTCAATGCGTCCCTGCTTAATGAGGGAGCCCAGTGATGGCGTGGGACAGATTGGCGGTGTGAAGTGTGATTGGCATCCCGGTTCCTGCTGTCTGTAGGTGCAGAGTAAACACTACTGTCCTCGCTGTTGCTCCTGCTGTTAGGTACAATAACGGGGTTACCCCTAGTCCGGCCCAGGGAACCCCGCATCCCTTGGTAAAGCTTTCTGCCCCAGATGTTTGCAGACCCGCCCCATGGCGTGCAGTGTGGACGTGTTCTCTGCAGCCCCCAGGTCAGTGATCAAAAGACCCCCGGCAGCTCCGGGCCCCTGCTTTCAGCCGCCCCCTCACCACACGCTCCTCCCGTGCTGCCCGCATTCCTGAGCCCCCCACCCCCACCCCGCTGCCTCCTGGCCTCTCGCAGACGCCGCTGGGGGGATCCCCTGGGACCCCCAGGGTCTGGGTGTAACTTTTAAAGTGAAACAGGTTTGGACAATCAACCTCCCCTGTTGGAGGCTGGCGAGTCCCGTGGCCCGCCCGCCCTCCCAGTCAGTTTCCTCGAATTCCTGGACCGCTCACATTAGCATCCCAAAGCCCCGCGACCCTCCCCCTGCTCCCGCGGCCCCCCAGACCCTCAGGGATGCAGATAAACCTGGGCTGGGAATTTCTGTCCTCGCTCCTGGAAGAGACCCTGTCTCGCCTTGCTCACCTGCAGACTCAGGCGGGAGGGGCAGAGCCCCGCCCCAGGCCACATCCTGCTTCCCCCACCCCCACCCTGGGGCTCTCAGCTCTCAGCACTCCTCCCTCCCTTCCCACCCCTCCACTTAAACATCTCTGGAGTTTTATTAATCCTTTCAAAACCAAATGCCCCTTGTCCTGTAGCCCCCATCCTTGCCTTGATTGCTTTTGTAATGTGGTTTGATTCTTTGTACGACTAAGTCACCTATCACTACTTTAACAAATGTACTAGGTGAGGAGGACAGTAACCCAGCTTCTCAGTGGTTGTGTGTGAGCTGCATCAGGAGTTAGTTAATAAGTTGTATGATTTGAGCAATTTTACACTGTATAGTGCACGGTACTAACGGCTGAATGAGCACCCACCACGAGGGAAGAGAGTGTCGCTAAAGGATCACAGTATATTGCCAAGAGCGGGGTTCTTTAAGATTCTGCCTTACTTAGCAAGCCACATTCACTTTTCCAGGGCTAATTTTTGCTTTGCCTTCTCAGCCATCCGGGCAGGGGCTGGGTCTCCTTGTGCATGGTTTCTGGGTCTTGACGGCTTTCTGGGAGGGAGGACGAGGTCCGTGGCTGAGCCTGGCTTCTGGAACATTCCCGACTTGTCTCCTTGCACACGTTGGCGGTGGCTTAGCTCCTCGGCTTCGAGCCGTGTGGGCAGCTGGCTGTTAATGCCTCCCCCGAGGAGTTAGCAGGGAGGTGATTGGAAGCGATGCAGCCGGGAATCAGAACCCGAGAGTCCTACACGGGAAGCAGGTGTCGGGGCTTAACGACCTGTGCTGACACCGGCGGCTCATCGGATTTTTTTTACAGTCTGAAGCCAAGCCCCATCCCTAACACCTTTGATGTGGACTTTGTCAGGTCCCAGTCTTTCCTGTGGACACGCGTTGGGTCCACGCTACCGGGCCCTGGATGGTGACTAAACCAGAGGTGCGGCGGTCTGCCGCGTGTCCGCCGGAGGAAGGCAGACCCCGGGGTCCTCGCATCTGGTCAGGGGGAATGGGCAGAGAAGCAGGGCGGGTGCACGCCTCAGGGGACAGCTCCTGCGTCTCCGGTCCACTCGTCAGTCACTGTCTATTTTCACCTCTGCGGCCAGCGTCCTAACACCTGGTTCTTTCACAGGGACCTCCATGTCCTGAGCCAGCAGCGTCGTCACCAGCCTCCCCAGGCGTCCAGGCCAGGCCAGAGCCCAATTTGCCATCACAGCATCCTGCCAAAAAAACACTGCCGGCTTCCCGCGGCTGGCTAATCAGGACGGCCGGAGCAGCAAGGACAGATCGATCCCCCACCCACCGCTCAGCCCCAGTGTTAACCTGGGAGATCCACGTGGCAGGTCAGACTCTCTCCCCACCTGCATGATTGGGGGTCAGGTAGGGGTTCCCGCAGCCGTGTTAGGGGGTGCAGTAGTGAGTACAACATTTTTCAAAAGATTTTAGGTTTCTTAGGTGGGATCCCAGATCTCTTAGTCACTGGGTCACTCCCCACAGACAGAGCCAGGCTGAAGCCAGGATGGGGACCCCATCAGCTGTTGCCTCCCAGGCACTCCAGAAAGCAATGTAGCAGCTTAGCCTGCTGCACCCCAGCACCTGCCCCACCCAACGCATCCTCAGGTGCCTCTGAGGGTTTGACTGGGGACCCGACAGGTGTGAGACCTGACTCGTAACTCCTGTGGGCTTCCATCTGCGTGTCGCTAATAGGTAGTTCCTATGAGGAGTCATTGGAGAAGGTGTATAAAGTGGGGCCAGGGCTGTGGTGTAGCAGGTAAGGCCGTCCCTGCAGTGCCAGCATCGCATGTGGGCACTGGCTCAAAACCTGGATCCAGCCCCCTGCTAATGCAGATGGCCAGAGAGTGCTTTGGTCCCTGCACCCACGTGGGAGACCCAGATGGAGTCACTGGTTTCTGGCTTCAGCCTTGCCCACCCAGACCCCCCACCATTGTGGCCAACAGGTGGAAGATCTCTCTGTTCTCTCTGTCTTGCCTTTCAAGTGAGGGAATAAATATTTTTTTAAAAAGCCATAAGAGGGCTGTACTAGATTGTTCCAACAGAGAATAGTCAACCCAGCAATGAGACCTCATTGTTAGCCATCAAGCCCAGGGTCAGGGATGGGAAAACGCTCAGGAGACGCCACGGCAGGGGGCGCTGTGCAGCCCTGGCCCAACTGGATTCCCGCCTGGGTCAAGGCCAGGAATCCTCCCTCCTAGGTGGGGCATTGGAGAGCCTGCTTATCAGACATCAAGGGCAGGGTGTAGACAATGGTTTAGGATTCTTTGCTAATGACTGGGCTGGGCAAGCCAAAGGCGAGATCAAGGCCAAGGTCAGGCTCAAGGTCAGGGCTCCTTAAGGCACCACCTAAAAATCCTGGATTTAGAAGTAGTTTTCCCTGTCTGCCATAACTGGGATTCTCACCCTCCGGCTCCTGGTTTGGGATCTTCAGGAAATGCAGCTATTTGTTGGCTTTGGGAGTCACAGGGACTGGGTGGGGCAGGAGCGGAGTGAGGCCGTTAGGAGAACAGTGGGGGTCCTTAGACTTGCAAGGAAGCCTTCCTTTCTCCTTCCCGAGGCCAAAATCCTGAATCCCCGCCCTGCCCCCTCCCTCCCCTGTGGTCTGGCTCCTTTCCTGAACCCCAGAGAGCTGGGATTCCTTCAGTGGGAGGCTTTTAAAAACTTATACAAGAGAAAGGTATTAACTTAAAGGTTAATGTAAGTCTCCGTGAACGCCTACACAGCCAGGACGGGACCTGGCGAAGCCTGATTCCTGGTGCCGTAGAGAACTTTAAAAGTGTTGGGGGGTGAGTCTTGGGTGGGACGCAGTCCTTGACCGAGAGCCTGAGGACTGCGGGACACAGGGTGGGGCTGAGAGGGAGGAGCAGGCTCGGATCCTATCATAAGGCCAGCATTCTGACATCCATCAGTGCTGGGTCAAGTCCTGATTGCTAGTTGATTCCTTTTTATTTGAAGGTACAGAGTGACAGATCTTGCATCCATTGGTCTGTTCACTCCAAAAAATGGCCACAACAGCCCTTGGTGGGCCAGGTGGAAGCCAGGGCCCAGGAACTCCACCAGGGTCTCCCAAGTGGACAGTGGCATGAGCCGCCGCCTGCTGCCTCCCTGGGTGCCTCCCAGGAAGCTAGGTTGGAAGCGGAGGTAGAACTGGGACCGGGTACGGGACGTGGGATGCGGGCATCGTGAGTGCAGCCTGGCCCACTGTGCGAACACTCCTGCTCGCGTAACTTCCTGTAAAAGCCTTTTTCCAAGAAGGTTGAGGTTCCCTTGACTATAGAAAGGTACAGGTGTTGGGAATAAAGGGGTAGTTGCGCACAGCCAGTTCCATGGGTGAATTTCCAGCACAAAACTCTGTCATTCCTTGCCCCTAGGGCCCACTGAGGCCCAGCCTGGGGAGGGGGTGGGGCGGGGGAGCGGCCTGGAGTCTGCCCTTGGTTGAGCTCAGCTTCTGCTTCTCCCACCACACCCGGCCAGGGTGTGTCCTCTGCCTGGGGGCTCGATAATTCTGGACATTTTTTTGGCTGCTCCGGCCCATCCCAGGGGCCTCCCCACCCCCACTTGTGTCTGCAGACAAAATCTTTAGTACATTTCTACTGCACCGTATAAGACCCACGGTATTCTCCCCTCCCTAAACCCAAGGGCTAGCAGATGCTCCCCTTCTTAGTTCGCTCAATTAGGAAAACATTTGCATTTTAAAGTATTATGTATTTGAAAGGCAGAGTTACAGAGACAGAGAGGTCTCCCATCCGCTGGTTCAGTCTCCAAGTGGCCACAAGGACCTGTGCTGGGCCAGGACAGGCCAGAGCCAGGATCCAGGAGCTTCTTCTGGGTCTCCCCCGCGGAGCAGCCAGGATTCAAACCGGCGCTCGTGGGACGCAGCCCTGGAAAATGGAATTATGGCCTAGGTTCCATGCATTTCCCATGAAGACCCTTCTGGGAGCATTTCAAAGAATTTTGCACCTAAAACACCTGGTGTTTTAATTCCATTTGCCATGAACTTTTTGAATTACCCTTGTATTGGTGATGACTAAGTAATAAAGGAGGAAAAAAAATTTGTTTTTAAATAAGCCAATCAGCGCTATCTGGGGGTGTGCTTAGCAGACGCTGGGCGGGTCTGGGGGGGGTTAGCGGACGCAGGGCGGGTCTGGGCGGGGAGCACGTGAGCAGGGGCGTGGTCTAGACCACGGCCTATATAAGAGCCCGGTGTGCGGCGGGCTCTCCATCGGGAAACAGCTGCCGCGTGGTCTCCGTTTCTGCTCTGTGAGTTCTCTCTTACTGTTCCTGCTCGGGTCCTGTGGTTCCAGGTTTGTCTCCCGGCTGCTCCCGGTGTGTGGCTGCTAGTCCCGGATCCCCAGTAACTAAGGATTTCAACTGAGGTGAGGTGCACGTGGTGAGCTTTTAAACAGTTTTATCTGGAAGCAGGGTTGCGGAGGGGAAGGCGCCCCCAACGGCTGCAACACCTGGGGTCGGGACAGGCGTACGCAGGGGTCGGGAGCTCCGTCCCTGCCTCCCCAGGTGGCTGGAAGGAGGAGCGGCCCACGCGTCAGCTCCCGTGGGCGGCGGGGCCCTGAGCGCGTGGGCCGTCCACCGCTGCCTCCCCAGGTGCATGGCCGCGCCCTGAGCGCGGGGTCTAGGGGCTCCCTCCATGCCCCCCAGGTGCGGTAGCAGGGCCCGGCTGTCCCCGTGGTGCGGGGTTCCCTTAAGCGTCCGTCTTGCTTTTCCAGGACCAGGCGAGCGCCCGCCCTCGGTGCAGCCCAGGCGCAACCGTCTGCTTCCAGAAGTTCCCCGGCAGGACCCCGTCCTCCGCCTGCAGGACTCAAACCGTGGGGGCACTTTCTGGCGTCCGGAGTAGAGTGCCGCCAGGGTTTGAGTGTTGCCGGTGGGGAAGGCCGACGGAGGGGACGCAGCGCGCAGTGCGCGCACCTTCCCGGCGCGGAGCTGCTCAGCCCGAGGCACCCAAATGCAGAAGCACTGCCCTGGCTGCGCGTGGAAAGTGCTTCGACATTTGGGTGTCCCCGGTGGGCGTCGGCGGCGGAGCGGCAGGGGGCGCCTCTGCACTGACCCGGGGTCTGGTTACTGGTGCGCGTGGTGGGGGGCGGGTTCCGGGCCTTCCCGTGTGGCCGCCCCCTGCGGCCTGCTGTTCTGATCTCCAGGAGACGGCCTCCCAGGTGGGCGCGCTGGTGGTCGGGCCGCGTGGGGGCCGGGAGAGCGGCGGGTGTGGCCGCGCGCACCGAGGATGGACGCCTCTGCTCTGCCTGGACGGGGGCCCGCAAAAGGGCGGCACTTCCCTTGCTCTGGACTGGAAAGTGCTTCCCTCTTGTGTGTCCCCGCCGGGGAAGCCTCACCGATTATTGTCCCAACGCCGGGCCGCGCGTGCTGGGATGCGAGCAGCTCTCTAGCCCTGCCTGGACCAGGCCACGCCTCCCAGAGCTCGCACACTAACGTCGATGTCTGGTCTGGTGTGGTCTTGGTTGGGCAGGGATCTGTCGCGCTGCGGGGGTGGGTGGCATAGCAATCCCGAAGGAGTCTTCCCACGTCCTGGGGTGGGTGGATCGTCCTTCCCAGCCCTAAGCCCCACACAGGTGCTTCCGTTTAGGCCAGGCGGTGGGAATGGAACCCGGCACCTCTGGGAGTGGAGCTTCGTCGATGCACAGAGCTACAAGCTTAGGATGGAAGCGGAGAGTGGCTTGTATAGGTTCCAGGCTACCTCTCCCTTCCACCCCCGGCTGACTGCTCGCTCACCCCTCCCCCCAGCCACACCTGGATTAAACATTTCCTTCCCCTTTGCACAAGGCCCTGCCTGCCCATTTGGGCCTCTGGGGGTGGGGCGGGCAGATGGGAGGGGTCTCAATAAAGTTTTAAGAGCAGTTATTGTTGATTGTGTACTTGAACAATTGCCCAGGAGGGGCTCCTGGGTCTTAGCTGATCCTGCTGGAAGGGGTGGTGGTGGGGGAAAATCATTCATCTGGTTTGCTTCATCCTGGTCCCCCTGTGGGTTGTGGGGTTCCACAAGCTAGGGCCATCTTCCTCGCTCGTATCGCAGGGCCGTCTTCACTCTGCCACGCACTTTGGGGACAACGGAGGCATCCGTGCTGACCCTTGGGTGCGCTTGAGGGCCTAGCAGGTTAAGCCACACCTGCAATCCTGTATGGAGGCCAGTTCAAGTCCTGGAGCTCTGCTTCCCCCTGCAGCTCCCTGCCAATCTACCTGGGGAAGCAGCAGCCAGAGTCCCCCGGCCCTTAGGCCCCTGCAGTCACGTGCTCCTGGCTTCCCCCTGCTGCTGTGGCTTTCTGGGGAGTAACCAGCAGATGGAAAGCTCTCTGTATAACGTTCAAATGGTTTTTAAAAATTGGTTTGAAAGGTTTCCGGTTCACTCACAAGTCTGAAGGGACCAGGGCTGGTGCCCATTGCAGTAGGAGGGAGCTGGATGGGCAGTGGAACCAGCCCTCTGAATGCAGGAGTCCAAGGGCTGGCTTAACCCACTGCGGGGACTCTGCATCTGCTTAGGGATCCTGGTGGTCAGCTTGGAAGCGGGGGGTGGGGCGCTGAGGCACCTGGGTAGGGGGAATAGGTCGGGGGTCTGACTGGCCGGTTGTTCGATTATCATTTGGAGGCGACCCCTTCCTGCAGGAGTACTCTCCAAATGCCCACAGCTGTATAGCCTGGCGGTGAGACCTTCCAGTTCACACACGGGCGATCAGTGTGCTGCCTCCCAGACGTGAGAGTCCACCTCAATCCTAGTGGCCGCCATGTGGGTGCTGGTGTCCCTATCACAATGTCCACCCCAAAACTTGCTTTTCCTCCAATTCTGTGCACCGCTGTGGTATGTCCTCAGCACTCCTGGTGGGTCCATCTCCCTCCGGTCCTGGAGACTGGGTTTCAAATCCCCGGTAATGGAAATAGCGCTGCTATGGTGAAAGAGAGGGACTGTGCCTTCAGGGTGGTAGACGTGGGGACAGAGGGATCCTCATTCAACCCCCTACCATGCCCACAACAGTCAGGGTTGAGCCAGGCTGAAGCTGATAGCCAGGAACTCCACTGGGCTCTCCCACCTGGGTGGCAAGAACTCAAGTATTGGAGCCATCATCCCCTGCATAGCAGGCCCTCTAGCAGGGAGCTAGCCCAGGAGTGGAATAGCTGGGACTCTGAAATGGGTTCTGAGTGCACAATGTGAAGGCTCAGCCCGGCGTACCACAATGCCTGCCCCTCTTTGAAAACCAGAATTTTGGAGAGGAAGATCACTCATCCTCTGATTCATTCACCCAAAACTCACAATAGCCAGTGCTGGCCAGGTGAAAGATGGGAACTCAATCCTGGTGTCCCATGTGGGTGGCAGGGATCCAAGTTTGCACCATCACCACTCTGCCAGGGTCTGCATTGGGGAGCTTTTATTTGAAATGCAGTTAGAGGCTTCCACCCACTGGTTCCCTCCCCCCAAGTGGTTGCAAAGGCCAGGGCTGGGCCAGGAACTCCATCAGGACTCTGCACGTGCTTGGGCTAACAGCCACTGTCTCCTGGGTGGTTTAGCAGGTTCGGAGTCGACTTGGTTCCTGTGTGGGATGCAGCCGTCCCAAGCAGCAGCTTAACCCACTGTGCTATGCCACCTGCCCCGCCCCTCTACTTTTTCTTTAATTTAAAAAATATTTGTGTCTAGGGGGAGGAGGAGACTGCAGTGTCGTGTCGGGTGATGGACAGCTCGGCCCCCTCTGCCTCTGTCCCGGCTCCGTCAGCAGCCGATATCCAGGTAGGGCTTCGTCGCACGCAGCGCCGCCAGCCTTTTGTGGGTCAGCTTGTTCAAGTCCATTCCGAACAGCCTGAGAACACAAGAGTGGGAAACCAGTGGATGAGCTCAAGCGATGGTCCGGGTGACGACCCCACCCGCATTCCACGTGATCACGCACACAGGTGGGCGCCAGAGGCGTTCCCGGATTCCAGGCTGCGGGTCCCCACCTACCCCCCGGTCCCTGAGCCCAGCCCACACCAGGCTCACCAGAGGACACGGAGCTTGCAGCTGGAATGCCTGAGCCGCCTGCACAGCAGCAGGACCCCCGTGTTCCCCAGGGCGTTGTTGGTCAGGTAGAGCTCAGTCAGGGTCTGGCTGGTCGCCAGGGTGCAGGAGAGGTCCTCGCAAGCCTTGGCCGTGAGACTGCAGCTGTCCAGCCTGTTGGCGACAAGGAAGGAGCGGTGGCGGCTACAGCGGGTGGGGCTTCTGCCAAAGCTTCGCTTGCAGAGGGGCCGGGGAGAAGGTTTTAGGGGACAAAGCACGTGTGTGGAGCTGCAGTCGTTGCCGAGCTGGCATCGGGGCGTTTCAGAAGGCAAAGGCTGGTCCTCCATTTCCAGCAAGGTCTAGGGTGGGTGTGCTCCTTGACTTTGTAGTCAAGGAGCCATTTCCCCCTCTGGGAATTGTGTATTTGAAAGGGGGGGAGGGAGGGAGAGATCTTGCATCTACTGGTTTGACCCCCCACACACACACACAACGTGGCCAGGAAGGTCAGGTCGGTCCATGCTGAGGCCAGGAGCCTGAGTGTCCATCAGGTCTCCACACGTAGGCGGCACACATAGGTAGCTGCTCGCCCAGGTGCACCAGCAGGGAGTGGAGCAGACACTGAGCCGGATGCCCGGCTCACCACGCCACCACGCCCCGCCCTCACCTCCCCATTGCTTGTTCAAAACCCAGTCTCAGTCTACGAGGAGCTGGCTTTGCTCGGGCGGACAAGGTGCCGGGCCCAAGTCCGCTGGTCTCCATGCCCGCAGCCCCCGTGCATGGTTCCGGTTGGGCACCAGGATGAATTCAAAACCATGCTTTGACAGGAGATTTCGCTCTCTGAGGGCCTTAGAACGAGCAGAGCCCCGGGCACTGGCACCAGGCAAGGCTGGGCCGCCTGAGGACGGAGCCCACGCGGCAGCGAGCGTGGAAGGAACGGAGGTCGAGATTCTGGGGTGAACATTAGGTGCTGCGGGTAAGACGCCCCCCGGGGTGCCCGCATCCCATGTTCGAGTCTGAGTTCTACTTCCTACCCCAGCGCCCTGCTGCTATGCACCCTGGGAGGCAGCCGCTGGTGACTCAAGTACCCGCGTCCCTGCCGCCCATGCGGGAGACTGGGATGGAGCTCCTGGCTCCTGGCTTTGGCCCGGCCCAATCCTGGCTGTTGCAGGCGGTGAGGGAGTGAACCAGTGGGTAGGAAGTCTCTCTGCTTTTCAAATAAAATAAATTTAAAAAATAGAACAATCCAAATGCCTAGGTCATGCTGTGCCTGGAGCTTGTCCCTTTGGGTTAAACGTTCCTTTAAAAAGAAAAAAAAAGGCAGAGACCTTTCATCTGTTGGTTCACTTCCCGGCGGGCCACAGCACCCAAGGCTCAGGCTGAAGCCGGGAGCCAGGAGCTCCAGCTGGTCTCTTGTGCGGGCGGGAGGGGCCCAGGTACCGGCAGGTGCATCAGGGAGCAGCCAGGTCTGGGACTGGTGTTCATGTGGGGTGTGTGCGTTGCAGCCAGCGGCTTAACCTGTACCACAGCACTAGCCCCAAGACTTCAGGTTGAATCTGGGATTTTAAGAGAAAGGATTTTAATTTAATTTTTATTTAAAAAATATTTATTTGAAAGGCAGAGTCAGATCTTCTGACCCCTGGTTCCCTCCCCAATGGCCCCAAAGGCCAGGGCTGTGCCAGGCTGAAGCCAGGAGCTTCATCCAGGTCTCCCATGTGAGCGCAGGGGCCCAAGCACTTGGCCACCTCTGCTGCTTTCCCAGGCGGATTAGCAGGGAGCCGGATACAAAGTGGAGCAGGAGGGACTTGAACCAACGCCCATATGGGAAGTGGCATCTCAGATGGTTGCTTAACCCCCTGCGCCACAACGCCGGCCCCAAGATCTTAATTTTAATTAGGCTGAGGTCCCAAGATAGTAGACAGCGGCTTCTGAAATGAGGAAGAAAATTCAGGAGTTGGTGGGGAGGGGGCTTTGGGGACAGAACCCCCACCTCCCAGGTGCCATGGATGAGTAGGAGACTGGTGAGAGCCGGGGAGGGAGCTGTGCCATCAGGTTACCCAGATCCAGGGGCTGGGCACTGGAGCCACCTCCTGGGGGGACCTCGGCCTAGATCCGCACAAGAGAGGTGGCATGGGGGTGTCTACCAGATGGGGGCGCTCACATCCCAGAGTGACCCAGTAGCTCCAAGGAAAGCAGTGGGCTTATCTCTAAGCCCTCATCCCAACTTCAGTACCCAAAGCCCCAGGCGAGCAAGACACGCATGGAGAGGAAGAGGCCGTAGACAGAGAGGGGCGGGTGTTGTGGCGCAGGGGTTACACTACCGCCTGTGACACCACCAGCCCGTGTCAGCGCTGGTTCGAGTCCTGGACGCTCTGCTTCTGATGCAGCTCCCTGCTGATGTGCATGGGAAGGCGGTGGAGGGTGTCCCGAGTGCTTGGGCCCCTGCGCCCATGTGGGAGACCCGGAAGGAGCTCCTGGCTCCTGGCTTCAGCCTGGCCCAGTCCTGGCTGTTGTGACCATCTGGGGAGTGAGCCAGTGCATGGAAGTGTGCACTCTCTGTCTCTGAAGACAGGCTGGGCTGGGGGAAAGGGAGGTGAAAAGTCAGTGACATTTGATTGGAATTTACAAAGGCCCAGGCTGAAGCTTTCACGGAGAAGCCATGAAGCTGCCCGAGTATAAACGTCAGGGGAAGAAGCGAGGTTTTGCTAGGGGCAAGGCTGCACCTGCTTCCCGCCGCCGAGCGCGCGTGTGCTCTCAGGCGAGCACTGGCTCAGGGCACGTCTCTCCTGCGCCTTGCAAGGTGGGGGGGGGGGGGGCAGGCGGTCCCCACGGGTCGCCCGTGCACTCACCACAGTTTCTGCAGTCTGCACGTGGGGTGTCGCAGCCCCTCTCCCAGCAGCCACACGCCAGGGTCTCCTAGGTCGTTGAAGCTCAGATCCAGCTCCCGCAGGTGGGGGTTGGCCTGGAGCACCGTGGCGAGGCCCCCGCAGGCAGGGGAGCCCAGCCGGCAGATGCCTAGCCTGGAAAGACGCGGTTCCCCTGCTGAGGCCCGCCGCCCCTCCGCGGACAGCGGTGGGGGGGGGAGCAGGACAGAAGCAGGCAGGGACGAGGGGCAGAAAGAAGGAAGCGATTAGAAGAATATAAAGCAAAAGTATTAGCTAGGCACTGGCTTAAATGAAACTTCTTTACCGAAAATTTTATTTTTATTTTTTATTTTTTTTGACAGAGTGGACAGTGAGAGAGAGAGACAGAGAGAAAGGTCTTCCTTTGCCATTGGTTCACCCTCCAGTGGCTGCCTCGGCCAGCACACCGTGCTGATCCAAAGGCAGGAGCCAGGTGCTTCTCCTGGTCTCCCATGGGGTGCAGGGCCCAAGCACTTGGGCCATCCTCCACTGCACTCCGGGGCCACAGCAGAGAGCTGGCCTGGAAGAGGGGCAACCGGGACAGAATCCGGTGCCCCAACTGGGACTAGAACCTGGTGTGCCAGCGTCGCTAGGCGGAGGATTAGCCTATTGAGCCACGGCGCTGGCCACGAAAAAATTTTTAAAAGATTATTGAAGGTCAGAGTTAGAGACAGAGATCTTGCATCTGCTGGGTCACTCCCCAGATGCCAGCAACAGGCAGGGCCTGTAGCAGAGAAGTCTCCGGAAGGAAGCTGGTGTAGGCAGAGTTCATGGGGAGTGGGGATGTGGCACAGTGGTTAAGACGCTGCCCGAGGCATCGGGTTCGAGGCCCGCCTCTGCTCCTGACTCTGGCTTCCGCCTGGCCTCCCCCAGCCCACACGGATCCGCACTCACCGGAGGGTGTGGAGTCTGCACGACGGGTGCCTGAGCCCCTCGCACAGCAGCAGCGCCCCGGAGTCCCCAAGGTCGTTCAGACTCAAGTCCAGCTCCACCAGGCTCTGGTTCATGGGGAGGGTGGCGGCCAGCTCTCCGCAGGCCGCCCCGGTGAGCCGGCAGATCTTCAGCCTGCACAGAGGGGATGGCTTCTGTGCAGAGGCCAACCATGCCCACCCTGACCTCCACCCTCCAGAGTGTGCAAACAACCCACTGAAGACGGGTATGGGGCCTGGGGAGACATCTCACCAAAGCAGACGGACAGGTGGCCAACGTGCCTGTGAGATCTCAAAGCCCAAGGAGAGGCCGCCCCACCTCCAGTAGGGTAGCCACAAACAACCCCAATAATACAGAATGCCACAGGTGCCCGTGAGGACATGGCCAGAGACTGGAATACTTAGGCACCACAGCATGGTAAATAGCATAACTCCCGGATTCCGGTACACCCCTCAGACACTGACAAACAGCTGCCAGGTGACCCAGTAATTCTGGTGGGTATACACCTAAGATTGTTGAAATGGGTCCGTCTCCCACCTGGTGGCTGTCGTGAGACCTGCCAGGAACTCTGGTGCACACGCAGCAAGTGCACTTCGCACGTTCACTCAGCAGGATGAGACCTGCCTGTCACAGCCCCGGGCCGGACTCACCACAAGGTCCGGAGCCTGCAGCCGGGGTGCCGCAGACCCTGGCACAGCCGCCGCACGCCCGCGTCCTCCAGGGCGTTCCCTGTCAGGTCCAGCTCTGCCAGGTGTGTGTTGGTGCAGAGCACGGAGGCGAGCTCCTGGCAGGCCGCCGCGTCTAGCAAGCACTTCCTCAACCTGGGGAGGAAGGGGTGTTAGGCCGCTTCTGCTCTCTGCCTGGGGCTGCTCGTGCCTGGCCTGGGGGCCGAATATGAACCTGACACACAGCCGACCCCCAGCAACCGCGGGGGATGAGCACCGGGGCTTCTTCCAGACACTGGAGACCCCTACGTAAGATGTACGGGTGGGTGGTTAGCACACTGCTTGGAATGCCTGCATCCTAGTTCAGAGTCCCCGGGTTCAAGTCCCGTGTTCTGCATGCCAACTTCCTGCTGTTGCCCACTCTGGGGGGCAGCAGGGGATGGCTCAAGGACTTGGGGCCCTGCCACCCGTATAAGAAGGCAGGATGAAGCTCCAGGTTCCTGGCTTTGGTCTGGCCCAGCCCTGACTGCTCTGGGCATTTCGGTGGGAGTGGGCCAGCCAATGGAAAATCTGTCTCTCTGTTTTTCTGCCTTTCAAATAAGCTTTTGGGGTATCCCATGGCCTCAGGGACTTGTCACCCTGCAAAAGTGGGCAGGGCTCAAGGAGGTCGGAAGGTGGCCCCCAAAAAGTGTGGGATCCAGGGCAAGGGTCTATGGTCACAGGCTGAGGGGGAACCTGATGTGGAGATGGAGGGGTCCCGTCAGCCCTGGGAGGTGAGGGCTGACTGCGCCTGGCGGGGACTCACTGGACCATCTGCAGCCTGCACCGGGGGTGCCGCAGCCCCTGGCAGAGCAGCTCCAGGCCCGGGAGCCCCAGGCTGTTGCCACTGAGATCCAGCCGTAGTAAGTGATGGTTGGCCGGGAGAGCGGCGGCCAGGTCCCCGCAGGCGGAGCTGGGGATGCGGCACCTCTTCAGCCTGCAGGGGGAGAAGAGAAGAGATGCAGAGTGTGGATGCTGTCCCTCACCTCCCTCCCTCTTGAGGAACACTTCTCTCCTCTAAAATACAGGAAAGAACGTGGGTGCAGCGGGTTAGACCATCACCGTGTGGGCGATAAATGAGTCCCGGCTGCCCCTCTCTCTTCCCATCCAGCTCCCTGCTGATGGCCTGGGAAAAAGCAGGGGAACATGGCCCAAGTGCGTGGACCCCACAGCCACGTGGGAGACCCCAATGGAGCTCCTGGCTTCCGCCAGGCCAGCCCCAGCTGTGGCAGGCATTTGGATATTGAACCAGCAGATGGAAGATTCTGTGTGTACATCTGTCTCTTTCCCTCTCTCTGTAACACTGCCTTTCGAACAATTTTTTTTGTCTTTTTAATGAAAGGCAGGAGGTTAGCTTTGCCAGGGACTGGTGGGGGCAGGGATTCCTTCCAGAAGAATGAATTCTGGAATTGGCCAGTGGCGCTCTCTGTGCCATCACAGGACACTACAGAAAGCCCTTGAACTGCACGCTGTAACGGGGGCGGGCAGATTTTCGAGTGTGTAAATTGAACTCCAGTTCTTAAAGGGTGATGAGATAACACTATACTGGATTCTTGGAAAATGCTGAGGGTAGATACTGAATGTCCTCACCACGAAAATGATGCGTTTGTGTGGGAATCCACGTGTGGATTCTTCCGCGTAGTTCTGCAGTGCGTGTGTGCGTATTTCAGAGTCCTGTGTCGTAGGTGGTAAATACTACAATTTTATCTTTGATGACAAAACAACGCATCTTTGCCTCCAGCCAGAGACTCACTCCAGGTCTCCCACAGGTGGCAAGGACCCAAGCACCGGAGCCCTCACCTGCTGCTTTCCAAGGTGCTCGTTAGCAGGGAGCTGCACCAGACGCAGAGGAGCGAGATCAGGTACTGCGAGGGGGGATGCGGGGTCTGCACGTCCAGTGCCCCTTCTAGTTTTCCTTTGTAATTGGTAGAATACGGACAGCAGGAAGTCACTTCAGCCGTTTTTAGTGTAGGGCGTGTGCAGTCGATCTCCATAACAAACTGAGACTCTGAGCCCATTAAGAACGCCACAGCCCCTTGTACCCCTGTCCGTCCTGGCAACCACCGTTCTGTCTGTCTCTGTGACTTAGATCACCCTGGGTTCCGCCTGGAGTGGGCTCCTGTAACTTTTATCCTTTCGTGACTGGCTTATTTTGCCTAGCACCGTGTCCTCAAGGCTCATCTGTGTCATAGCGTGGGTCAGGGTTCCCTTCATTTTTAAGGATGGATAATGTTCCATGCGTGTGTGTGAGATGTGTTTTGCCTGTCCATTCGTCCATGGAAAAACATGGACTCTTAACACTGCCATCAGATGCTAGGAGGGAGAGACAAGAGAGAAAGAGGTCTTCCATCCGTTGGTTCACTCCCCAGATGGCCGCAACGGCTGGAGCTGAGCCAACCTGAAGCCAGGAGCCAGGAGCTTCTTCCAGGTCTCCCACGTGGGTGCGGGGGCCCAAGGACTTGAGCCATCTTCCACTGCTTTCACAGGCCATAGCAGAGAGCTGGATTGGAAAAGGAGCAGCCGGGGACTAGAACCAGCACCCATATGAGATAACAGCAGTGCAGGTGGAGGCTTAGCCTACTATGTCACGGCGCTGGCTCCCAGGGTGAACATTTTTTTAATATTTATTTATTTATTTGAAAGGGTTACAGAGAGAGCATCTGCTAGTTCACTCCCCAGATGGTCACAATGGCTGGAGCTGTGCCAATCTGAAGCCAGGAACCAGGAGCTTCTTCCCTGTCTCCCATGTGGGTGCAGGAGCCCAAGGACTTGGCCCGTCTTCTGCTGCTTTCCAAGGCCATAGCAGAGAGCTGGATCAGAAGTGGAGCAGCTGGGACTTGAACCAGTGCCCATATGGGATGCCGGCACTGCAGATAACGGCTTTACCTGCTACGCCACAGCGCCGGCCCCCAGGGTGAGCGTTTGCAGGAAGCTGGAAGTAAGGGTGAACCCGAACACTTTTGTGTGGATTGGGGGTACCCTAACTGCCAGGCCCGATGCTACCCCAACTCCAGATTACAGAGGAGGCCTCCGCCTCTCGGGCTGCAGTGGCTCAGAACCACGGCTGCACGTACCTTGAAGACCCTACCTTGTAAGGTGGGTTCCGTGTCCCCTTGACTTGCCCCGTGCTGCAGAGTGTTTTCAAAGTAACACTTTAGCAAGAGTTGATGGGAAAAAGGAAGGCCCTGGGCAGATGAACGACTTCTGGAATCTGGTAGCGGTCAGGTGGCAGGAGACTGGACTGGAGAGGAATAAGGGAAGTGACGGGAGGGTGGTGTGGTACAGTGAGCTAAGCCACCACTAGAGGCACCCTTATTCCATACTGGAGTTTGGTTCACTTCACAGCTGCTCTCTGCTCCCACCCAGCTCCCTGCTAATGCACCTGGGACAGCAGCAGCAGATGGCCCGAGTGCTCGGGGCCCTGCACCCACGTGGGCGACCAGGATGGAGCTCCTGGCTCCTGGCTTCAGCCTGGCCGAACCCCGGCCGTTGCAGCCATTTGGAGAGTGAGTGAGCCAGCAGAAGGAAAATCTCTGCCATTCTGCCTTTCATAAATTTTTAAAAACATAAGGAAAGCAGGAGATGCTGATGTCTGATGTGTGGCCCACGGAGATGCACTCTTTAGTGTGGTCATTAAGATACGACGAGGTCACGAGGGCAGAGAGGACGTCAGGGCTGGAGGCCAGAGCCTCCAGGGCCACCGCCCTCGGCTGCAGCCAATCTGGCCCCCTGAGCCCTGGCGTGGCAGTGGCGGGACCACGAGGGACTCACCTCAGGTTCTGGAGTCTGCAGCCCGGGTGTCGGAGGCCCTGGCAGAGCAGCCGCAGCCCGCGGCTTCCCAGGGCATTGCGGTACAGGGCCAGCTCCACCAGGTCAGGACAGCCGCACAGGGCTGCGGCCAGATGCTCGCTGTAGGCGTCGGGCAGGATGCTCCTCTCGGCTCTGCGTGAGGGAAGGAGAGGCCGGGGTCTCGTTCCGCTGCTTGCCACGGAATGGTTTCGTGGCGTAAGAAGCACTGTACCGCCTTCAGTTTAATTCACTGATCCCATAGTCAGTGAGGGGGCCACCCGGGCTCGCATCCTCGGATCAGAGACAGAAACCGGCTTCCTTCTCAGCCGCACGCTGATGGGTTGGTGGGTGTGGCTTAAAGAAGATGGAGGCCACATATGGGCTCCTGAGGGCAGAGTGCTGGATTCAACTAGTGATGTCTGCCACAGGCTCCGGATAAGGCAAACGCAGCAGGCGTGTGCTTGGCCAGGATTATAATATGCATGGCAATCTCCCCACATTAAAAAAAATGCAGATTTTGATTTAGTAGGTCTGGAATAGGAGCTGGTTCTGCATTTTTAATAATTTCTTTATTTGAAAGGCAGAGCGATGTGGGAAAAGAAAGAGGTCTTGCAGCTGCTGGGTCACGGCCCCAAATGCCAGGGCTGGGCCAGGCTGAAGCCAGGAGTCCTGAACTCTGTCCGGGTCTCCGACATGGGCAGACAGGGACTCAAGTACCTCCGCTACCATTTTCTGCTTTCCCAGGCGCATTAGCAGGGAGCTGGGTCGGAAGCAGAGTGCCTGGGACTTGAAGCAGGCACTCCCCTATGGGATGTGGTGTCCCGAGTGGGGGCTTCACCTGCACACGTTACTGTTTGTTATAAAGGAGCTGGCGGCCATGGGAGGGGCACGGGGAGTGGGAGAGGCGTGCAGCCTCCACGGCCTCTCTGTGAACCAACCCAGGAGCTCCCAACTCAGCTCCCTGGGGTCTTTATCAAGACCTCACTACACAGGCAAGGTTGACATTGACTCAAGCGCCAGACCTCTCTCCATGCTGGTGAGCTCCGGCATCTTGTCCTGTCTTGGTTGTTCTGGCACCGACCCCATCCAGGAGGCCCCTGGTACCCAGGGAGCCCCAGGGCATTAGGAGCTGTGTGATAGGAACCAGGGTCGATGACCAAATGACAGCAGAAGACGTGTCTGGGACTGGCATTGCGGTACAGAGGGTAAAACTGCCACCAGCTACGCTGGCATCCCATGTGGATGCTGGTTCAAGTCCTTGCTGCACCACTTCCGGCTCCCTGCCAGTGCCCCTGGGAAAGAGCAGAAGACAGCCCGAGTGCTTGAGCCCCTGCACCCACGTGGGAGACCCAGATGGAGTTCCAGGCTCCTGGCTTCAGCCTGGCCCAGCCTAGGTCATTGTGGATATTTGGGGAGTGAACCTGCAGATGGAAGATCTCTCTCACTGTCTGTACCCCTCCCTCCCAACTCTTCCTTTCAAATAAGTAATTTTTTTTTTAAGGAAAAACTCAAAAAGATGGGTCTGACATCCCCACAGCTTGGGGTATGTCCAAGGTTTCAGGAGACCAAATGTGCATTTCCTCTGTTAGCTTTTGGGACGGGCTATCTCAGATGAAGGGAATTCAACCTAAAGTTGAATCCCTCAGAGTCCCTGCACCAGCACGCACCAACGGCGTCTCCTGTCCGGGAGGGGTCCACCAACACAGCCTTGACCCCACTTGCCATTTGGAGTTGTGAGCTGGATCGCTGGAAGCAAACCTTGATCGGAGCGGGCTGTTGGCTGACCAACCTCCGGGCTCCCCGCACCCCAGGGTCTTCTCCGTGGCTTTTCCCTCTGCTCCGAGGCCGCTCCCCGCTTCCTGAGCTCTCCCAGGTCAGGCTCTGTCTGAGCGGGCAGACAGTGGACACCCTCCCCTCCCCGGTTCTGCCCCGTGCCCCGTGTGGAGCTGCAGCGGGACCCCTCCGCTCCCGTGCTGCCAAGCACGAGAAGTCAGCGCTGCTGCGTTCCCTTCCTGTGTCTGCTCCTCTCTCACCCACGTTCCCCGAGACCGCCTCTTGGGGAACCCAAGCCACCCCAAAGTCCCGGCCCCAAAGTCACTTTCTCCGAGCTCCCTTGGCCGACCCCCACCTCTGATGCTGTCCATCGCCCCCAGGTCACTCCAGTGTCACTGCCCCGTTGGCTCCTCCAGTGGAAACTCTTAACCATTGACTTGGCTGAGAGCTACCTGTTCACTCCTTTAGGGTCTAGCTCCCTGTCATCAGGGTGTTGGCAGTGGCTGGGGGCGGTTGGGGCTACCCCATCTTCAGTCTGAGAAGAGGACCTGGTCCACACACCTGAGGGTACCTCAGAAAGTGCGTGGAAAACAGAATTAGAAGAGAAGTTTACTTTGGTCCAAAAAACTTTGGGCACCCATGCATTGGAGGTGGAGGCCAGCGCTGCAGCCAGCGCTCCCATAGGGGATTCCAGTGTTGCAAGCCGGGCCCACACCTGTTACACCTCAGCGCCAGCCCCTGGGTAAGCGTGCTGGCCAACTCAGGTCTCCTTATCACAGACTCAGTTCCGTCCCGATGGATGAAGTTGTCAGAGTGGGGTGCTCGCCTGTGGCGCTACTAGCATTTAGGGACCTGGTCATTCTTGTGGCGGGGGACTACCCTGTGTGTCGTGCTGTGCTCCGCCACATCTATGCAACGGTGGACATCTCCCGTCTCCCCCAAGGTGTTTCTAGACATGGCCAAGTGTCTTGGAGGAGGGCACTCCCCCACTCCCCCATCCATTAAACACCAGCTGTTAGGAGTATGAACACGCCCAGCCAGCCCCGGCCGGTACTTACGGCTCTTCCAGCGGTGTCTGGGCCCCGGTCCATCCCGTGCCGTCGTCTGCGTCCATGCCATAGGCAGCCCCGTGCAGGTGTAGCACCACGGCGCTCCTGCAGTGCTTGGCACAAAACGCGGACACCATGTGCTCCATCTTGGTGGTGATGTGGCCAACCACGACCACCTGGAAGTGGCTCAGGGCCTGCTGGACAAACTCCTCCTCCTGGATCTCGTACAGGCAGCTGAAGACCTCCAGGGAGCCGGCCTGCAGGGTGGAGCCCTCACTCCGGGCTTTGCTCTGGATCGCCCGCAGCAGGGCCTCCTTGACCTGGGGCGAGACCTTCCAGCACAGGGTCCGCTCCAGGTAGCTCCTCGTCTCCTCGCTCAGGAGTCCGAACAGGAAGCGGACGGTGAGGGCCAGGAAGCTCCTCTCCGAGAACCCGTATTCGGCCAGCAGCCGGGCCAGGTTCTGGTCCGGGCCTGCCCCGCCCTCAGTGCCTTCCATGGCGTAGTGCATGGCCGCGAAGAACTCCTGGAAGCTCAGGTGGATGAAGCTGTAGAACTTCTCACACTTGATGTCTCTCTGGAAGATGTTCGTGTTGAGGAAGGCGGAGACGTCCGCCCCGTCCAGGCCGTGTCGCTGCAGGTCCCGCTCCTCAAACAGCACCTTCTGGGCCCAGAGGCCGTCGGCCGCCAGAGAGCAGAGCCCCCTGTGGTTGGGCGGGGGCCGCGGGGCCGGGGTGCCGGGCTTGGGCTGCAGCAGGCTCAGCAGGTAGAGCGTGTACACCGCTGTGGTGGTCCTGGACGTCTGTCCCAGGAGCCCCCCGTCCTCCAGCTGCTGCTTGAGGCAGGTGCAGAGCACCCAGCACAGCATGGGCACGAAGCACATGGTGAACAGCGGCTCGCTGTCCCGCACGAAGCCGAAGGCCTGGGCCGCCTGCGCGGCGTCCTGGAAGTACCTGAGGAAGTACTCCTTCCTCTCCGCCTCCGGGAAGCCCAGGATCCCCACGTGCCTGGGGTGCTCCAGCAGCTGCTGCAGCTTCTCCAGCGCCGAGGGCCGGGTGGTGACGAGCAGGCACAGCTCCGGCAGCAGCTTCTTCCGGATCAGGCTGCTGAGCACGAGCTCCGTGGGCCGCTTCTCCTCCCAGCAGCGGCACCAGGGGCCCCGCGCCTCGTGGAAGGAGGGCTTGAGCTCGTCAAAGCCGTCGAGGATCAGGAGGAGGCGGCCGCGGAGGTGCGCCAGCTCCCGCAAGGGCGCGCCGGCCTCCGGCCAGCAGCTGGCCAGCAGGTCTTGCGCGCTCTGCTCCGGGGCGGCCTGGTTCATCTCCCTGCAGTTGATGTAGAAGAGGAAATCGAACCTGTCCTGGAAGAGCCGCCCGTCGGCCCAGTCCAGCATCACCTTGTGGGCCAGCATGGACTTCCCCATGCCCGCCGCCCCCTGCAGAACCACAGTGCGCGGCGGCTCCGGCCGCTCCTCATCTGGCTCGAAGAGCATCTCCACGCGGATGGGGCTGGCCTGGAAGCCCCCGCTCCTCGTGTGTCCCCGGCCCGTGTCCAGCAGCATCTGCTGGGCCCGCAAGGGGCTGGAGTGTTCCTTCACCAGGAGGAGCCGGGTATAGCGCTGGCTGAGGTTCACGCACTCCCCGAGCCGCGCGTTGCGGTCTTCCATCAGCCGGAACCTCCTGCGCACGTAATCCCGGTAGGCCTCCCGGGGATCTGGGGGACAGGGACGGAGGAGGCGTGAAAGAGGCGTCAGCAGCATCCAGTGGGGTCGTGAGTTAGAGCGTGAGGGGCCGGCGGCACCTGCAGCGCCAGCATCCTGTATGGGCGCCAGTTCGAATCCCAACTGCCCCACTTCCGACCCAGCTCCCTGCTGATGCTCCTGGGAAAGCAGTGGGGGATGGCCCAAGTGCCCTGCACCCACGTGGGAGAGCTGGAAGAAGCTCCTGGCTTCAGTCTGGCCCAGCACTGCCCCTTGTGGCCATTTGGGGAGTGAACCAGCAGATAAAAACGCCCCCCCCTCCCCCGCCCCCGTGTGTGTGTCTCCCCCTTTCTCTGTAACTCAGACTTTCAAATAAGCAATTATTTTTTAAAAACTTATTTATTTGAAAGTCAGAGTTAAAGAGAGAAGGAGAGGCAGAGAAAGGTCTTCCATCTGCTGGTTCACTCCCCAATTGGCCACAATGGCCGGAGCTGTGCCGATCCAAAGCCAGGAGCCAGGAGCTTCTTCCAGGTCTCCCATGTGGGTGCAGGAGCCCAAGGACTTGAACCATCCTCCACTGCATTCCTAGGCCATAGCAGAGAGCTGGATCAGAAGTGGAGCAGCCAGGACTAGAACCGGTGCCCACGTGGGATGCCGGCACCACAGGCGGCGGCTTTACCCACTACAGCATAACCCTGGCCCCAACAGTTCTTTGCGGTCTCCTGGCTGCTGTTGTCCACCGGGAGCCCCAGGCCTGCAGCCCTCACCGTGGAGAAGCCGGGGAGCCACTGTGGAGCTGTTGGGACTGGATGTGGGTGGGGCAGCAGGGAGGGGCCGGAGTCTCAGCCTGCGTTTGTCACAGGGTCGCTGTGTGATCTGGAGGTGGGGAAGCAAGACTTCTAGGCATCTGTATCTCCTTTGACACCGAGCAGATGCCCACCTGCCCTGGGGCTGTGCTCTCTGGGACGCTGGCCTTGGGAGGGACGTCGATGCGCCATCTAGAACCACGTCAGCCAGGGTAGCTGCTTGGACCAGAGGACAGTGGGCACGGGTCTGGAGATGGGTGTGGTTGACACTATGGGGAGCTTGCTACCGCCATCTAGTGGCCAGAGGCCAGAGGTGCTGCTCAACCTCCTACACCGCAGAGGGTTCCTGGGAACCCAGCAGCCTGGGGCCGGCCGCGTCCACAGGGCCAAGGCGCTGAGACCCCGATGTGGACAAAAGGCATCCCTTTGTGTCTGGATGTCCCCAGAGGCCTGGCGTAACTGCCCAACAGAAGGTCAAAAAGCGGTGTGAGTCTGATCCCAGTTTTCTTGGAACGAATGCAGGTACTCTTGTACCTGGGATAGAATATACATTAAACAACGCTTACCCATTGAAGCACTTTCTCAGGAAATGATGTATCTGAGAGGTAGAGAAATAAGAGGGGAACAGGTGCAGCAAGAGCTCCCCTCTGCACCAGGCTGAGGCTGGGAACCGGGGGCTCAGCCCAGGCCTCCCACCAATCACCTGAGCCATTACCGCTGCCTCCTAAGCTCTGCGTTAGCGGGAAGCTGGAATCCAGAGCCGCAGCCAGGTGGCAAATACAGGCACTCAGATGCGGGATGCAGGCATCTTAACCTGAGACTTCTTTAAAGATTTATTTATTTGGGGGCTGGCGCTGTGGTGCAGCGGGTTAACGCCCTGGCCTGATTTGCCGGCATCCCATGTGGGCACCAGTTCTAGACCCGGCCACTCCACTTCCAACCAACTCTCTTCTATGGCCTGGGAAAGCAGCAGAAGATGGCCCAAGTGCTGGGCCCTGCACCCACGTGGGAGACCCGGATGGAGTTTCAGGCCCTTGGCTCTGGCCTGGCCAGGCCCCTGCCGTAGTGGCCATCTGAGGGGTAAACCAGCAAATGCATGATTGCTTCCTCTCTCTCTAACTCTGATTTTCAAATAAACATTTAAAAACACAAACATTCTTTGAAAAAAAAAGAATGTAAGGTTTTGACTAGACACCAGAGTAACTACAATCCATAGTGATGGGTATTTTAGAATAATCTTGGACCATAAGGATGACGGTTAAGTGAGGTGGTGGACAAGTCAGTGGGCTGCACGGAACCATTCCGCCTGCGTGCGTGCGTATCAGGACGCCACCATGAACAGAGCTAGGATTTGTCCGTGTCAACAACATCAGTAGGGTGGCGTTTGGGGCAGCGGTTGAGCCCAAGCTTGGGACTCCCACGTCCCGTGCTGGGGCGCCTGGCTCAAGTCCCAGTCCCTGTGCTTCTGATCCAGCTCCCCGCGAACGCAGGCCCCGGGAGGCGGCAGGTGGTGGCTCCAGTGCTGGCATCGCTGCTGCCTACGGGAGACCCAGCCCGAGTCCTGGGCCTGGCTTCAGGGGCCTGGCCCTGACTGTTGCCGGCATTCGGGGAGTGAGCCTCTCTTCTTTGTAACTCTGCCTTTCAAATGAATCAGTAAAGCTTTTAAAAACAAATCAGAATTAGAAAGAGAACTTCCTATGAGTACAAGATACAGGGCTTCTGGAGCAGTGCTGTGGGGTAGCAGGTTAACCCACTGCCTGTGATGCTGGCATCCTATATGGGCACCAGTTCCAGTCCTGGCTGCTCCACTTCTGATCCAGCTCCCTGCTAATGTGCCTGGGAAAGTAGTGGAGGATGCCCCAAGTCCTTGGCCGCGGCCACCTACGTGAGAAACCTGGGTTGAATCAGTTTCCCCTTTGCTGGACCGGCCCCTCCCCAGGTGTCTATCACACGAAGTCCCACCCCTTCTGACAGGACCATGGCGCAGGGCTCACCTGGCTTTGGGGCGTCAGGATATACCTCCAGAAGGCACGCTGGGTGGCTCCCCAGCGAAGACGGGCCTCCAGGCGCAGCATCTGGAAGAGACACTGGGGAGATCAGCTGGCGCTCAAGATGGTCAGCTGCGGGGCAGGTGTTGGGGCTCAGTGGATGGAGCTGCCTCTTGGGACGTCCCCATCCCATAGTGGAGTGCCTGGGATGGAGCCCCAGCTCTGCTTCCGACCCCAGCTCCCTGCGAATGCGCCTGGAAGGCAGCAGATGATGGCACCAGTGCTTGGACTCCTGCCACCCATGTGGGAGACCTGGATGCAGGTCCTGGTTCAAACCCAGGACCTGGCTCAACCCCAGCTGGGCATTTGAGGGGTGAAGCAGAGGATGGAAGAGTCTCTCTCTCTTGCACCCCTCCCCCCGGTCACTCTGCCTTCCCAATAAATAAATCAATGCCTACATATCTCCCCAGCAGGTCCCATGGCCTCACACTGTTGAAAACTGGGGTCCTCCCTGTTCCCTGGGGCCTGTGCTCCCTCCGGGTCCTGCTCATGGTGATTGGCACCTCCATTCCTCCAGTGAGTCCCCTCCATCAGTCTGGGTCCCGCCCTCCCTTGGCTGAGTCGGGACCACCAGCATCCCGCAGTGACACTGTGACAAACATGGTAGCATCTGGTCTGTCTCCAGTCTCCTGGAATCCTCGGAATCTTCCAGGGAGGTGGCTTTTTGTATTGGAATGAGTGACGGGCAGGGCAGCCCGAGGGAGTTTCAGGGATGTAGAGGGAGAGAGGGCTCCCATCTGCTGCTTCCCTCCAAAATGCCCAAGATAGCCAGAGCCGGACCTCGGCCAAAGCCAGAGCCAGGAACTCGTCTCCCCTGTGGGTGTCAGAAATCCAGCACTTGAGCCCTCTTCAGCGCCTCCCAGGGTCTGCATTGGTGGGGAGCCGGGATTGGGTGGACACTGAGCCAAGTGTTCCCAAGTGGGGGGTGGGGGCGTGGGCTCAGCCAGCCAGGCCTAGGCGATGGGGTCGCCCTGGAAGCCCCCAAGGATGGGGTTCCAGGAGCTTCTGGATGGGAGCACGTTGGGGGTTCCTGGAAGGCGGTGCCCGGAGCGGGCGTGGCAGCTCCATGCCTTGTCCTGCACCTGGCCGGGTCCATCTCCTGTGACGCCCGTGCCATGAGCCGGGAGCGTAGGTGTGGCCCGGGCTTCAGGAGCAGCTCTCACAGGTGATCTTGAGCTGAGGAGGGGGCTGTGGGTGGTGGGTCTGAAACCCCCTGGGGCTTGCAACTGGCTCTGAAGTGGGGAGGGGGCAGCCTGGGGCACTCAGCTTTCCCCGGGGCTGCTGGCGCCACCTCCAGGCAGACGCCATCAGAGCTGCGCTGGTGGGAGGAGAACCTACTCTTTCCTCGGATCTCCCCACCAGCGTAGACCCCGGCACGAAGCCAGCACCCTGGGCCTCGCGGGCTCAGGGGACCCCACGGCAGAGTGGGGGACTGTGGGCTCCAGGGCCGACTCCTCCCTGCCACCTCCTTACCCCTGGCCGGGTGCTCTCTCTGTCCTCTCTCCCACAGGTCCCTCCTGTGCATCCGCTCAAAGACGCTGAGAGCCAGCTGCCAGGCCCGCTCTGGCCCACAGTGGGCCACCAGGAGCTGCGCCACGTCCAGGGGCCCGGCCGTCTCCATCCGTCCCCAGGGGATCCTGTCTTCCCCCAGCTCCGCTGCCGTCCCCAGGTACAGCTTGAACTTCTTCAGTTCCACAGCTTCCAGTTCTTCCAGGTAGGCGGACAGGCGGCAGAGGCCGCCCCCGAGCCTGGCGGGCAGCATGGGGGCACCGCGGGCGCGGGCAGAGGAAACGACTGCCCGGCCCTGCCCGGCCCGCCAGCGGGGCTGCCTTGAAGAAGAGGAAGCCGGGGAGGATTAGGAAACCTGGATGGCATCGACTTGCACACAAGACTTCCACTTCCGCTCTCCTTCCCGAGCTCCTGCGCGAACTCTGTCTGTCTCTCCTTCCTCCTTTCCTTCGTCCCCCAGGGACTGCTGGGGTAGGTCACGTCATCCCCGCAGCCGAGGTGCCTCTTCCAGGGAGCAGCAGGAACAACCCGCCTAGTCTCCCTCCCTCCACTCGCTCTCCTCTCAGCCCTCAGAGGCTCCTGTGCCCTGCACCGGAAGTGGAGCAGCCAGGATTCCAGCAGGTGCCGACAGGGGATGCCGATGTTGCAGACGGTGGCTTAATCCACTGCGCCACCACGCCAGCATCCCCGGAACAGTGCTCAAGTGCATAACACGGTGTTGTTAAGTGTGGACAGGGCGCGGTGTGCGGGTCTCTGAGACTCCTGCTTTGGAGGCAGGTGCCACCACACTCTGTGCTATGCACGCCTGGTCACGTAGCTGGCACCTCGCCGTGCCCTGTCTTCCGTGTCTGGCTTATTTCTCTTGGCTCATCTCCTCCCAGCGCTGCGGTGTGTGTACCACATCCTCCCACTGAGATAACGCGGCTCCTATTCCTGTGTACGACTGGCGTTTTTTAAAAAGATGTATTTATTTCTTTATTTGAAAGTCAGAATTAGAGAAGAGGGAGAGACGGACGCCAAGAGAGATCTTCCATCTGCTGTTTCACTCTCCAAGTGGGCAGAGCAGCCGGGGCTGGGCCAGGCAGAAGCCAGGAGCCTGGAACTCCATCCGGATCTCCTACCTGGGTGCAGGGGCCCAAGCACTTGGGCCACCTGCTGCTGCTTTCCCAGGCGTATTAGCAGGGAGCTGGATCAGAAGTGGAGCAGCCGGGTGCCCACGTGGGATGCTGGTGTCGCAGGTAGCAGATTTAACCACTGCCACACAGCACCGGCCCCTGCAATGCCCATTTCTTCTCTCACAGTGTGAGGCCACAGATTCTAAATGGAGTTGAACTCTGGGTGGGCCATGTTCCTTTTGGAGGCTCCCAGTGAGAATTCATATCCTTGCCTCTCCAGGGTTCTTGATGCTTCTCTTGTCCCTTAGACTGAGGCCCACACGTGCCTCTGACCTCTGCTCCCAGCATCACGGCTTATCTACCATGATAACCCTCCCGCCTCCCCCAGCAGCCCTGGGGAAGTCCTCATCTCAGGAGCCTTGGTTTGGGGCCAGTGCTGTGGCATAGTGGGTAAAGCCGCCACCTGCAGCGCTGGCATCTCATGTGGGCACCAGTTCAAGTCCCGGCTGCTCCATTTCTGGTCCAGCTCCCTGCTGCTGTCTTGGGAAGGCAGTGGAGGATGACCCAAGTCCTTGGGCTCCTGCACCCGTGTGGGAGACCCGGAAGAAGCCCTGGCTCTGAGAGACCTGAGCCTAGATCAAGGTGCAGCTATTTTAGACTAGGCCTCCATCTTGTAACTCGGGCCTGACCGGACCCTGAACCCTGAGCCAGAAGCTCCAAAAAACAAATAACCGGACTCCACTTGCGATAAGATCTCCTAGCAACAGCCAATCAGCAGGTAGCAGGGGAATACCTAAAGTTCCAGGTGTCTTGTCAGGCAGTAAAGGTGACTGATAACATCCCCAAACCCTGCAGGTTGGCACGTACACCCCAGCAGCTTGACCCTATACTTTCGCCAATCAATTTAAAAGGCGTCAACCCCAAAGCCATCCAACCACCTTTACTAGGTCCATTCCTGCTGCTGGATGCACTGACCAGTTTTTTTTGTTTTGTTTGACAGGCAGAGTGGACAGTGAGAGAGAGAGACAGAGAGAAAGGCCTTCCTTTGCCGTTGGTTCACCCTCCAATGGCCGCCGCGGCCAGCACACCGCGTTGATCCGAAGGCAGGAGCCAGGTGCTTCTCCTGGTCTCCCATGGGGTGCAGGGCCCAAGCACTTGGGCCATCCTCCACTGCACTCCCTGGCCACAGCAGAGAGCTGGCCTGGAAGAGGGGCAACCGGGACAGAATCCGGCGCCCCGACCGGGACTAGAACCCGGTGTGCTGGTGCCACAGGCAGAGGATTAGCCTATTGAGCCGTGGCACCGGCCACTAATCAGTTTTTCAAGATGTTCTTTGCGTTTCCTGAGGAATGAGATGATTTGCTGAATGGTGCTATAATGTATAGAATGTCTCTGAAAACCATATAAAAGCCCCGTTAACTGAAGAGTCGGGGCTCTCAATTCAAATCCGTTGTGTCGGTGACGGTTGAGAGTCTAGACCCGGGCCTGTAATAAAACTCCTTGGTGGTCTTTGGGGACAATCGAACTGGGCATAACAGCTCCTGACTTCAGATTGGTCCAGCTCTGGTCATGGTGGCCATCTGGTGAGTGAACCAGCGAATGGAAGACTTTCTCTCTCTCTCTCTCTCTCTCTCTCTCTCTCTGCCTTTCAGATAAATAAACAAATCTAAAGAAAAAAAAGGAAGCAGTGTATGCCCCGGAAGCAGGAGCAGGCAGGCACAGAGACCCAGCACCCGCAGATGGCCACGCAGCACCCCAGAGCCGAGGCCGCAGCCTGCTGCCCACACTGCCCAGGGCGCCCCCTCCGGGTCACAGCCGCACCCTCGCCAGCCTCGGCCCAGGGCTTGTGCAACTTCCTCCCCTGTGAGCTGTGTCCTCACCCTGACCGCAGACTCTGGCAGGAAGCTCCCGCCTGGCACCCCTCCCCCATCACTCTAGGGACAGAGCCCAGTCTCACCCCCAGGCTCCATCCTGCCCTAATCAATCAGGAAAACTCAGCTTCTTGTGGATAATATTGAGGGTTTTTTTTTTAAATATAAATTTATTTATTTGAGAAGCAGAGCCAGAGATAGACAGGTCTTCCATCCGCTGGTTCACTCCCCAGTTGGCTGCAACAGCTGGAGCTGTGCCGATCCAAAGCCAGGAGCCAGGAGCTTCTTCCTTGTCTCCCACATGGGTGCAGGGGCCCAAGCACTTGGACCATCTTCTACTGCTCTCCCAGGCCATAGCAGAGAGCTGGATCGGAAGAGAAGCAGCTGGGACTAGAACTGGCACCCCTATGGGATGCTGGCACTGCAGACAGAGGTTTAGCCCAGTTCAACACAGCACCAGCCCCATAATATTGAATTTTTTAAAAAATATTTATTTATTTATTTGGAAGACAGATTTACAGAGAGGCAGAGACAAAGAGAAGTCTTTCATCTGCTGGTTCACTCCCTAGATGGCCACAATGGCCAGAGCTGCGTAGATCCCAAGCCAGGAGCTTCCTCCAGGTCTCCCACCTGGCTGCAGGGGCCCAAGCACTTGGGCCATCCTCTACTACTTTCCCAGGCCACAGCAGAGAGCTGGATCGGAAATGGAGCAGCCAAGACTTGAACCAGCGCCCATATGGGATGCCGGCACTGCAGGCTACGGCTTTACCCACTACACCACAGCACCGGCCCCGCCAACATTGACTCTTACCACCTGCCATGGCCAGGGAAAGCAGAGGGAGATGGCCCAAGTCACTGGGCTCTTGCTCCCGCCCGAGAGACCCAGACCTGGCTCCTGGCTTTGGATCAGCTCAGCTCCAGCCATGTGGCCATTTGGGGAGTGAGCCAGCAAATGGAAGCCCTCTCTCATCTCTCTCTCTCTCTTGTTCGCTCGCTCTCTCTCTGTAACTCTGCCTATCAGATAAATAAAATAGACCTTAAAAAAGAAAACCCAGCAAGTTAAGGGCTATAGAAAAATGGAGAGGACAGTACAGGACCGCAGCCCAGGTGCCCTGCACCGGCACATCACTGTGAGTCATCACAGTCGGGGAACCAGCATCTGCATCGCTGTTAGAGCCCGCAGGTGTCTCAGTTCCCGTTTTCACCTGACGTCCTCTGCCCCCGTGGCCGTCTCCTTGGGGTCCTCTTGGCTCTGAGGCTTTCTCAGACTGCCTGGCTTCTGATGGCCTTCGTGGTTTTGAGGCCACGCCCCTGGGGACCTGTGGCTGTTGACCTTGACCCTCCGGCTGTCAAGTTTCCACCAGCACCTTTGCCAACAGCATCAAGCATGGGTAAAAATAGCCTCCGTTGAGAAGCGCAGTGCGATGAGAGCAGTAGTGACCCCTTCACTGGTGCATCTGAGAGGCAAGCCCTGCCTGACTGCCGGCCATCTGGGGCCCAGGCACTGGACTGGAGTGGGGGCGGGGGCCTCTGCAGGGCTGACCGCTTCATGGCGGGCACCTGCCCCCTGTGCACTGGGGGGGCAGGTGCAGGTACAGGTCGGTGCACAAGGGGGCGCTGTGGCGGAGGAAGGAGTCAGAGTTGCCTGATTCGTGGCCTGGGTTTTTTTTTTTTGTTTTTTTTTTTTAAAGATTTATTTATTCATTTGAAAGGCAGAGTTACAGAGAAGCAGAGAGAGAGAGAGAGAGAGAGAGAGAGAGAGGTCTTCCATCTGCTGGTTCACTCCCCAGATGGCTGCAGGGCTAGAGCTGCGCTGATCCAAAGCCAGGAGCCAGGAGCTTCTTCCGGGTCTCCCACATGGGTGCAGGGCCCAAGGACTTGGGCCATCTCCCACTGCTTTCCCAGGCCACAACAGAGAGCTGGATCGGAAGAGGAGCAGCCAGGACTTGAATCAGCGCCCAGGCAGGCAGGCGGTGGCTTTACTCACTACGCCACAATGCTGGCCCCACGGCCTGGGTTTTTCACAAACAGGACACACCCTTGCAGCCAGCATGCAGATCTTGGATAGCACAGGACCTGCAGCTCAGGATCCCTAGGGTCACAGACTGTCCCCCAAAGGCACAGAAGGAACCCAGAAGAGAGTGGGGTGTGGGCCAGCATGTGAAGCCAGCATGAGATGCCAGTTGGAGTCCCAGCTACTCCACTTCCCATCCAGCTCCCTCTAATGTGCCTGGGAAAGCAGCAGATCATGGCCCAAGGACTTGGGCCCCTGCACCTGCGTGGGAGACCCTGAAGAGGCTCCTGGCCATTGCAGCCATTTGGGGAGTGAACCAGTGGATAGAAGACCTATTTCCTTTTTTTTTTTTTTTTTTTTTTTTTTTTTTTTTTTGACAGGCAGAGTGGACAGAGAGAGAGAGAGACAGAGAGAAAGGTCTTCCTTTGCCGTTGGTTCACCTCCCAATGGCCGCCGCGGCTGGCACACTACAGCCGGCGCATCGCGCTGATCTGAAGCCAGGAGCCAGGTGCTTCTCCTGGTCTCCCATGGGGTGCAGGGCCCAAGCACCTGGGCCATCCTCCACTGCACTCCTGGGCCACAGCAGAGAGCTGGCCTGGAAGAGGGGCAACCGGGACAGAATCTGGTGCCCTGACCGGGACTAGAACCCGGTGTGCCGGCGCCGCAGGCGGAGGATTAGCCTAGTGAGCCATGGCGCTGGCAGAAGACCTATTTCTTTCTCTCTCTTTGTAACTCTGCCTTTCAAATAAATCTTAGAAAAGTAGCTAAGTAGAGAGGGCTCTGAATGTTCACAACACAAAGAAGCTCTGCCTGGGGGCTGGAGGGATGGCTGTGATGTGGCTGAGCCTGGGCTGGCGCTGGCGGCACCACACCTTCCCCTACACACACATCCCTGCCCCAGAACTGCTAACGTGTGAAGACACGGGTGTTCAGGAATGATGACCTGCGGCCTGGAGTTCATGGGTGTGAAATTCTAAATGCAGATGCTTGCTGTGGGATTCGCTTTACTGTCTGGGATCCCTACGGTAGCCCCCTCCCTGTGTGAACCAAATAGAAAACCAAAGTCCAAGTGGCTAGCCAACGAAAATAGAGAAAAGTTCACAAGCAGTCCTAGCTGTCTAAGACGTAGTTGCTTTATTATTAGAGAGAGAGAGAGAGAGAGCGCGCATGAGAGAGAGCGCTTTCACTCATCATCCACAAATGCCTGCAATGGCTGGGGCTGGACCAGGCCAGACCCCGGAGCCAAGAATTTGATCTGTGTTTCCCAGCCTGTGGGTGGTGGGGACCCAAGCGCCTGAGTCATGCACTTTAGCAGGGAGCTGGATTTGAACCAGGCACCCTCCGATGTGCGATGCAGGCCTCTGGGGTGGCGTCTTGAGCTCTGTGTCGAACGCCCATTCTGAGGAGTTGCTGTTTGAATGCAGGCTTCCATGTTTGGTGGGGACCAAATTCGGAATGATTTTCTTCCGGGAGGGTGGGAGGCTGACCTCTCACCTGGTCCCTCCAAGCGCCCGCCTGTGGCTGCAGGGGATTTGTGAGCCACTAGAGGGCGCTGAGATACCAGATGAAGGATCAGGGCGCTGGAAAGCAGAGAAGGTGCTGTCTCAAGCATCTTTTGATTCATTTATTTACTCATTTTTTTTTAAATTTGAAAACAAAGGTGACACAGAGGGAGGGAGAGGTCTTGTGTTCACTGCCTGGTTCACTCTCACAACGGTGACTGCTGATCCCGGCCAGGAGCCAGGAGCTCCATCTGGATCTCCCACGAGGGAGGCAGGGACCCAAGGATTTGGGCCATCACCTGCCGTCTACCAGGTGCATTAGCAGGGAGCTGGGTGGGAAGTGGAGCAGCCGGGACTCGAACCAGACACTGAGAACTGTTTCACGCCATTGGATGGAAATGCCTTTAACTGCTTGTGGAAGGAAGATGGGGAGGGAATCCTGACCTCGAGACTAATTTCGCGGGAGTCAGTCACAGGCAGAGACGGGGTTCAGGGCATGCCACCCCAGAGCTTCTCTCCCTGAGGTCTCCACAAGTACCATGTATACAGCTGTATCCAGTACATGATGCTTGGGGTTGATCACAAACAACAGCGTGCTTATCCTACTATTCATCGCTATTCAGCTCTCGCTCCTTTACCCCAGCCCGGCATGCTAGCAGCAGCCACATATGGAGAGGCCATGTCTACGCTGTCCCAGTCTGTGTCTGTGCCCTCTGTGACAGAGTCGCTGTGGGTGCATTCTTAGGCAACGTCCTTATTGTCCAGTGACCCACAGGTCCTGAGTGGGTCTCCTCGGACACACCACATCTGCACTCAGCTGGCCAGGGAGTCACAGCCCATGGGGCAGTGTTTGGTCGAGTGGCTAAGACGCCATGTCCCACACCAGAGGGCCTGGGTTCAAGTCCTGGCTCCAGCATTTCTGCTAATTTTCATCCCGGGAGGCAGCAGGTGAGGGCTGAAATATCTGCCCGCTATGTGGGAGACCTGGATTCAGTCCCGGGTTCTGGACTTCAGCCTGGCTGCAGCAGGCATTTGGGGAGCGAATCAGCAGGTGAGAGCTCCCTCTTTAAACCTGCACCTAAGCCAGGTACTGTACATGGGACGCAGGTGTGACACACACCCACCCCTATTCTGTGTTTTAAAAAAATGCTTTGCCCTTTTTTTAAAAAAAAGTATTTATTTATTTGAAGGGTAGGATGTGAGAGAGAGCAAGGGACAGACCTTCCATCCACTGGATCACTTTCCAAGTGGCCGCAACAGTGGCCCAGGCTGAAGCCAAGAGTCCGGAACTCCAGTCGGGTCTCCCATGTGGGTACAGGGACCAACCACTTGGGCCATCTGTCGATGCTTTCCCAGGTGCATTAGCGGGGAGCTGGATTGGAAGTGAAGCAGCCAGGACTCAGCTCAGGAACCTGCATCCTGCATCACTGCCTGGCTTGAGTTCCGACTTCCCCATTTCTTTTTTTAAGATTTATTTATTTACTTGAAAGAGTTACACAGAGGAGAGGCAGAGACAGAGGGGGGGGGGGTCCTCCATCCGCTGGTTTACTCCTCAGATGGCCGCAACGGCCGAAGCTGTGCTGATCTGAAGCCAGGAGCCAGGAGCTTCCCAGGGTCTCCCACCTGAGTGCAGGGGCCCAAGGACTTGGGCCGTTTTCCACCGCTCTCCCAGGCCACAGCAGAGAGCCGGATTGGAAGTGGAGCAGCCAGGTCTCGAACCGGCGCCCCTATGGGATGCTGGCACTGCAGGCTACACCACAGCGCTGGCCCCAGCTCCTCCATTCCTGATCCAGCTTCCTGCTAACGCACACCCTGGGAGGCAGCAGGTGACGGCTCACGTGCTTGGGCTCCTGCCACCACGCAGGGGGACCCAGGTTGAGCTCCCGGCTCTTGGCTTCAGCCTGACCCAGCGCTGCTTGTTGCAGCCATTTGGTGAGTGAACCAGTGGCTGGAAGATCTCAGTTTCTCTCTCTTCCTCTGTATCTCTCTGCCTTGCAAATTAAAAGAAAATAACTAAAGATTTTAAATACCATGTACGCCATAAACAAACACTTTAATTTTCAGTTAAAAGTCTGCTAAGTCAGTAGGAAAACTTATCCTAGAAGCAACAATCATTGCCTCCCACGCCCCTCCCCCACCCCATCAGTCTGCAGCAACCCAGACCCCACCCAGGGTGCTCCCCCGTTTGAAAACGTCTTATTCCCGAGCTTGCTTATTCTCTTTCTCTCTCCCTGCAGGGAGTCCCGTCTGTCTCACCCACTGCCTTGCTCCCTGCACCTGCGCCATCCCCACGAAGAGCCCGTAAATAGATGCCGAATGAAAGGAGAATGGACATGATTGGCATTACCACTGCCGGGGCTAATTGCAGTTCCCATCACAGCCCCTAGAGGGAGACGTCAGCACACGGGAGCTCCCGGAGTGGGCAAGCAGAGGGTGGACAGGGCACAGGTTGGTTAGGAGGGAGGAGCCAGTTTGAGACAGACTGCACAGCAGGTGACTGCGGCCAGCGAGAATGTGTCTTCCGTCTCCTTTTTCCAAGACTTATTTATTTAATCATTTAAAGACAGAGTTACAGAGAGAGCCCCTCCATCTGCTGGTTCACTCCTCCAGATGGCCACAATGTCTGCTGCTGGCCCACGCTGAAGCCAGGAGCCAGGAGCTTCATCCGGGTCTCCCACGTGGCAGCGGCTTAGCCCATTGTACCACAGCGGTGGCCCCTGTATCATATATGTGAAGTAGTTGACAGACTAAACTGCAAATGCCTCGCTACAAAAAACAGTCAGCAAATGAGAGGATAGACATGCTAATTAGCCTTAATTAATTAAGCCATTCCATATGATATACATATGAGGGATCTTCAAAAGTTCTTGGAAAATGGGTATAATGAAAAATCTATGTGTAGATTTCAATTTTTAAAAGATTTGTGTATTTTAATGAGAAAGTTAAGAGTTACAGAGAAGGGGAGGCAGAGGCTGAGATAGAGAGGTCTTGCATCCACTGGTTCACTCCCCAAATGGCCACAACAGCCAGGACTGGGACAGGCTGAAGCCAGGAGCCAGGAGCTTCTTCCGGGTCTCCCTTGTAGGTGCAGGACCCAAAGCACTTGGGCCATCTTCTGCTGCTTTTCCCAGGCCACAGCAGAGAGCTGGATCGGAAGTGGAGCAGCCAGGATTCAAACCAGTGCCCACATGGGATGCCAGCATTACAGGCAGCAGCTTTACCTGCTACACACAGCTCTGGCCACAATTTCAATGTTTTTTTTTTTTAAAGATTTATTTATTTATATGAAAGAGTCGGCTGGCGCCGCAGCTCACTAGGCTAATCCTCCACCTTGCGGCGCCGGCACAGTGGGTTCTAGTCCCAGTCGGGGCGCTGGATTCTGTCCCGGTTGCCCCTCTTCCAGGCCAGCTCTCTGCTGTGGCCCGGGAGTGCAGTGGAGGATGGCCCAGGTGCTTGGGCCCTGCACCCCATGGGAGACCAGGAGAAGCACCTGGCTCCTGCCTTCGGATCAGCACAGTGCGCCGGCCACGGCGGCCATTGGAGGGTGAACCAACGGCAAAGGAAGACCTTTCTCTCTGTCTCTCTCTCTCTCACTGTCCACTCTGCCTGTCAAAACAAAAAAAGAAAAAGAAAGAAAGAGTAGCAGAGAAGACAGACAGAGAGGGGTCTTCCATCTGTTGCTTCACTCCCCAAATGGTTGCGATGGCCAAGGCCAGGCCAAAGCCAGGAGCCAGGAGCCAGGAGCCTCTCCCGGGCCTCCTTGCTATGTAAGCATCATGTTGTATCCCGTAGATATATACAGTTGTGATTTGTTCAGTTAAAGTAGTGTTAACAAAAACAGAAAACCTTTGCCTGGTTTGGGTCCCCAGTGGAATGCTCCTGCTTTGGAGCAAGGCGGCCCGTGCTGGCTCAGAGGCTCCGGCAGCATGAGAGATGTGACAGGTGGCGCAGGGCTCGTGGAACAGGGGGTGAGCTGCCACCTGCGACGCCGGTATCCCATAGCAGTTCAAGTCCCAGCTGCTCCGCTTCAGATCCAGCCCCCTACTAATGCACCTGGGAAAGCAGCAGCAGAGGGCCCCAGTGCGTGGTCCCTGCCACCCATGTGGGAGACCCAGATGAAGCTCCTGGCTCCTGGCTTCAGCCTGGTGCTCCCCTGGCTGTTGTGGCCATTTAGGGAGCAAACTAGGGGATGGAAGATCTCTACCTCTCTATCACCATCATCATCACATCATCATCATCATCATCATCATCATCATCTCTTTTTTTTGTGTGTGAAAGACGGAGTTACAGAGAGAGGTAGAGACAGAGAGAGGTCTTCCATCCAATGGTTCACTCCACAGACGGCTGCAACAGCCAGAGCTGTGCCGATCCGAAGCCAGGAGCCAGGAGCTTCTTCCAGATCTCCCACGCGGGTGCAGGGCCCAAGGACTTGGGCCGTCTTCTACTGCTTTCCCAGGCCACAGCAGAGAGCTGGATTGGAAGTGGAGCAGCCAGGACTAGAACCGGCGCCCACATGGGATGCCAGCGCTTCAGGCCAGGGCGTTAACCCGCTGTGCCACAGCACCGGGCCCTATCATCTCTGTCTATATATGTATGTATATTCCCTCTCTACCTTTCAAATAAATAAGCTAATCTCTAAGAAATAAACAGAAACCATGGGAGCAAGCATTGAAGGGGGAGTGCTTGGGTGGGGAGATCACGTGGTGAGACAGGAAGCCAGAGAGAGACTGAGGGGCCAGGCTCGCTCTTTTTGTGACAGCCTCCTGTCTCTTAGGAACTAACCAGGTTGCACAAGAACCACCTCCAAAAGACGGCACAGCCAGCCGGCGTCGGCACAGGCAGCGCCCAGAGTGGCCGGCAGCCGCGGCGGCTCCCCAGCCCGGCTGTGGCTGCACGGGGCTTGAGGAACATTCTCTCTGCTGTCTGCTCCTGGCTCCCTGCCACATTCCTGGGCCTGCTTCCCAGCCTCCCTGTGTCTTGTCCTTCAGCTCAGCGCCCTCAGCTTGGGGATCCAGAGGCGGAGCCACAGCGGGCGGCAGCTGGCAGGAGACCCTCGGGGACCCCCCCCTTCCTGCAGGCAGGGGCGGCTTCCTCTCCCTCACGATGCACTGCATTAACAGATGGTGACTTTTGTCATCCCCGAAGCAACTCGGGCTGCAGTCTTCTGTTTTGCAGACGTGGGCTGCACTGGGGGTGGGGGAGTTAAGGAAGGAAATCTGATTTGTAAAAACTCCCCTGCCAGAACGTGCTTATCAAATGGGAAAAAAGTCCGTCTCCATCTGCAGCAGACCGGACGCATGGCGGTCCGCTCTGATACTGCTACCCCGTGCGTGGTTTTATAAAAGGATCGAGAAATCCATCCTGAGAAAAATGCCCAGGTGCAACCCTCAGTGAAAAAAGCAAGTCGCAGGATGGTTAGTGAGGATGGGAGCTTTTGTGTGAGAAACACACAAGTATTTATTCCTGTTCTGTGGATTTCCGTGTGTGTGAACACTGGAAGGATACTCGAGAAGCGCCTGGGCAGGAGGAGATGTGGGGATGAAGGCTTGTATTTTTAAAGATCCGTGTAGTGTCTGCTTGAAATTTTATCCAGGGGCCAGCACTGTGGCGTAGCAGGTAAAGCCTCCCCTGTGAGTGCTGGTTGCGCTTCTAGCTGCTCCACTTCCGATCCAACTCCCTACCGATGCGCCTAGGTGCTCCGGCCCCTGCCATCCATGTGGGAGACCTGGATGGAGTTCCTGGCTCCTGGCTTCTGGATGTTGCAGTCACTTGAACCAGCACATGGAAGATCTCTCTGGGTGTCTCTCCCTCTCTTTCTGTCACTCTGCCTTTCAAAGAAATAAATGAAAATCCTAAAAAAATAAAGATTGTTTAAAAAATGTACAACTGGGGCCGATGTCGTGACACAGTGAGTGAGGCTGCCACCTGTGATGCCAGCACCCCATGTGGGCACTGGTTGCAGTCCCAGCTGCTCTGCTTCTAATCCAGCTCCGTGCTGATGGCCTGGGAAAGCAGTGGAAGGTGGCCCGAATGCTTGGGCTCCCGCATCCACAGTGGGAGACCCGAAGGAAGCTCCTGGCTCCTGACTTCAGCCTGGCCCAACCTCAGCTGTTGCAGCTATCTGGGAAATAAATCAACGGGTGGAAGATCTCTCTCTGTCCTTCCCTCCCTCCCTCCCTCTATATATCTCTCTCTGTGTAACTCTTTCAAACAAATTAATCTCTAAAAAACCCCCACTATCATCTATACATATATTATATGACACAATGCATTAAAAATACATAGAAAAATGTCATATATCAGTGCATGCTATTATACACATACTGACGTGTGTGTGTGTGTGTGTGTTTATGGATATTTCTAGAAATACACAAATCAGTAGAACGAGGAGAGGGTTACTGGGCAACTGGGATGGATGAGACTCCACTGCATCCCCTTAAATACATTACCAAGTCAAAACACGTAACCGAAAAAAACCCCAAAAACAGCAAACTGAAAAGCCCACATAACTTGGTGTGTTTTAATGAGCCTCTCACAATCTGCCAGCAAGCAGTCTTACCATAACAAATGAATATCACAGACACCCCCAGCCTCAGGTTCGCCTTCCGTGGCTTCAGTCACCAGCAGTCAATCCCCATCTGAAAATACTTCATGGAAAATTCCAGAAACGGCTCCTAAGTCTTCATGGCAAACAAGCTGAGTACGAGATGCTATCTCACACCAGCCCACTCTGTCCCACCCGGGACGTGACCCACCCTGCACATGCCGTCGGCCGTCACAGTCCCTCATTGCTGACTTCTCATAACCCCGGCCCCGAGCAGAGAAGCAGGCACGCTGGAGATCTCAGTGTGCTGTAGAGAAGCCCTAAAATGCCTCCTCTCAGCCTCATCTCACATGACAAGGATGGTGAGAGCATGAGGCCGGCATCCCAGAGCGGAGCGCCAGTTCCCATCCCGGCTACTTCCCTTCCACTCCAGCTCCCGGCTTGGGAAAGCAGCAGATGATGGCCCAGTGCCATCGTCTCTCATTGATCCAGATGGAGCTCCAGGCTCCTGGGTTCCGCCTGACCCAGCCCTGACCATTGTGGGCATTTGAGAAGTGAGCCAGCAGATGTGAGATCTTTCTCTCTCTCCCCCCTCTCTCTTATTCCACCTGTCAAATAAATAAATACATACATACATATTCACATAAGTTCTATTGCAGTATATGGTTGTAATTGTTCTATTTCATTCTCAGTTATTGTCCATTTCTAATGTGCCTCACTTATAAGTTCACCTTTTTTTTTTTTTTTTTTTTTTTTGAGAGGCAGAGTTATAGACACAGAGAGGGAGAGACAGAGAGAAAGGTCTTCCATCTGCTGGTTGACTCCCAGATGGCCACAATGCTGGAGCTGGGCCAATCCAAAGCCAGGAGCCAGGAGCTTCTCCTGGGTCTCCCAAGAAGGTGCAGGAACCCAAGGACTTGGGCCATCTTCTACTGCTTTCCCAGGTGCATTAGCAGAGAGCTGGATTGGAAGTGGAGCAGCCAGGACTTGAACCGGCACCCATATGGGATGCCGGCACTGTAGGTGGTGGCTTTACCCACTATGCTCTAGTGCCAACATGAAGTTCATCATTTTTTTAAAGATTTACTTATTTATTTGAAAGAGTTCCACAGAGAGAGAGAGATACAGAGGGATGGAGGGAGGGAGAGGGAGACAGAGAGAGAGAGAGAGATCTTCCATCGTTGATTTATTTCCCAGATGGCTGCAACAGCTGAGGTTGGGCCAGGCTGAAGTCAAGAGCCAGGAGCTTCCTTCAGGTCTCCCACTGTGGATGCGGGAGCCCAAGCCCTCAGGCCACCTTCCACTGCTTTCCCAGGCCTTTAGCATGGAGCTTGATTAGGAGCAGAGCAGCCAGGACTCCAGCTGGCACCTAAATGGGATGCCACACTGCAGGCACAGCTTTACCAGCCACAGCACCAGCCCCACCAAGTTCATCTTTTAATTTTTCTTTTAAGATTTGTTTTTAGGAGCTGGCTCTGTGTTGTAGTGGGTGGGGCCACCGCCTGCAGTTGCTGGCATCCCATGTGGGCACCGGTTTGAGTCCCAGCTGCTCCACTTCCGATCCAGCTCTCTGCTGTGGCCTGGGAAAGCAGTGAAAGATGGCCCAAGTCCTTGGGCTCCTGCACCCACTTGGAGGACACAGAGGAGGCTCCTGGTTCCTGGCTTCAGATCAGACTCCAGCTCCAGCCGTTGCACCATCTGGGGAGCAGTGACTTGGCAGATGGAAGCCCCCCCCAACTCTGCATTTCAAGTAAATAAATAAATCTTAAAAACAAAAATATTTATTTTTATTTATTTGAAAGGCAACATTACAAAGACAGACAGGCATCACCCATTGGCTGGTTCACTCCTAAAATGGCCACAACAGCTGGAGCTGGGCCAGGCCAAAGCTAGGAGCTCCTTCTGGGTCTCCCACATGGGTGCAGTGACCCAAGGACTTGGGCCATCCTCCGCTGCTTTCCCAGGTGCGTTAGCAGGGAGCTGGATCGGAAGTGGAGCAGTGAAGTCATGAACTGGTGTCCGTATGGGATGCCACACTGCAGGTGGAGGCTCAACCTACTGTGCCACAGCAAAGGTTTGTCTGTATGGGGAAAGCTTAGCACTCACATGGTCTCAAGCTTCCCTGGTGGAACCGGAAGGACTGGGGGGCTCCTCTGGCCGACTCTGATAGCCGACTGACCCTCGGCTCTCATTGTGAGCCTCTTTCACAAGGAAATCAGCCTGGCCAGCGAGAGATCCCTCCCCATGAATCTCCACACCACCATCTTGCTCATAGCCCTGCAAAGAAGCCTGCTAAGCCGAGCCAGACCCCTCAGAAACTGTGGGATAAGAAAGGCGTGTGGCTTTAAGCCACTCCGCCTGCATAGCTGCTTACACAGAAACAGATAATTCAGACTGTTTTCTTGGTTCTATAAAAAGGAAGACAGGAGAGTGATCACTGGGATGTGCAAATTAGTGGGGGGAGCCTTGTAGGATCTGTTTCTTTCTAAAGGGGAGACTATTCAAAATATTTAAAAGGCAATGAAATACGTTTCCACTCATTTGTGGCACCTAGAGTAGTCAAATTAATAGGGACAGAAAACAGACAGTGGTTTCCTGGGTCTGGGGGGGTGGGGGCTGGCGGAGTTATTATTGTATTGGGACAGGGTTTCAGTCTTGCAAAATGCAAAACGCTCCCGAGACAGATGGCGGTGATGGTTGCATAATAATTTGAATATACTGCATGCCACAAAACTATAGAGTCCAAAACGATGAAGAGGGTAACTTGTAGGGTACGTGTATTTCACCGCAGCTAAAAATAAACGGATTTTTATTTTTATTCATGTATTAGAGAGGAAGAGAATTCCCATCCATTGGTTCACTCCCCAGATGCCTGCAATGGTGAAGGCTGGAGCCACAGCCAGGAGCCAGGAGCTCCATCCAGGTCTCCCATGAGGGTGGCAGGGACCCAGCTGGCTGTGCCCACACTTGTGGCTCCCAGCGTGTGTGTTAGCAGGAAGCTGGAGTCAGGAGCCAGGGCTGGGATTCGAACTCAGGGCTCTGATGTGGGATACAGGTGTCTTAACCCCTAAACACCTGCCCAGCAATCTAAACAGCTGATGAAGTGTTCTTTGGTAGACACCGGCTCTCCGGACAGGGAGAGTGACAGCAGTAATAAGGTTACCAGAAGAAGCTTCTCTGTGAAAGAGCAGGGGCCGGCGCTGTGGCATAGCGGGTAAGGCTACCGACTGCGGTGCCAGCATCCCACATGGGTGCCGGTTTGAGTCCTGGCTGCTCTACTTCCGATCCAGCTCTCTGCTATGGCCTGGGAAAGCAGCAGAAGATGGTCTAAGTCCTCGGGCCCCTGCACCCACGTGGGAGACCTGGCAGAAGCTTCTGGCTCCTGGCTTTGGACGGGTGCACCTCCGGCCATTGTGGCCAACTGGGTTGTGAACCAGGGGATGGAAGACACCTCTCTCTCTCTCTCTCTCTCTCTCTCTCTCTCTCTCTCTCTCTCTCTGCCTCTCTCTAACTTTGCCTTTCAAGCAAATAAATAAATCTTTAAAAAAAGAGAGAGAGAGATCAAAAAGACACAGAGGAGTGTGGAAGGAACACAACTTCTCTCTGGTTAGAACAATCCTGGAGCTGCAGGTGGGCTTGTGGTCCAGGAATGGCACCACAGCATCTGCATAAACCATTTTTTAAAAGTATTATGGCCCAGAAAAATACCTTTTTTAATAAAGGCAAAGAGAAAGAGGAACTCTTAATAAATTGCTTTAAAAAAAAAAGAAAGATTTATTTATTTGAAAGGCAGATTGGCAAAGAGAGAAAGAGAGAGCGGGAGGGAGGAGAGAGATCTTTCAGCCACTGGTTCACTCCCCCAAATGCCTGCAATGGCCAGGGCTGGGCCAGGCTGAAGCCAGGAGCCAGGAGCTTCATCCAGGTCTCCCACATGGGTGCAGGGCCCAAACAATTGGACTATTTTCCGCTGCTTTTCCCAGGCCATCAGCAGGGAGCTGGATTGGAAGTGGAACAGCAGAGACACAAACCAGCGCCCATACGGGATGCTGGCGTGGCAGGCTGCAGCTTTGCCCGCTACGCCACAATGCTGGCCCCAAGAACTTGCTTTTCTGGGGAATTTCTTGCCGATTCTGGTGCAGTTCAGAGCTAGGAGCAAGGGCTTCTGCAGACAGCAGCGAGGAGCTGAAGCAGGTGGGAGAGGAGACTGGGCGTCGGCTTCCAGCTGGAGTCTCCCTCCCTCTGCAAGGCGCTGCACTAGCTCCTCCTCCAACTCTGCAGGAAACTGTCTCCCTGGGAGAACGGAGACTGGACACGGAGGAGTCCACTCTCTCTGAAACCCTCCCCCTTCTGCTGGCTTGGGACACCAGCAAGGTCACTCCAAGGGCACAGCCTTTCCAGATGTGGTCTCCTTACAGGAAGACGTCAGCCCAGTCCTGGGCGTCTGCCATGTGTCTCTTTCACAGAGAACAGAGGAACAGTCTGCCTTCCCCTGGGATAGGCAGCGCACTGAATGCCTGCCCCAAACATGTCCAGGGGCAGGCGCTGTGGTGCACTGGGTTAAGCCCAGGTTGGCAATGCCTAGATCTCATGTGGGAGTGCCGTTCAAGTGCAGGCTACTCCACTCCGTGCTAATGTGCCTGGGAGGCAGCAGATGATGGCTCAAGTGGTTGGGCCCCTGCCAGCCCCATGGGAAACCTGGATGGAGTTCCTGGCTCCTGGCTTTAGCCTGGCCCAGCCCCAGCTGTTGCAGGCATTTGGGGAGGTGAACCAGCAGATGGGAGATTTCTCTCTCCCCCTTTCAAGTAGGTGAAGACAAAACAAAACCCAGCTGTTGCCTCGTTTGCAAAAAGAGTCTTTGCAGATGCAATTAAGTTTAGGATCTCCATGAGATTTTTATGGAATATTCAGGTGGACCCTACATCGAATGATAAATATCTTAAGGCAGGGGTGAAGAGAGATTTGAGATACAGATACACACAGAGGAGCAGGTGATGTGAAGATGAGGGGCAGGGACAGGAGTAACTGAAGCCACAAGGAGCACCAAGAGGAAGGAATTCATTCTCTGCCTACACTTAGGGGCCATAGAAGGGGACCTCAGGGCTGGTGCTGTGGCACAGAGGGTAAAGCCACCGCCTGCAATGCCAGCATGCCACATGGACACCAGTTTGGCTGCTCAACTTCCAGTTCAGCCCCCTGCCAAGTGCCTGGGAAAGCAATGGAAGATGACCCAAGTGCCTGGGCCCTTGCACTCACGTGGGAGACCCAGATGGGGTCCCAGGCTCCTGGCTTCAGCCTGGCTCAGCCCTGGCTGTTGTGGCCATTTGGGAAGTGAATCAGCTGATGGAAGACCTCTGTCTCTGCCCTGCCTCTCTGAAACTCTGCCTTTCAAATAAATAAAATAAATCTTTGAAAGAGGGTTGCTTCAAAAAGGTAACAGAAAATCAAGTTAAAAGATAAGCTCATTTTGCTGCAATTTTTCTTTTAAATCCATGCATACGAAGGGTCTTCAAAATGCTCGTGGACAATGTACATTATGAAAAAACTTCATGTGGATTTCAAAAGATCTTTTGTACCAAAACAAACTTTTCTTTTAATTCCACTCTTTTTTTTTTCTTTTCTTTTCTTTTTTTTTTTTTTTTTTTTCGGCGCACTGCGGCCGGTGCACTGCGCTCATCCGATGGCAGGAGCCAGGTGCCAGGTGCTTTTCCTGGTCTCCCATGGGGTGCAGGGCCCAAGCACTTGGGCCATCCTCCACTGCACTCCCGGGCCACAGCAGAGAGCTGGCCTGGAAGAGGGGCAACCGGGACAGAATCCAGCGCCCCAACCGGGACTAGAACCCGGTATGCCGGTGCTGCAATAATTCCACTCTTTTAAAGAATGTATTTATTTATTTGAAAGGCAGAGAGAGAGAGAGGTCTTCCATCTGCTGATTCACTCCCCAGTGGCTGCAATGGCTGGAGCTGGGCCAGGCTGAAGCCAGGAACCTGCAATTCCATCTGGGCCTCCCAGGTGGGTGGCAGGGACCCAGGTACTTGGGCCGTCTCCTGCTGTTTTTCCCAGGCACATGAGCAGGGAGCTGGAGAGGAAGTGGAGCAGCCAGGACTGGAACTGGTGCTCTTATGGGATGCCAGTGGCATGCAGGCCATGGTTTAACCAACTGAGCCACAATGCTGGCCCCTTCATTCCATTTTTCCATGAACATTTTGAAGTCCTCTTGTAGATGGTGAGCGGTTCTTCTGACCCCTTGATTTCAGATTTTTAGCCTCCAAAGACGGTGAAGGAGTCAGGCCGTGCGGTTTGAAGGCTCCACGAGTGTGGTGAGCTAGAAGCTCTAGCCCAGGGCCTGCCCCAGAGGGGTCCCTAGAACCCAGGATGACCTTTCTTTGAGTTACACAATTCACTCTCCAGGAAACCTGCTCCTTCAGCATGTCCAGGTAGCAATGTGGTCAGCTGACACTATGACACTGATAAGACTCAACAACCCCGGGGCTGGCACTGTGGCGCAGTGGGCTGAGCTGCCGCCTGTAGTGTCAACATCCCATGTGGGTGCCGGTTCCTGTCCCAGATGCTCCACTTCCGATCCAGTTCTCTACTGCCTGAGAAAGCAGTAGATGGCCCACGTGCTTGGGCCCCTGCACCTGTGTGGGAGACCAGGCAGAAGCTCCTGGCTCCTGGCTCCGGATCAGCCCATCTCCGGCTGTTGTAGCCATCTGGGGAGTGAACCCGGCGATGGAAGACCTCCCTCTCTGTAAATATACTTCTCAAATAAATAAATTTAAGAAGACTTAACAAGAGGGAAGTAAGAGATTCTCTCTTAAGGTGCAGGAATGCCTGAGCTCGGGTGGCACACCCATGAGATTGCAGAGCTCAGCTCCAGGGGAGTGGCTGAGTCCTGGGGTTCGGGGACAGTGGGAGTCCCCACTGCAGGTGAACACGTCACTCCTTCATGAACCCTCTGCCACTAGCCAAAGAGATCAGACCCCCGTGGTGGGGGGGGGGGGCGGTACGAGGCCTGTTCTGTTCTCTCAGGACATGATGAAGGAAATGTTCAAATGGGACCAGCATGGTTGGCACAGCGATTACACTGCCACCTCTGACAACGGCAACCCTTCAGTCTACAGGTCATGAACACCTTTGGGGGTCAGTGTAGGGCCCATGAGGCCCCCAGGAGGGTGTGTGGGCCATGGGTGGTTCTTAGCAAGTCCATGCAGCTCTACCTGCAGTCAGTGTGTATCTTATCAATATTATGGGGGAGCTCTTTCATTTCTGCTCCTTACAGTCTCCAATCCAGCTCCCTTCTCATGCGCCCGGGAAGGCGGCAGACAACGGCTGGGCCCCTGCCACCCACATGGGAGACCCGGATGGAGTTCCTGGCTGCTGGCTTCAGCTGGGCACAGGCCCTGCAGTTGCAGCCGGAGGAACCTGTGATCAGGGAGATAGAACTGCAGGCGCAGCTCCCGGCCTGGCAGGAGGAGAAAGGATCTGGAGACTCAGTCATTACCAATGACCAGTGATTTTACCAATGATTTCAATCTCTAACTCGCCCTGTGCATCCCCTCCTCCAGGCTCTTCCTGTCCTGCATCCCTTACAATAAATAATGGTACAGTGACTTCCTGAGTTCTATGAGCCATTTGAGCAAATCATCTAAGGTGGGGTTGGGGAAGCCCCGGTTCCCAGCCAGATGCTCAGAGGTACAGGGGGCTGGTGACTTGCAATTAGCATGTTAAGTGGGGACAGGAGATGGGTGTTGAGTTGCAGGGGGAAGCTGCCTCTTGGGATGCCTGCATCCCATGCTGGGGTACCTGGTTCCAGTCCTGGCTACTCTGCACTTCCAATCCAGCTCCCTGCTGATGCACCCGGGGGGCCAGCAGATGGTGGCCGCAGTGCTAGGCCCCCTGCCACCCACGTGGGAGACCAGGATGGAGTTCCCGGCTGCTGGCTTCAGCCAGGTCCAGTCTGAGCTGTTGTGGCCATTTGGGGAGTGATATAGAAATCTATGTTTAAAAAAATAATAAAGTGGGGGTAGCTTGTGGGACGGAGCCCTTAACCCCTAGTTCTGACCCTGGGTGTTGAGTGTGGGAATTCAGTGGAACCGCCACACTCCCCTCCGGCACCTGGAGACTTGAAGACTTAGCTGCTGCTGTGAAAAACAAGACAAAGGCAGACTCCACGTTCCTGGTGTCAGAAGCAGGCTGTGACTGAGTGCCAGGAGAGCTCCCCCGAAACCCCGGCTGGAAAGTCATTTACCCCATCCGGAAGATGAGATGGCCGTGGTGAGGCTCTCAGCCAGCCTCAGCCTGGCTTCCCACAGCTTGCTCGGTCGCCCACAAAGGCCCCTCCTTGGGGCAGCAGCCACAGTGCGGCCCCGTGTCCCAGGAAGGCCAGCCAAGTACCTGGACGGCTGCGGGTGATGCTGGACGCCTCCCGTCACGGCCTGGGCAGTCAGTTTTCCCTCGCTGGAGTCAGTAACTCTGCTTCTGTTTGCTTTTCTTGCCCTCTGCCCTCCTGCCAGACAGCAGCCTCTGTGTGCGCCCTGAATGGCCCCATTCACGCCTCTCAGCCACACATGGTGGCCTCTGATCAAGGCACTCGGTGGATCAGGAAGTGCTGGAGGCTCGAGCTGCAGTGTTGGCTTTCCCGGAGGACAGAGGTTTGGGGTACAGTGCCAGGTGGGAGGGGGCGAACACAGGACGGATACACACCGGACCAGGGGCACTCACACGGATGCCGCCCAACAAAGCCTGCTGTTTCCCTCTGCATCACACCCAGTGACTCACTCTCCAAATGTTTGCCTCTGTGCTGCTTTCCTGGAACGCTAACCAGGCCTCCACCGCAGGGCACAAGAGGTCAGCTGGGTGAGCTTTGGGCCACAGCGGCCGAGGAGGAGGCGGCGGCGAGCGGACCCGGTTGTCCCTGGGGAGCCCGATCCCACACGGGTCCTGGCTCCCCCCACCACCGGGGTCCAGGGGCCTCCCTGACAAGGCTAGGCCCGGGGGGGGAGCACAGAGGCGACCTCCCTGACTTGGGGCGCCCCGGGCTCCAGCCGAGCGGAGCACCCGGCCCGCCAGGCCCCCCACCCCGCAGCCTCTCCCCGCTCCGGAGGGCGCGACCCCTCCCCCGGCAGCTCGCGCGGCTTCTGCACGCAGAGGCCGGGCCGCGAAGTCTGCCCAGTCGTCTGCTGGTCGGTGCTCAGCGCAGCTGCGCGAACGGCGCCCGCGCCACGGCGTCGCGGAGCGCCCGCAGCCGCTACAGGGCCGCGCCCGGGAGCATTGCGAAGCGGTGAGTGAGGCGCGCGGGAGGGAGCCGGGCGTCCGGGCCACCCCTCCGCCCCGGGGCCGGCAGCTTCCTCTTCCCGCGGGGCTCCGCTGCGCGCCTCTAGGCCGCACCAGCAGCCCCGCGCGCTTCCCCTCCGGCAGCGGCCCCGGGCTCCGGAGATGCTCAGGCCCTCCGCCCTGTCCGGGAGCCTGGAACGCCGGCCAAAACCGGCTTTGCCTGCGGGACCCAAGGGGCTGCGCCCGCGTCCGCGCTGTGAACGCAGGAGCAGGAGCCGCGGGCGCGCTCGGGGCCGTGCACCCGCGCCCCGGCCCTGGGCCCCAAGGGCCGACCTGGATCACCCGGGCGCCCCTCTTGCTGCCGGTCCCATGCACACACGCGCGCGGGGCCCAAGGACCACCCCTCCCCACCTAGCTGCTGTTTGGGGGACACCCAAAGTCCGGGGGGCGACACCGTCCACTCGGCCCTCTTGGAGAGACCCCCAAGACAGACCCCAGACCGCAGGCCTCCAAACCGCGGCGACCCCAGGTTGTTTGCGTCTCCCCGAGGCCCACATAGCGGACCCGGAGGTGGGGAGAAGTAGGGAGAGAGAGAGGGAGGCTGAGGCTGAGGCTGGCAGGGGGGGGAGAGAGAGAGAGGGAGGCTGAGGCTGGCGGGGGGGGGGGGAGTGCTCGGCCCTAAACAAACCCTAAACATGTGGGTTTCCATGGCAACGGCCTCCTCTGGCCCACCCCCGAGACCTCTCCAGGGCTGTCAGGAGCCCCCAGCGCGCCAGCTGTTGTGTCTTCCTGTTTGGTCGCCATGGCAACGGTGACCTCAGTCCGGCTCCCCCCCTTCCCCCCCTCCGCCTGGCGCACAGTCCACGGCAGTTTTTAGCCATCGGGGGTGGGGTCCGGCCTCCGCCCCGCCCTGAGGGCGGGCTGGGGATAGCCCGGGCTCGGGGATGTCCCTTTCCACGGCCTCAGCCCGCAGCCCGGCCCGGGGCTCCGGCCCCGCCCCCGGCCCCGCCCGCGCGGTCTCCCCAGCCCGACAACCCCACCCGGCCCGCAGACCCTTCTGGTCTGCAGCTGTCGCCCTCGCTTCGGCCGCAGCCGCCACTGGCCGGTGAGCTGAGGGTGCGGGGACCGGGAGGGCGGGGAGCGGCGGCCCGGGGTCCTGGGGTGCGGACCGAGGAGGGATGGGCCGGGATTCAGAATGGCTGAAACCCTGGAAAGAATGAGGCTGGGTCGGGATGCTAGGGTTCTGCGAAAGAGCTGGGTGTGCACCCACTCAGGTCTCACTCCTGAAACAGGACGGGTGGGGTCTGCACCCACCCAGGTCTCACTCCTGACGGGGGGGGGGGTGCTGGGGTCTGCACCCATCCAGGCCTCACTCCTGAAGCAGGATGGGTGGGATCTGCACCCACCTAGGTCTCACTCCTGATAGAGGGGGACTGGAGTCTATACCCACCCAGATCTCACTCCTGAAACAGGACGGGTGGGGTCTGCACTCCAGGGTCTGAGAGAGGAGGGGCTGAGGGGCTGAATCCCAGGGTCTGAGGGAAGAGGTTAGTGGTCCGCACTCACGGGTCTGAGGAATGAGGGGCTGGGGGCCTGGACCCCTGGATCTGAGGGCAGGGGCTCCTGGGCGCCAGCGGAGGCGGCTGGAATCTGGTACCCAGAGGGCCACAGGAAAGGAGAAGTTTGGGGCTGGGGTCCCGGGCTTGGGGAGGGGAATGTGGCTGGCGTGCAGCATTGCCCACCCCTCCCCTTCCAGGGCAGCTTCGAACGCCGAGCACCGGGCAGGGGGTCCGCCGGGCGCGGAGGGTGTGGCGGGGCGTGGCGGGTGCGGGTGTGGCCGGGGCGTGGGGCCCCGCGCAGAACCCCAGGCCGGCTTCCTCTCCGGGCGCGCGTCTCGGGCGCCGCATTCCTGAGCTCTGACTTCAGGCGGCGGCGGCGGGGGCCCCGAGGGCGGGGGCAGACCCTCCCCTCGGCGCGGTCCCCTCGCCCCGCGCCCCGCTCCGGGGCCTCCGCGCTCGGCCAGGGGCGGCGCCCGCGAGCTGGAGGCGCGGCCGCGCCCGCTTCCTCTTAGCCGGCCCTGCGGGGCGCGGGGAGCGCGCGGGGCGGCGGCGGGCGCGTGGCTGGCCCGCGCCCGCCGGCGGGCAGCTTCCGGCCCCCTGCCCTCGCAGAGACCCTGCTGGGGCGCTGGCTCCAGGCCCAGCCCTCCGGGGACCCAGAACGCACGGAATGTTAAGATCCCGCCCCACAGTCCCCCCCAAGGACCCGGAGCTCACCCCCACCCCCGGAAACTCGGAGAGGGCGGGGGTCCCGCCCCCGCCTCCCGGCCGCCGCCGCCCTCGAGCTGTCTGAAGGCCTTATAAGGCGCGGAGGCGCCGGGCCCAGCCAGGCCGCCCGCCCCCGCAGCCGCCGCCCAGGGCCGCCCCGCCGCAGCCCGCGGCCTCGCTGCGCCGGGGCCGCGTTGAGACCCCGCCCGCCGCCCTCGCGGCGCGCCCAGGCCCTCCCCCGGCAGGGAGGCGCCCAGGCCGCAGGGCCTCGCGGCCCGGGCCGGCTGGGCCCGGGTGTCGGGAGGGAGGAGCCCCGCGAGCCGGACGCTGACGTCCTGTCCCCCTCAGGTGCTCCGAGCAGCCGCTCAGGTGCGTGCGTGACCCCGCCGCCTGCGCCGCCCGCGCCGCCCGCCAGTTCTCCGCGGGGCCTCAGCTAAGACCGCAGGTGAGTGCACGGGGGTCTGAGGGGGAGGGGCTGAGGCCTAGACCCCGGGGTCTGCGGGGGAGGGGCTGGGGACTGGACCCCTGGGGGGGGGAGGGGCTGCGGGCCTGGACCCTTGTGTCTGCGGGGGAGGGGCTGGGGACTGGACCCCTCTGAGGGGGAGGGGCTGCGGGCCTGGACCCTTGGGTCTGAGGGGGAGGGGCTGGGGACTGGATCCCGGGGTCTGAGGGGGAGGGGCTGCGGGCCTGGACCCTGAGTCTGAGGTCAGGAGGTGCTAGGGGCCAGGGGCCAGGGGTCAGGGGCCGGGACCGGGACCCTTGATCTGAGGGAGAAGGGCCTGGGGGCCTGGACCCCGGCGTCTGAGGGAGGAAGGGCTGGGGCCCAGGCCCCGTGTGAGTGTCCAGGGCTGGGCTGGGGCTGGTCCTGGCGTGGCCGCTGCAGGGTGCAGTCTGAGGCCCTGCACGCTGTGTGCCTGGCACTGGAAGCAGGAAGTCCTGGCTGCCCCCGGCTGGGAGAGCGGCCTCCTGGGACTGGGGCTTTCTGCTGGGAGACTGGACATTTGAGCACCTGAGGAAGGCTCTGGGCCCGGGGCGCTAAGTCTGGGCCCTCAGTTCCGCAGCGTCTCTGGGACAAGGGGTGGAAGAAAGTGTTTACCCAGAGTTCAAAGGTGTGAGCTTGGCGCGGGGGTTTGGGTGCAAGGGGCTGGGCGCTCGCGACAGGGGATCTGTGAGCCTTGGGCAGACAACGTCCAGGCTAGGGAGGGAGGTCGCAGTGGGGAGGGTCTGGGTTCAGTTCTAGAAGAGTTCTAGAAGGGAGGGGAGGACTCTGGACTGACCCGTGCGGGCCCGGGAGCGCCGAGACTGGCCCCTGGGTGTGCAGAGGCAGACATGAAGGTCTCCGTTGGGGAAAGAAGGAAGTCTGTTAGCGGGGCCTGGGCGCACAGCCACAGAGGCCCACACAGAGGAAGCTGATAGAGGGGTCACATGGCCGAGGCATCGGGGTTAGGAGGTCAGGGAGAGGGCCTGGGCCCTGGGCGTCTGTGCCGGGAGGAACCAGTGGCGTTTCCACAGCAGCTGGGCTGCAGGGAGAGGAGAGGGGGCCCAGACTCCCCAGCTCGGACACAGGTTGGGACGGGAGCAGCCAGTTCCCCCCTGGATGCCCATGCCCGTCCCCTCCCCAGCCCCGGGGCCCCACCATTTGCATCCCAGTGAGGTGCAGGCCGGCCTGGCTTCATGGCACACCTCGTCTCTCCCTCCCGCCAGCCATGCCAGTGACGGTAACGCGCACGACCATCACGACCACGTCGACGTCCTCGGGCCTGGCGTCCTCGACCATCGTGGGGTCCCCCCGGGCGCTGACCCAGCCCCTGGGCCTCCTCCGGCTGCTGCAGCTGCTGTCCACCTGCATCGCCTTCTCACTGGTGGCCAGCGTGGGCGCCTGGTCGGGGCCCATGGGCAACTGGTCCATGTTCACCTGGTGCTTCTGCTTCTCCGTGACCCTCGTCATCCTGCTCGTGGAGATGTGCGGCCTGCAGGCGCGCTTCCCCCTGTCCTGGCGCAATTTCCCCATCACCTACGCCTGCTACGCGGCCCTGTTCTGCCTGTCGGCCTCCATCATCTACCCCACCACCTACGTGCAGTTCATGTCTCACGGCCGCTCCCGGGACCACGCCATCGCCGCCACCACCTTCTCCTGCGTCGCCTGCCTGGCCTATGCCACCGAAGTGGCCTGGACCCGGGCGCGGCCCGGCGAGATCACCGGCTACATGGCCACCGTGCCGGGGCTGCTCAAGGTGCTGGAGACCTTCGTGGCCTGCATCATCTTCACCTTCATCAGCGGCCCCGAGCTGTACCAGCACCAGCCGGCCCTGGAGTGGTGCGTGGCCGTCTACGCCATCTGCTTCATCCTGGCCGCCGTGGCCATCCTGCTGAACCTGGGCGACTGCACCAACGTGCTGCCCATCCCCTTCCCCAGCTTCCTGTCGGGGCTGGCCCTGCTGTCCGTCCTCCTCTACGCCACGGCCCTCGTCCTGTGGCCCCTGTACCAGTTCGACGAGAAGTACGGCGGCCAGCCGCGGCGGGCCAGAGAGGTGAGCTGCAGCAGCAGACACGCCTACTACGTGTGCAACTGGGACCGCCGGCTGGCCGTGGCCATCCTCACGGCCATCAACCTGCTGGCGTACGTGGCCGACCTGGTGTACTCCGCCCGCCTGGTTTTCGTCAAGGTCTAAGACTCACCAGGGGCCCCCTCCCAGCCCTCGCTGCCTCTCCCAGCTCCTCTCCCCTCCCTCCCTCTTCCTCTCCCTGTTGCTTTGCACTCTCGCACCTGGCTTGTTCCTCTGCTACCTTCTCCTCCCCTCTCCACTCCCACTCTCCCCCTGCCTGTTTCCTCTGGAGCCCTGGGCCTTCTCTCCCCCACCCCACCTCCAAAGGTGCTGAGTTCCACACACCCCACACCCCTTCTTTTGCAGCTGTTCATGCCACGGGCCTCCCAGGAGGCCTCATTGCCAAAGCATGCCTGCCCGCCCTAGCTGTGCCTTAGTCTGTGTGTGTGTG
>CM027395.1:2456409-2476443 GCA_015711505.1 Sylvilagus bachmani | reverse complement strand
GGGACGCCCCTCCCCGCAGCCAGCCCCGGGAGCGGGTGGGCGCACGTGCACGGAGCCGAGGGCGCTTGTCCGGCGGCTCAGGGCGGGGGCGCCTTTAAGCCGAAACCCCGCCCCGCGGTCGTCATGGCAACGCCTCCCCCCACCCGGGGCTCCCACATTTGAGCAGGTGCTGGAGCCGGAGCGCCCGCCGCCGCCCGTGCCTCCGGCTCCCCCGCCCGCCCGCTCCTCTCGGCGGAGCCGGCGCCGGGGCTGTGGCTCCCGGGCCGCTCCCTCGCTTCCACCTGTTCCCCTCCAAGACAGGCAGGATCCTGGTCCCCTTTACGTTCCTGGGGCCATGGCGGGTCTGGGCCCCGGCGGAGGCGACTCAGAGGGGGGACCCCGGCCCCTGTTTTGCAGAAAGGGGGCTCTGAGGCAGAAGGTGGTCCATGAAGTCAAGAGCCACAAGTTTACCGCCCGCTTCTTCAAGCAGCCCACCTTCTGCAGCCACTGCACCGACTTTATCTGGTGAGGGCGGGGGCCGGGCGCGCAAGAGGGGCAGGGGTGCGGGCTCCGACTTCTAGGATGGGGAGGGAGTCCCTGACTCCTGGGTCTGAGGGAGAAGGGACTGGGAGACTCCTGGGTCTGAGGGAGGAGGAGCTGGGTCTTGCGGCTGTGGGAGGAGGGGCTGGGGTCTTGCGGCTGTGGGAGGCAAACCTGGGGTCCTTGACTCCTGAGCCTGAGGAAGGAGGGGCTGCGATCTTGGGTCTGAGGAGGCAGATCTGAGGTCCCTGACTCCTGGGTCTGAGAGGGGAGGGGCTGGGGTCTTAGGTCTGGGAGAGGAGGGGCTGCGTCCCTGACTCCTGAGTCTGAGGGAGGAGGGGCTGGGGTCTCTGACTCCTGGGTCTGAGGGAGGAGGGGCTGGGGTCTTGCGGCTGTGGGAGGCAGATCTGAGGTCCCTGACTCCTGGGTCTGAGGGAGGAGGGGCTGGGGGACCAAAATCTGTGGGTTCCACAAAGAGGCGGTGGCTGGAGCTCAGACGCCCGGGTGCGGTGGGGCGGGGGTCAGAGGCCGCGGACCGCCTGTGGCTGGCAGAGGTGGGGGTGTGGGGCCTCTGTGGCTCTGACCTCCGCTTCCTGACCTGCAGGGGCATTGGGAAGCAGGGCCTGCAATGTCAAGGTAAGCGTGGGGCCCTGGACGCGGGACGCTTGGGAGGGCGGGGGCGGGGGCTCCACGGCAGAGGATGCGTGGCACACGTGCTCTCTGGTCCCCAGAGGCGCGGGGGAGCCAGGGCGGGGGGTGTGGCAGAGACACAGCCTGTGGTGGGGCCACCGCGGGGGTGGTGCTGGGGGCCCCTCCCTCGGCCGGCTCCAGGTGGGGACAGATATTTGGAGAATCTGTTGCCATGGGAACAGAAAGATTTTGGAAAAGGGGAGCTGAAAGGGGGGGGGAAGGGGGCCAGAGATGCAAAGTCAGAGCGAGCCCCCCAGGCTGTTGCCATGGCAACAGCAGCCATCCTAGGCTGGGGCAGGCCGGGTGGGGTCACCCATGGGTGGGTGGGGCTGAGCGGCTGGCAGTTCTGGGGGGGCGGGAGAGGGGGCCGAGTCCTGAAGCGCAGCTAGCACTGCACAGAGCACCACCACTCGGGGCGGGGTGGCCGGCAGCAGAGCCCCCAGACTCCCTGGGGCCCTAGTCACCTCTCCCGGCTCTGCTGGCCTCCTGGCTCCTGGTTTTGGTGGGCCCATGTCTGTCGGTGGGGTCTCTCCATTTCTTCCTTTCCCTCTGGCTCTGCCTCCCCGTGCACCGGGGTCTCGCCTCTGGCTCTCTGTCGGGAGCCCTCCCTCTCCCGTGTTCTCCGTGAGTCCCTTGCCGACCATCTGTTGGGGCCTCCCCATCTCTCCCCGTGGGTTTACCCGAGTCCCTCCCCATCTCGGTGTCTCTGACTTCCCCTCCAGTCTGCAGCTTTGTGGTTCACCGGCGATGCCACGAATTCGTGACCTTCGAGTGTCCAGGCGCTGGGAAGGGCCCCCAGACGGACGTGAGTGCCCAGACACCTGGTTCTCCCTCCTCGGGCCGCGCCCCCGCCCTCACCCCCTCTGCGGCCGTCCCAATTTCTCCTGCTATTTTTAAGGCCGGGCGGGGAGGGGGCTGGAGAGATAGGGGGAGCTAGTCTGGCCCAGATTCCTTGCCCTTGGCCTGGAAAGGGGGAACATGAGGGGGACCGAAACAGGTTGGGGACACAGGTGAGGGACGCTGAGAGAAGTATCTGCGCAGGCACGGGGATGGCAGGATGAGACAGAGAGGGAACCTCGGGCGGACGGACAGAGCGACTGGTGCAGCAGCGGAGAGAGCAGCCCAGAGGCAGAGTGAGGGGATCGCAGGCGCCAGGAGACATGGACAGAGGGAGTCAGAGCCAGAGACACCGGGCAGGACTCAAAGAGAGGGGCTCAGGAGCCGCGAGAGGGGCCCGCCGAGACCCCGGGTGCACATGCGTATGCAAGTGTGGCCACATCTGATGCATGCAGTCGCAGTCGCTGTACCCTCAGAGACTTGCAGCCTCCCCTCTGCCACGTACAAGGACCGCTAAGCCCAGGCCCTCCCTGTCCCTCCTCCGCTTTCTCTCCACCGAGCTGCCGTCCCCTGCTCTGTAGTACAGGGCTGATGACTTAGCACGAGCCAGCCAGCCGGCAGAACAGGCTGCACCAACGGACAGACGTGTTCTCCCCGGGCCCCTCCAGCAGGTGGCCTGAAGGCTCACGCAGCTGGCAAGCCCCTGAAACGGGGCTACTGGGCCCGGGGACAGAGAGCTAAGTTCCTTTTCACCCATGTGGACCTGAGTTTCAACCGCTACATGTGGCCGGCGGCCCCGAGTGGGGCAGTGCAGGGCTACGCTCGCTGTGACACAGCTCAGTGGAACTCAGGTGGCCTGGGTTTCGGCCAGGGGCGACACAAGGTGGGAGACAGTTCTGTGACGTGCAGATGGAGCTAGAAGCTAGAGAGAGACGGAGGAGAGAGAGGCACGGTGCCCGAGGCATTTTGCCTGTTGTCAAGTCAAGAAAGCTGAAGTTTCCGTAGAGGATGTGACGTTAAAGGGACAGGCGTTGAGCAGCATCGCCTGCCCACATCTGTCTGCACTATCAAGTGCTTGCCTCGGCTGCCCAGGCGCACCTGCTCCTTCCCAAATGCTCTCCGAGAGGCTCATGGCCGGTGTAGGACTGGCCGTGCCCCCCAGCTTACGAGGTTCGGTTCGGTGTTTCCCCGTCCCCACCCAAGCAGAGGCTCCGAGCCAGGGTCCCCGGCCTGGAGTCCCAGCCCCACCGCGCGTGGGCTCAGGCTCCCTCTCTTCCTGATCTGTGAACAGGGCTCCGGGGCTCCGGGGCTCACCTCTGTGTGGGGCTGCCCCGAGGCAGGAGTCGGAGCGCCGTGTGTGAGTCCCTGATAAAGATGGGAAGAAAAGAGAGCGCAGGTGGCTTGCCTCTGCATCGGCAGGGTCCAGCCAGCATCACTTTGATTCGACCCTGCCCCCTGAGGGCAGAGAAAGGGCAGGCGGGCGTCGTCGAGATCTGCACCCACACCCACGCTCTCCGGCCGGCCGGAGCCCAGGGCTGCCTCCTTTCCAGTGCCTTGGCCTTTGAGACTGACGGCAGCAGCTCTGTCGGTGGCTCCGTGCTATGTCGGGCACCGGGCTGAGGCCTTTGCCCACAGGGGCCACCGGCAGCCAGCAGTACCCTCCCCGCCCACCTCCCCAAGTGCACGCTTGAATCAGAACCCCCCCCCAAAAAATAGAGCGGAGCTCAGGAGTGTCCTAAATGCTCCTGTGGTGACAACCAGCGCATCCTCAGACTCTGGAGTGGGGGAGCCAGGATGGAGAGGGCGGAGGGCGGAGGGCGGAGGGCGGCGGGCGGCCTTTTGCTAGTGTCCTGAATGGACCCTGGAAACACAGCTTTGCCTCAAGATGTGGACTGTGTGTCTGCACCAGGCAGGGGAGGACGCAGAGGCTCGGAAGCGGGGCCGAGCTGGCCCAGAACCACACAGCTGGGAAGCGACCTAGCTCTTACACGCAGGGCTCCGTGGGCACTGCCACTGCAGCGACGTCACGGATGGCGACCACGGCAGCGCTCGCGGCAGGAGGAGGAGTGGGCGCGGCTCACCTTTTCCTTTTGGCCTGCCCGGTGCCGGTGGCAACTCAGGAGCCGCTAGCCACACCCCCTACCTGGGGCTCAGAGAGCGCCCACCATGCAGTGGGCAGAGACTGACAAAGGCCCAGTGAATGGTCCTGAGGTTCAGGGAGGCCCTAGGTCCTCAGAGCTGTGTGTGGGGGTGGGGACGTGGGATGTCGGTGGTCACCTCCGCTGTGGGCCGCTCAGGTGCACGCTGCCCTAGCTGCTCTGTTTCAGGCAGGCCCCTCCTGGCTGATGCTCGCCCCAGCCCACCTCCGCCCATCCACTGCTTTTCCTTATTATCCTTTGTTGACCGTCTGTCCTCTCCATCTGAGCATAAATGCAAAGAGCGTTGTGTTTTTAATTTGGCGAGTGCAGGGCCCAGCACGCCTGGTCGTCTGCCTGGTGGACGCGGGGAGGGGGCGCTGCGGGAGGCCGAGGGGAGGGGGCGCCGGCCGCGCGCTCAGCGGCGTCTCTCTGCGCCCAGGACCCCCGGAACAAGCACAAGTTCCGCCTGCACAGCTACAGCAGCCCCACCTTCTGCGACCACTGCGGCTCGCTCCTCTACGGGCTGGTGCACCAGGGCATGAAGTGCTCCTGTGAGTGTGCGCGGGGCTGCGGTTCCGGGGGCCGCGCCGCGGGATGGGGTGCGGGACGGAAGTGCGAACCCCAGTTGTGCCCCGCCAGGCTGCGAGATGAACGTGCATCGGCGCTGTGTGCGCAGCGTGCCCTCACTGTGCGGTGTAGACCACACGGAGCGCCGCGGGCGCCTGCAGCTGGAGATCCGGGCGCCCACCTCGGATGAGATCCACGTCACCGGTGAGGCCCGCCCCCTTCTCCAGGTGTGAGGCTGGGAGGCCACGCCCCAAACGCGAAGCCCCGCCCTCTGCAGACTTTCCGCGCCTCTCAGTGGCCCTTGCAGGTGTCGGGACCCCTGTGAGGGCGGGCAGTTGGCCTGTCAGCCTCAAATCCCAGGGCTGAATGTGGGGAAAGGGCTGTGGGGCTGGTGGGAGAGGGTGTCCAGGGTACCAGGAAGGGGCAAGATCCGAGAGCCTGGGATTCCTGACTGCTGCTGGTGGGGGCGCTGCAGGCCTCTAACGCTGGGCTCTCCCTTCTCCCCCGCCCGGCCCCTGCAGTTGGCGAGGCCCGAAACCTCATTCCGATGGACCCCAATGGTCTGTCTGACCCCTACGTGAAACTGAAACTCATCCCAGACCCGCGCAACCTGACCAAGCAGAAGACCCGGACCGTGAAAGCCACGCTGAACCCCGTGTGGAACGAGACTTTTGTGTTGTGAGCCTTGGGTGCAGCCTGGGAGCCCGGCAGAGGATGAGCCAAGGGCCCTGGTGGCCTCAAGACCCCAGGGAGCAGATGGTGTGAGATACTAGGGTAGAGGAGACCCGGGCGAGAGTGGAAGGTGCTGGGAGACCAGGTTCTGCGAGCCCTACCACCATCGGAGAGGCAGACAGGGGCATCCAGAAGCAGATTCAGAGGAGGTGGACGGACACACAGATACCTGGGGAGGTGTGGGGGGGACAGGCGGGCAGAGGGCCCGAGGGGGGCAGACCCACAGAGGAAGCTTGGACAGAGACAAAATTCCTCGAGGAGGAAAAGGTGGGTGGGAGGGAGTGCAGAGATAGACAGACAGTGGCTGTCACCCAGGGAGAAAGACTGGGAGGACGGACGGAAACCCAGAGAGGCAGAGCAGAGGGTCCCCCGTGAGGCACTGGAGGGTGGCAAGGAAAGAACCCAACTGACAGGAAAGACGGAGATCCAGAGGGAGGCGAGGAATGGACAGGCAGGGCGGAAGGGAGAGATGGAACCAGCAGGCCAGGACAGGGAGGGGATGCCACAGCAGGGCGGAGACCACCTTCAGGACGGGCGGAGGTGGGCAGGTTCCCCCACGGAGGAAGCAGACCCGGGTCCAGGAGGGGAGATGCAGGGAGCGTGAGCCGGCCTCTCGCCCCTTCCCCCAGCAACCTGAAGCCAGGCGACGTGGAGCGCAGGCTCAGCGTGGAGGTGTGGGACTGGGACAGGACTTCCCGCAACGACTTCATGGGCGCCATGTCCTTTGGTGTCTCAGAACTGCTCAAGGCGCCCGTGGACGGCTGGTGAGGAGCGAGGCTGGGGCTGGGGGCGGGCCTGCCTGTCACCATCTCCATCTGTGTGTGGTCTCTCTTCTCCAGGCCACTGTCTCTCCCAGGACTCCCACTCTCCTCCTCCTCCTCCTGCTCTCTTCTCTCCTTACCTCACTCTTTCTCTCTCTCCATCTCTGTGTCTGTCTCTCTGTGTCTCTGTCCTCCCTTCGGATGTCTCTGCCTCTCCCACGGGTGCCCCATCTCCCCACCCCGCCCGCTCTGGTCTCCGTCTGTATGTCAGGTACAAGTTACTGAACCAGGAGGAGGGTGAATATTACAATGTGCCCGTGGCCGATGCTGACAACTGCAGCCTCCTCCAGAAGTTTGAGGTACCCAGACCCCGGCTTCCCCAGGGGAGCCCAGCCCAGCACCCCACAGTTCAGAGCTGGGCATACCCGCCATCCACCTTGTGGCTCCCTGCTGGTCCTGGGACTACAATTCCCAGAAGGCATTGGGGCTCCTTCCTCTGATCTTCCAGGAGACTAGCCCCAGGGTCTGATGGGAAATGTAGTTCCTTTCTATCCCCATGGCTTGGGGGTGTTAGAGACCCTGAGCCCTGCTCCAGGGCGATCTCCTACTGGTCTTGGGGCCCTGACTCTGGCTTTCTTCTCCCCTAGGCCTGTAACTACCCCCTGGAGTTGTATGAGGTGAGTAGAACTGAGGCCCTGAGGGAGGCCGCTTCACCTTCTCTCTGACCCTCCCCGTTCCACTTGTCCCGCCCCCCTTCCTGTCTTCCACTCCACACACACACGAGTTGAGCACTCAGTTTGTTCCAGGCCTGTCCTGTGCTTGCTTGACTAATCCCAGTGATGCTGAGGTGACTCTGGCCCTCCAGCTGGTCCCCGAGGTGGGGACACAGTCCCAGACTCTAAGTGACAGGGAGCCAGGGGGCCTGGAAGAGGCAGTCACCCAGCCTGGGGTTCCACGGGGGTCCTCTGCATCCCCCTGGTGGGGACTTGGGGTCGAGTGGGCTTCCCTGAGGAGGTGGTGCCTGACCTCTCCATCGTGGCTGGACACCGCTTCCTGGGCCAGGCTCCTGGGTGGGCGGGGAGTGAGTCCCCTGGGGAGTTCCTCTTCTGGTGTGGCCTTCACCGCCAGCAGTGTGTGTGGTCGCGGAGATGCCTCGGGCACCTGTGAGAGTCCACAGCTGAGACCTGCAGGCAGCGTAGGGTTTCCCAGATGAAGAAGGGGGACGGCAGAAGGAAGGGATGCATGTCCCACTCCACCCCCATCTTCCTGAGCGCCCCATGTGCAACGATCTATGCGTGGGCCTCAGACGGCTCATGGAAAAATTCTGATGACCCTTTGATCCCCTTTCCCAGCAAGTATTTTGAAGCCCCCTTGTAAACATGTAGCAAAGAACAAGACAGAAACCCCACCCCCTCGAGGCCTGTGCTCACAGGCAGACATTAAACACACGATGCTGCGGGAGAAGGCAGTAAGTGATACAGAGACAGAGAAGCAGTCGGTGAGGTCCAGATGCTGTTGGGAGAAGCCTGCTCTTTGCATTGCAGGAACAGGTCCCTGAGAAAGCGACTGTGGGGCAGAGACCTGAGCGGGCGTGGCAGAGGGGGAAGGGCAGGTGCTACGGGCCTGGGAGGGGGCAGGCCAGGGCTCCTGAGGAACAGCAAGGAGCAGAAGGAGGTGGGGGGAGTCCAGGCAGAGGAAGGCCACTTGGAAGCCCCAGGTGGGGAAGGGACTTATCTGCAGGCCGAGCGGAGAGTCTCAGAGCCCTCAGACACACATGGTCGGGCAGAGGGTGAGAGGCTGCAACGAGGGGGCCTCTGAGGCATCAGCACACAGCCTGGGGGCTTCCCGGAAGACCCGACAAGCCGAGCAGCAGAGCTGAGTATCCCAGCGCGTGGAGGCTCCCAGCAGGGCCTCCCAGCTCTGTCTGTGGTCTGCCTGCCTCGAATCACCACGAGACCTCCCTGTGACCCTGCAGAGCTACCAAGGGACACTCTGGTGGTCCCCGTGTTTGCATGCTAAATTCCTCGCATGGTCAGTCCTGAGAAAGGACTGTCCTAGTGACAGGATAGCAAACGGGGAGGAAATGCAGGCCCAGAGAGGGGGTGCTTTGTCCAGGGTCCCCCAGCAGTTACGTAGAGGGAGATCGTCGCGTGCACCCGAGGGAGGCCTCACGGTGGGGACCCGGCCGGGGCTAACAGCACAGCACTGCATTGCAACGCTTTGGGGTCTTCAGGGCTTCTCTGTGTGAGAGCTGCTGTCTTGCACGTGAGGCTGGGGACGTAACCCCAGCAATTGGCAGCGCTGGGGTCTCCATTCAGGGGCCCAGGCTGAACTTCTCAAGGTCGTGTGAGTCGGTGACTGTTGACCGAGACTCAGCCCTGCCTCAGACCCCTGCCTTAGGGAATCGGCAGTGGGTAAGCAGGACGGGCAGAGAGAACGAGCTGCAAATTGCTAAGCCTAAGCCGGGCGGTGCGGGCGCTGTCCATGGTAGCAGCGAGGCGGCTGACCTGGTTTAAGAAGTCGGGAGGAGCCTCCGTGGGAAAGCGATGCTGCATCCAGTTCTGAAGGATGCTTGGGGGTGACTAGGAGGGAGGGGGAGGGGAGAGCTTTTCAGGAAGGAGGGACAGTCCGCCCAAGGCCCTGAGGCACAGGATGTGTGAGGCTGGGGTGTGGGCAGCGGGGGGAGGGGGTGTCCCGAGACCTGCAGGGTCAGCTACGGCCAGGCCTTGCAAGCTGCACGCAACAAAATCTCAGCACAGACAGAAGCTGTTAGATGGTTTGCAAGCATAGGAGAGACATGACCTGGTTTATTTATTTTTAAATTCGATCCTCTGCCCGCTGAGCCGGGAACGCACAGAAAGGACAACGAGGAACGCAGGACAGCAGTGGAGTCGCAGGAGCCCCCTCCTGGGGGCAAGGCCCGGAAAGGTGGAGAAGGCTCCAGAACTTAAGCCCAGTGTGGTTCCCGGACCAGTGGCGGCAGCAGCGCCCCCCTGGGGAACGTGTGGGAAATGCAAGGTCCCAGGCCCTCGCTCAGGTTCACCTGGCAGTGCGTCTGTTCTTACCCGGTGCTCTGGGGAGCTGGCTCGGAGGCCAGGAGAGCAAGGCCCTCGAGCTGAGCTGCGTGGGTCTGCGGCTGGCTTGGCTGTCGGCCGGCCGTGTGACGCCTCTGAGTCCTCTTCTGGAGAGGGGAGGAGTGCCAGCAGGGTTTCCGTGGGTGGTGTGTATTAAGCTGTCTGCGTGTTCCCCGAGTGATGAACAAGCCCTCAGACCGTGGGGAGCCACAGAAAGTTCTTAAGCCAAGGACGGGGTGGGGGGTGGCATCATTCCTTCCTGTTCCCGCCATCCCTTTCGTTCTCCTGGGGGCATGTCCTTGTGCCTGCCGGGGGGTCTGACCGCCCCGGGGTCTGTCTGTCTTCTTTCTCACAGCGGGTGCGGATGGGCCCCTCTTCTTCCCCCATCCCCTCCCCCTCTCCCAGTCCCACCGACTCCAAGCGCTGCTTCTTCGGGGCCAGCCCAGGACGCCTGCACATCTCCGACTTCAGCTTCCTCATGGTCCTAGGAAAAGGCAGTTTCGGGAAGGTTGGACTTGGGGAGTTTTGGGGGGGAGGGAGGATGCCGGCCGGAGGTGGGCGTGGGTGAGGAGAGAATGGGCCGGGAGTCCCAGGTGGGGTTAGGGTGGGCAGCCGGGGTTCCTGGGGAGGAGACGCATGAGGACGTGGATACGTTCTGGGGTGCAGGGGGCGGCAAGGTCAGGGCGCCGAGCCCCTTGAGAGGGACAGGAAGGACCCCCGGCCCCCTCTCTCCGTGCCCCTGGAAGGGGAGTTCCCAGAGCAGACTGGCCCTGGGGGCCCTCCGTGCGCAGGTCATGCTGGCTGAGCGCAGGGGCTCCGATGAGCTCTACGCCATCAAGATCCTGAAGAAGGACGTCATCGTCCAGGACGACGACGTGGACTGCACCCTGGTGGAGAAACGCGTGCTGGCGCTGGGCGGCCGAGGGCCCGGCGGCCGGCCACACTTCCTCACCCAGCTCCACTCTACCTTCCAGACCCCGGTGAGGAAGGAAGCAGGAGCCTCCCTCCGCCCCAGTGCGCTGAGGGGGCGTGGCCGAGGAGTGGGCGTGGCTGACATGCCGGAGCTTGGGAGGGGCGTGGCTGGGCAGATGGGCTCCTCAGTGGGTCCAGAGATGCCTGTTTCTCAGAGGAGCTTGGCTGTGCGTGGGTGCGGCCAGTGCTGTTATTTTAAGATTTATTTATCTGAAAGGCAGAGTGGGAGAGAGAGAGAGAGAGAGAGAGAGAGAGAGAGAGAGAGAGAATCATCTGCTGGTTTACCCTCCGAATGGCTGTAACAGCCAGGGCTGGGCCAGGCCCAAGCCAGGGGAGCTCCTCCAGGTTTCCCACGTGGGTGCTGGAGCCCAAGCACTTGGCCCCGTCTTCTGCTGCCCTCCCGGTGCACTAGCAGGGAGCCGAGTCAGAAGTGGAACAGCCAGCGCTCAAACCTGGTATTGCCACGTGGGCTGCCTGGTGCGGGCAGGTTGGGGCCTACCCTGCCGCCCACTGCCCCCCCCCCTCCGCTCTGGCTCGAGCAAAACAGCAGATCGGGCTGCCCCCAGGGACTCTGCGTGGGCGTGGCCAGCTGCCTGGGTTGAAGCACTAGCTACTAGGAAGGACTTTGGTCCCTGGGGGAGGCCAGACTTGCGGGTGCGTGAAAGAGGTTCTGGTGGTCTGGATGCGGAACGCGCGGTGTGGATCCAGATCTTCAGTCCCAAGGAGACGGACGGATGTCAGCACCCGCGATCAGGCGGCGCAGAGGGGGGCCGGCGTGCACACAGAGGGGTGCTGACCCCCTGGGGGAGCACCCCGCCCTGAGCCACACTCCCTCCCAGGACCGCCTATATTTTGTGATGGAGTATGTCACTGGGGGCGACCTGATGTACCACATCCAGCAGCTGGGCAAGTTCAAGGAGCCCCACGCGGCGTGAGTCAGCCCAGAGGGGAGGGGCGAGGCGTGGGCGGCGGGAGGGGCAGGGTCCAGCCTGGGCCCTCTGACTCCCTCGCCCGCCCCTCCAGGTTCTACGCGGCGGAGATCGCCATCGGCCTCTTCTTCCTGCATGACCAGGGCATCATCTACAGGTGGGCGTCTGCCCGGGGGTCCCCTGCAGGGTGAGGGGCGGGCCCTGGAGGGGAAGGGGTCCCAGCTGCCCGCGCCCACAGGGACCTGAAGCTGGACAACGTGATGCTGGACGCCGAGGGGCACATCAAGATCACCGACTTCGGCATGTGTAAGGAGAACGTGTTCCCCGGCACCACCACGCGCACCTTCTGCGGGACCCCGGACTACATAGCTCCCGAGGTAAGGCCGGCACCTTCCGCGGGCATGCCCCGTGGGCGGGGCCTGTTCCTGGGCTGTTCGAACTGGGCGGGGCTTGTCCTGGAGGCCTCCCGGATGGACACTCAGCAGGAAGTGTGTGTGAGTGCTTTGACTAGGTCAGCTGGCCGTGTGTGTGTGTGTGTGTGTGTGTGTGTGTGTGGGCCCCTGAGAGAGCAGAGCAGGGTCCCTAAGGACACTGCCCCGAGTGTTCCGGTGTAACGCGGCACAGCCAGTGGGTGCAGTGTGTCATGGCTGCGCTGCCTCGATCCGTTAGAGGGAGCACTGTGCTGCCCGAGTGCTCATTGTCAAGTGATCGCAAAACCAGGCAGCTGGTCAGACTTACCTGCAGAAAACTAGAAAAACGAGTTCTTCTTTAGGAAAAAAAATCATATTTTTATTTATTAGAAGGAGCAGAGAGATCTCCCACCTGCCAGTCCACTCCCAAATGCCCACACAGCTGGGGCTGAGGCAGGCTGAGGAGCCAGGTCTCCGGCGTGGGTGGCAGGGACCCAGCTACTTGACTCATCACCCGCTGCCTCCCAGGGTTCGCGTTAGCTGGAAGCTGGAACTGGGAGCGGAGCTGGGACCCCAGCCCAGATTCTCAGACACAGGATGTGGGCTTCCCGAGAGATAGCTTAGCCAGTGCGCCACACGCCTGGCCTAAGCGCTCAGCGTTTGAAACTCCAACTCCAGCCTGTTGAGCCTGGAATTCTTCCGTTTCTTAAAGAGTCCCTCAGAGGAACACGGTGTGCATCCGCACACCTGACATGGGCGGGACCTGTGCCTTGGCCTTTTGAGTCTCCAAGAATGTTCTAGATAGCCACACTTTTCCTTCCAAAGCTTCCAAAGGTGGACCTCAGGCCCAGATCTTCCTGGTGGGAGGGCTCCGCGGTCCCAGCCGTGCTGGGGAGCAACCACGACTCCCTGCCTCCCACTCTGCCCTCAGATCATCGCCTACCAGCCCTATGGGAAGTCTGTCGACTGGTGGTCCTTCGGGGTCCTGCTGTATGAGATGTTGGCGGGACAGGTAAGGGAGATAGGCAGAAGCTGGGCGAGCCGCTCACAGCTCAGCAGGGGAGGTTGGGGCCGCGTAGCGCTGTCCTTGGTCCTGAAGCTCTGTGGGCATCCGGGTTCAGGACAGCACTGTCAGAAATAGCAGGATGACAAAAAGAAACCCCACGAGATATAGTTATCAAAACTTTAAAAAAAAATGATTGGCTCTAACTCGACTAAACGAATTTAAACATATGCCTTTGCCTGAGTATGGAGCAGTGAAGTGGGGACCCATGGCCATCCTCACGCTGAGTGGACAGCGACAGGAAGCAGATCGGGGCGGCCAGTGCCGCAGCAGTGCCCACGGCCCGACGTGTCGGCAGCCTTCGGTCTGGTTTCCGTCCATGACGAAGTGGGGAGTGCCAACGCTCAGTTAGAGGTTTAAAGAGGAAAGATGCACTTGTCCCACACTCCCACAGCTCAGGGCTCCCAGGCGCCCCACACTCGTACTCAGAAGCCCGGTCCCAAGGGCTGCTGTTGTTAACCCGGGAGCCCGCAGCCGCCCATCGGCCTGGTCACCTGGCAGATACAGGAGCACGCAGCCAAGACAGGGGAGGCGTAGGAGACAGGGAGAAAGATACGGCCTGGGCAGTGCAGTGGGGAGGGGTGTGCGTGTGGCTGTCCCTGTAAGGCCTCTGGCCTTTATCCCTGCCACGTCTAGCCTCCCTTCGACGGGGAGGATGAGGAGGAGCTGTTCCAGGCCATCATGGAGCAGACTGTCACCTACCCCAAGTCGCTGTCCCGGGAGGCCGTGGCCATCTGCAAGGGGGTAAGAGCCCCCCGGGGACCCTGCTTCCACAGCCTCGCACCCCACTGCTGCTGGGAGCCTGCAGCTCCAGCGCTCTGCTCCCGCCTGCTGGGAAAACCAACACAGCCCAAGGCTCGGTTAGAACATTCTCTGCCCCGCACCTACGCCAGCTCCCAGGCCCGCCTCGGCCCTGGGCAGCCCTAGGCGGGCCGGGGACATGAGCCCCGCAGCTCTCCCTCCCCTGTGCCCTGCCAGCTTCCGTCCAGCCCGGGCTTGTGCAGTTTAAGGCAGGACAAAGGGCCTGGCCCACGGCACGGCGGGTCTCCAACACGTGCTAGCAGCAGGCTGCTCCTGTCCCCACGCCTCCTGACGGTCTCTCTCTGGGCTCTGTCTCATCCCTCTGCCTCTGTGTGCATGTAATGGGGCCTCCTGTGTGTCTGCACCTCTGTGTCACCCCACCCTCTGCTCCCCTCCTGCCCCTCCCCTCACACACACTCTGTGGGCCTCTCTCACCCCCCCCCCCCGTCCTCTGGTCTCTGCCCTCCCCACTCTGAATCGCCTTTCCTTCTTTTATCTGGATCTCCAATCTCTGCTCCCCCATCTCTTGCTCTCCCCCCGATCTGTGTGCCCTCCCCACCCCGTTGCCTGTGTTCCTCGCTTGCTCTGGGTCTCCCTGTCGGGGGCTCTGTCTGTCGGTCCGTCTGTCTCTGTGTCTCTTCCACAGTTCCTGACCAAGCACCCTGGGAAGCGCCTGGGCTCCGGGCCCGACGGGGAGCCCACCATCCGTGCACACGGCTTCTTCCGCTGGATCGACTGGGAGCGGCTGGAGCGGCTGGAGATCGCGCCCCCGTTCAGACCCCGCCCGGTCAGCCGCCCTCCCGCTGCGAGAGAGCCCGGTGCCAGGGGGCGGGCTGCCCGTGGGCGCGGTTCCTTGTGCCGAGGGCGCTTCGGACTCCGGGCGTGGGGAGCTCTGCGGGGTGCGGCGGGACCGGGCCACACTCACCTGCCGGTACCGCGTCTCCCACAGTGCGGCCGCAGCGGCGAGAACTTCGACAAGTTCTTCACGCGGGCGGCTCCGGCGCTGACGCCCCCAGACCGCCTGGTCCTCGCCAGCATCGACCAGGCGGACTTCCAGGGCTTCACCTACGTGAACCCCGACTTCGTGCACCCGGACGCTCGCAGCCCCAGCAGCCCCGTGCCCGTGCCCGTCATGTAATGCCACCTGTTGCCGCCAGGTGGCGCAAGCGCCCCTCCGCCGCCACGCCGCCCCCTCCCCACGCCAGACGCGGCGCCGCGGCGCGCCGGCCTCCCCCCTCCCGAGCGGCCCGGGCCACCGCCGCCGCCGCGTGCAGCCGCCAGGGCCTCGCCGCGCTCTAGGTCCTGCGGCGTCGAGCCGCTCTCGCCCCTGCATCCAGGACTGCGCCCTGACCCCCGGCGTCCCAGGCCGCGTTTCGGCCCTTCCCCGGCCCTCCCGCGCCCGCGCACCGTCTCGTGGGGTTGGCTGTGCCAGACGCGGGCTCCCCCGAGCCCCGCCCCCCCGGCCCGCTCCAGCGCGGGGCCTCCGGGGACGCACGGAGGAGGCGTCCTCCCAATGCGCTCCCGACTCCTCCGTCCCAAACCTTCCCCTGCTCACCTACCCGTCTGCCCGTGCATGGCTCCAAGTCCGCCTCGGAATCGGAACCTCCTGCCCTGCCCTGCCCGGTGCCTCCCGCTCGGCCACAGCTGCTGGACAATAAACGTGGGGTGCTGATGCTCAAGTGCTGGGTGTTTCCTTGCGAGCTGGGAGGGCGAGGGGTGGCACGGGGGCAGGACGTGCGCGCCTGCGACCGGGAGTCTGGGGCTAAGTCCCCTCGGGGGAGACGAGAGGGGCTTTCTCTTGGGAGACCTGGTGGGAGGCGGAGACCCCACGAGAGGGAAATCGAAAGGGCCCGAGCACTGGCGACCGAGGTAGCCGGAGGGCTCACGCGTCCCGGTCCGCGGTGGAGCGGGTAGAGCAGGCGGACTACATCTCCCAAGAGACATCGCAGTGGCCCCTGCCCCCCGAGAGCGGGCCCCGGCCACCAGGGCTGATGGGAAACGTAGTCCCGGGCCGGGGCAGGCAGGCGGAGCGGGGCGCGGGTGTCTGTGAGCTTAGCTGGGATGTAGCCCCGAGTTTCGCAGGCTCCCTCGCGGGCCCCAGCGTCCCTTCCCCTCTGCAGGCTCCCGGGGGCTACAGCCGCGTCCTGCTGGGTGCTGAAGCTGCTCCGTCCCGCGCATCACCGCCGCTGTCCCCCCTCGCCCCCGGTCCCTCGCCCCCAGGACCCCGCCCCCGCCCCGACCCTCGGCGGGCGACTGCCCCTTTAAGAGTGGCCCCGCTGACATCACGGCGGGGTGGGGGGCTGGCCCGGCTCCCGGCTCCGCGGCGGCTGCAGGACCCGGCTCTGCTCTGCGCCCGCCCGCTGCTCCGGGGACCCCGGCCCGGCCCGGGACGCGCCCCCTCCCGCCTGCTCCGCCCCAGGCCTGGCTAGAGCCCCAGCGCTCCCGGGGGGGACCCCAGGCTTGACCCTGCTGCCGCCCCTTCTCGGGGTCTCAGTCTCTCTCGGCCTCTGCCCCCTCCCCCCCCGGCCCAGGGTCTCCGCATCTCGGCGTCCGGCAGCCCCAGGCCTCCGAGCGTCCGCCCGGCTCTCTGACCTCTTCACTTGCGGGGCCCCGAATCTCTGAGCGGTGGTGGGGGGGTCGTAACCCCACCTCTGTCCCCGTCTCTGCCTCCGCCTGCCGCGTCCCCGGGTCCGCGGGCTGCGCGACTCCCTCCGCTCGCCTCTCGGCGCCCCTGCCCCTCTCGGTCTCTCCGCCTCCCCCACCCTCCGGGCCCGGCGCCCTCCCTCCCCGCAGCCCCCTCCCTCCCCGCCCCTCCCCTCCTCCGCAGCAGCCAATGAGCGACCGCCGGTCCCCGCTCCCGGCTGCGTCCGCCGAGTGAGGCCGCGGGCGCGGGGGGTGGGGGGTGGGAGGCCAGGAGGGGGCCGGTACGCCGGGCTCCGGGGCGGGGGCGGGGGGCGCGGGCACCGGCGACCCCGGTGGCGGCGGCGGCGGCGGCGGTGGCCGGGGGAAGCCGCGGGGCCGGTCATGCGGCTGCGGGGCCCGTGGCCCGGAGCGTCCGCCCAGCCCTGAGCGAGGTGAGCGCGGAGGGGAGGGTCCTGGGAGGAAGGGGGACGCCCCTCGGGGTGGCTTTGAGTGGGGCCTGGGACAAGAGGGGGCCCGAGGGGCTCCAGAGGTGGGCTCTTGGCGGCCAAGAGGCCCAGATGCGCGAGGCCGTGGGGGGATGGAGGGACAGTGGGGCCTGGCGATGCCGGAGGACGGGTCCCAGGGTCCCGGCACGCGGGATCCGCACTCGGGGTCCGCGTCTCCCAGGCCGTCGGCACTGGGGAGGGCAGGACAGGGTCCCGGAGGAAGGCGACCCCTAGCGAAGGTGGAGGGCCCGGGCGGGAAGGCCGGGGTGCGAGTCTGGGGAGGGGGCTCCGCAGGACAGGGAGGAGTCACGTCTCCCCCAACATATAGTTTGAACTTGGGGTTTTAAGAAGGGGGCTTGGGGACCCTGGTGTCTGAATCCAGAAGAGACCGCGATAAGGAAGGGCGAGAAGGAGGCGCCAGGCGCGGGGAGGGTCCCAGAGGAGGACGGGCCAGAGCGGAGCGGCAGGAGATGGGACTTGTAGGGCGAACTCGGGCCGGATCCCATCCCAAGTCCAAGGGCGGGCGGGGAGCCGAGGTCAGCTACCTGGAGAAGGCGGCCGGGGCGACGGGCTTTAGCAGGCTCGACTCCAGCGGAGAGGACGGGGCTCCGAGCCGGCAGCTGGCGGGGGATGGGAGGCAGCACCGGCCAGAACTGTACCTGCCTCCTTCAGGGGACAGGCGTCGGGTGGGGGGATTGGGAGATGCCGGGAGCGCTGCGATGAGTGGTGGGGGTCTTTCCCGAGGGGCGGAGCTCCCAGCGCTGCGCGTCTGGCTCGGGCAGGTGGGTCTCAACGTCCGGAAGGTTGCTTTGTCTGGGGAGCAGTTAGGGGGTCTGCAACTTGGCGGTTGAAAGGACGCCGGGGGTTCAGAGCTGTCCGGGTCCCTGGGGGAGCTCCCCACGTCCCAGGCTGGTGTGTGGCTTGCAGAAAGTTTCTGCTGGGGGAGGGGAATGAGGGCTGTGGAGACGGGATTTCCACACTCACGCCCTAGTTGCAATCGCTGGTGGTGATCTGAGAGGCCCCAAGCGTTGGGGGGGGGGGTCCAGGTTCCCAGTGGGGTACGGAAGGAGGTCATGGGAGATCCAGCGGGAGAACTGGTGGGTCATGTGGCTCTCCGGAGTTGGGGGCCTTGGAATTCCTGATTGGGATTTTTAGACTTTAGAGGACAGACTTCTGGTTTCTTTGGGGGTGCTCTGGATGGAATGCTGGTTTGGAGGCTCCCAGCTCTTGGGTTTGACCTTAGGTCAAGGTCCCGGCTCCTGGTCTGTGGGTCCCCATGTTCCGGGTCACGGCAGGTGGAATCAGGATCCTGGAATCTTGGATCTGGGTTGTGAGCCTTGACCTCAGGCTGGGGCACCAAATTGAGGTCAAGGCTCAGGGTCAGAGTTCAAAAGTCACGAGTCCAGTCCTTGTCTCTTGTGGATTAGAAATCGGCAGGGCCGAGGTAAGAGCCCTAGAGTTTAAAGTCTTAGGTAAGCTTGGGCTCCAGCTTCTGAGGTTAGGGGTGAGGAACTGGGGATCCTGGGTCAGTGACCCACTTTGGGGACTGCTGGGTGCAGCTCAGAGACAGGGGCTAAAAGCAAGCGTAGGGAGGAAGGACCGGGTGGACATGTCACACTGTTCAGCACCCAGTGTCCCACCCCATCAACCTGGGATCTGGGTCCTGGCCCAGATTTGTTTTCTGGCCCTTGTTGGAGTCTGGTAACTCACAGCTGGGGCACAGCGGGATCAAGGCAGGGTCAGGGCTGGGGTGCTGAAGTCATTGATATGCATGACAGTTTCTGAGTCACCGGCCCAGGCTCAGGGTCGAGGACTCAGGCTGGGGGGGAGGGCATTGCCAAGGCTAAGCCCTTGGGTCAGGGCATGAGGTTGGAGGCTTGGGGGTTGGGAACATGGAATTGAACTTCCTGGTCAGAGTCACGGTATTTGGGACCTGGGGCACAGGCAGATAGATGGCTGGAGTCAAGATTCCATCTCTGGCGCTGAGCCGACAGTTGGAGTTGGAAGCCTCATTCCGGGTTTGGGGGCCCAGCGTCAGAGCTGGAAGCCCACTCATGAGGTGTCTCTGCTCCGAGTCCAGGACTGGGGTCATGCATCAGGACACAGAGGTCAGATGGCAGTTTCTTTTGGGGCTGGTGCCTCTGGCCAGGGTCCAATGCCCAGGATTGCCACATGGGCCTGGGACCCTGATCGGTGCCCTGGGCTCTTCACTACAGTCTCTGGCCTTGCAGGCCCCGCAGGGCGCCCCCCGCCACTGAGGATGAGCCACTGCAGCAGCCGCGCCCTGACCCTGCTGAGCAGCGTGTTTGGTGCCTGTGGCCTGCTCCTGGTGGGCATCGCGGTCAGCACTGACTACTGGCTGTACATGGAGGAGGGGACGGTGCTGCCACAGAACCAGACCACTGAGGTCAAGATGGCGCTGCACGCCGGGCTCTGGCGAGTCTGCTTCTTTGCAGGTACAGCCCTTACCCACCGTCCAGCCCCTGTCCCTGCCCTGCCTGGGGGGCCAAAGAGTCCTTGTCTCTAGTCCCACTCTTCGGACCCAGAAATCTAGAAACTGACCCCATTACTGCTCCTGGAAACACACTTCTCTGGTCTAGGAGCCCGGTGCCCAGACAAATCCAGGTTGCTGATCTTCCCCACCCCCAGCCTTGGAGAGCTCTTTAGACTCTGTGTCTGGGTTCAGCACCGCTCCTCCGGACAGTTCCAGCTGCGCAGGAGGAAAGAGCCTCCTCCCCCTAGGTCTTACCCTCTTTTTTTAATTTAAGACGTGTTTGTTTATTTGAAAGGCAGAGTTACAGAGAGAGGGAGGGAGGGAGACCTTCTATCCGCTGCTTCATTTACCACATGGCCGCAAGGACCAATGGGGCCAGGAGCCTCATCCAGGTCTCCCACGTGGGTACAGGGCCCAAGCACTTGGGCCATCCTCTGCTGCTTTCCCAAGTGCATCAGTAGGGAGCTGGATCAGAAGTGGAGCAGCCGGGACTCGAACCAGTGCCCACATGGGACACTGGCGGCACAGGCGGCTGCCTAACCCGCTTGGTCCCCAAGTCTTTCGCTCTTTAGGGATCTGGGAGTCCTGGTCCACAGCTCCCTCCAGGATTCCAGCCTGACCTCCATTCAGGGGTGGCATGGCCCCCCTAAACCCCGCTGTCCATCCTGGGGCTCAGAGGCCTGGCATCCACTCTGCCTGTTTGTCCCCCCCCAGGTCGAGAGAAGGGTCGCTGTGTGGCTTCCGAATATTTCCTTGAACCAGAGATCAACTTGGTGACGGAAAACACGGAGAATATTCTGAGTGAGGGGAAGCGGGGGGGGGGGGGGGGGGGGGCCTAGACGGGAGAAGGGGCAGGCCTAGGCCGCGGGAACCGGAAGGGGCGTGGTCACCGTGGGGCGGGGCATGCTGTGGGCATGCC
>CM027395.1:2440564-2456309 GCA_015711505.1 Sylvilagus bachmani | reverse complement strand
TGGGGCCTGCCATGGGTGTTCCTGGAGAAGTAGGTGGAGTCAGGAGAAGGAGCAGGACTAGGCCTCAGGGCTGGCTGGGAAGGCGACAGAGAACCGGAAGGGGCGGGGCCTGCTGTGGACGTGGCCGGAGAAATAGGTGGAGTCAGGAGGAGGGGCAGGGTTAGGCCTTGAGCGCTGGCTGGGAAGCCGGCAGAGAACCGGAAGGGGCGGGGCTGGCAGTGGGCGGAGCCTGCTGTGGGCGTGCCCGGAGAAATAGGTGGAGTCAGGAGGAGGGGCAGGGTTAGGCCTTGAGCGCTGGCTGGGAAGACGGCAGAGAACCGGAAGGGGCGGGGCTGGCTGTGGGCGGGGCCTTCCGTGGGCGTGCCCGGAGAAATAGGTGGAGTCAGGAGGAGGGGCAGGGTTAGGCCTTGAGCGCTGGCTGAGAAGACGGCTGAGAACCGGAAGGGGCGGGGCTGGCTGTGGGCGGGGCCTTCCGTGGGCGTGCCCGGAGAAGTGGCGGAGGCAGAACGGGCGGGCCAGGGGCGGAGGCCAGGGAGGCCTGGGAGCGGCTGCCCTCGCTCCTCACTCCTCACCGCCGCCTGTCGCTGTCCCTCCCGCAGAGACGGTGCGCACAGCCACCCCCTTCCCCATGGTCAGCCTCTTCCTCGTGTTCACCGCCTTCGTCATCAGCAACATCGGCCACATCCGCCCTCAGAGAACCATCCTGGCCTTCGTTTCCGGAATCTTCTTCATTCTCTCGGGTGAGCCGGGCCGCAGGGCCAGTGGGCTGGGTGGAGCGGCGTGCGGCCTCTGCGTGCGCAGCCCGATGCCTGCCGGGTACCCATCGGGCACCGCGCGTTCTTGTTGGGTCGCTCAGGACAGCCTGTGACGTAAGTGCTATTAATAGCCCTCGCCAATCCCGATGCTGACAGGCAGGGGGCGGGGTCATCTGCTCTGAGAGGCGGGGCCTCCTGGGGCTGTGTGTTGAACCCTGGGTACTTGGGCTGTCAGTTTGGCTCTTTGCAGCATTTTCATTTTGATTTTTTAAGAGCTCTTTTATTATTATTATTATCTTAAAGGCAGAGTTACAGAGAGACAAGGCGAGACAGAGAGAGAGGTCTTCCATCCACCGGGTCACTCCTCAGATGGCCGCAATGGCCAGGGCTGGGCCAGGCCAAAGCCAGGACCCAGGAGCCTCTTCCGGGCCTCCCACGTGGGTGCAGGGGCCCAAGCACCTGGGCCATCTTCCACGGCTCTCCCAGGCCACAGCGGAGAGCCGGATGGGAGGTGGAGCAGCCGGGCCAGAACCGTCGGGGAAGCGGCGGTGTGGGTGTTGCCCGCCCTGCCATGCCGCAGCACCGGCCCCTGTTTTAAAACGGAGAGTCAGAGGATGGTGTGGGGGACCCACAGAGCCGCCACTTGGAGTCAGCCAGGAGACTTAGTGTTATCTTCCATCTGCATTTCTAGCCATCCCCAGTCGCTTCCTTCTTGGATGCATTTCAGAGTAACTCCCAGGTTTCAGTTCGCGTCTCCCTAACAGCTGACCCCCATACTCCAGGGGCAGGGGTCCAACCTTAGCGTGCTCGGCACTTCCTGGATGAGGCGGCCGCTACTGGGGCCCAGGCTTGTGCAGGGGCCGAAGGCTGAGCGTCCAGCGCCGGGCGGAGCGGATTCTTCCTGGAGCGTCACGTTTCTCCAGGTTTCAGCCCAGGCTGAGCTCCATCCGCCCGGCCTGGCGCGTCCCCACTCGTGCTGATCCAACTCTTCAATCCCAGTTAATTCGCCATAACTTAATTATGCTCGAACCGGATCCCTGGGATGCTCCGGCTATTTTATGAGCAAACCCCGCCCTGTGTGCCCTGCTGTTCTGCCCGGAAGCCTGCGCTCGCCTGGCTCCCTCTTCCAGTCGGCTGCGCACACAGCTGAGGGAGGCTCTTCAGCGCCCCACCCTCCCGCCTCCCCCTGCTCCTCACCCGGCTTTCTCCAGGCTCAGCCTCCCCACGCCTTCTCCCTAACCCGCCGAGACCTTTTCCAAGGAAACCGGGGTGCAGCCTCTGTGCAGACTCCCATGGCAGCGTGTGGAGCTAGACACTGAGCTAAAATAAGACACGCGCCCGGAGTGTCAGAAAGTAGTGGCCTAGAGAGGGAAAGTGGGGCGGGAGTAGGCAGCGTGGGGGTTTTATTCAACCTGCACCAAACATCGTAAGGAAAGTCCTTTTGATCGCAGTGCGTGGCAGCGATGCACATGGTCCATGGCAGGGCCAGGGTAGCATGGAAAGTACCGGAAGCCTGGAGAAATGGAATTCAAAGACAAGTTTATCATGCCGCGAGAGAGTGAAACGCAAGCGTGGTTTTTTCGTGATGTGCATCTGCCATGCATTTTTTTGGGGGACCCCTTCTGTTCTCATTCCAAACCCAGCCTGCGCTCAGAGCCGTGTCAGGATCTGACTGCCCATGGGCGAGCTGAGGGCCGGGGCAGTCAAGGCTGGACGGCAGACAAAGGGTGCAGAGGTCAGAAAGGATGATGGAATGACAGAGACGTCTGGGACAGAGTGAACCCCAGCACCTGATAGCAACAGTGCACCCCCAGGCATCCACTGTGCTCTCAAGCTCCTGGGGCACAGGCTGTGAACCTGGAGTGGCCTGGGTTCGAATCCCACCACCGTCACTGCCCATGGGGAGCCCACACCTTCCTTTGTGGGGCTGTTGTTTTAATTTCTTTTATTTACTTAAAAGGCAAAGAAAGGGAGAGAGATCTTCTGTCCACTGGGTCACTCCCCAAATGTCTGCAATGGCTAGGGCTGGGGCAGGCGGAAGCCAGGAGCCTGGGGCTCCATCCGGGTCTCCCCTGTGGGTGCAGAGGCCAAGCACTCGGGCCTCCTCTGCTGCTTTGCCAGGCGCATTAGCACAGAGCTGGAGCAGAGGTGGAGCAGCCGGGACAGGAGCACAGGCGGCCGTGCAACCTGCTGCGCCTTAGGAGGTCGGGAAACCTTGACCCTGGAGTGGAAGGGTCTGATCCAACTGCCTCATTTTCCCAGTAGGGAAAGCAAGGCCCCGGGAGAGAGGGAGAGAGAGCAGTTGTTGGAGGTCCAGTTGCTGGTGTGGGGGGCATCCAGTTTGGGGAAAGCTGAGGGAGGGAGGGTCACACCTGGGTGTTCGAAGCACCGCTCCTGCAGGTTAGGCTGCCTGTCCAGTGCCTGCTTCTGTATTGCAGTGCCAGCCACTCCCTCCCTGCTCCCGACCCAGCTCCTGCTGATGCACCTGGGACATGGCGGTGATGGCCCACGTTGCTCCTGCCACCCACGTGGGAGATCAGGATGGCCCAGCCTGGCCCAGCCCTGGCTGTTAAGGGCATTTGGGGGAGTGAACCAACAGGTGGAAGATCTCTCTCCCTCTCTCTCTCTCAGTCTCTCACTCTGCCTTTCAAATAAATACGTAAGTCTTTACACATCCCTCAGGGGTCTGTGTGGGGCATGGAGTAGAGGGAATGAGACTGGAAATGGATAAACGGAGGGGCAGGCTTATTCTGAGGTTTGGGCAATAGTGGATAGGGTCTGAGCCGGGGCTGCAGACGCGAGGACATTGTGACCGGACAGCTGGGAGCGACGCCAGCGGCGGAATGCATGAAAGCAGATGACGGCTGGGTGGAGTGGGGAGAAGCTAGAGCGGCATTGATTTTCTTTTTTCGGAGTAGGAGGCCCGCCGTGCATGCCCCATTTTCCCCCTGATCCTCCAATAGGATGTGTGCATCTGCTTATTCGTTCAGTCGCAGAACCCCCGATATCCCAGAGCCTGTCCTTGACCCTCCGTGAAAGCCCAGGTGCAGTCAGCCTGCCACTCCGGGTCAGAGCTGGCCGCACCCCTGCTCTGACCCCTCAGCAGGTGTCCCTGCACCAGCCCCTGTGCAGGGCTCCAGGCTGCCCACAAGGGCTTCTGCCGCTGGGCTGTGACCTCGCTCCCAACCCAGGGACACCCCGCATCGCTGCACTGGCCTCACTGGGTATCACTCAGCCTCACCCGAGGCCTTTTCCTTCTCTCTCCCTGCTCTCCCAAGGCTCAGGGCTTCCCTTGTTCACCTGCTGTTGCCCAGCCCCACTGTGTTGTCCATCACATCCAGTCTTCTATGCTTTTTCCTGGCACTTATTGCTATTGTCATCTGCCTTTTTAAGGTTTATTTTTATTTTGTTTGAAAGAGCATGAGACACACACACACACACACAGAGTGAGAGAGAGAGAGAGATCTTCCATCCACAGGTTCACCCCTCACATGGCCACAACAGGGGCTGGGCCAGGCTGAAGCCAGGACCCAGAAACTCCATCCGGGTCTCCCATGTGGGTGCAGGGACCCTGTACTTGGGTCATCATGTGCTGTGTTCCCAGGCACATCGGCAGAGAGCTGGGTAAGAAGTAGCACAGCCAAGACCTGCGCCCTGACATGGGGTGCCGGGCACTACGCCAGCCCATTTTGTTTTCTGTCTCCTTCTCCAAGAGTATAAATGCCCAAGGGACAAGCATCTTTCAGACACATTCTCCCTTCTGCCCTCAGGCTCTGGAGGAGTTGTTGGTATGACAAGCACACTGAAAAGTTTTTTTTTTAATTTTTATTTACCTATTTTATTCAAAAGGCAGACACACATATGAACAGAGAGAGAGAGAGAACTTCCATCTACCCCCAAATGCCAGCAGCAGCCATGGCTGGGCCAGGCAGTACTCAGGAGCCCAGAACTCAATCTGGGTCTCCCACATGGGTGGCAGGGGCCCCAGCTCTTGGCCACCTGTGTCAGGGTGCACCGTGGCAGGAAGCTGACACGAGTGGAGCCAGGACTTGAATAGGGTGAGGGCGTCCGAGCAGTGGCTTAGCTGTTCCCCCCTACCCCAGCACTGAACTGTCTGTAGAGGATGAGTGACAGCTCTGGTGTCCTGTGGAAAGGGACAAAGCATTAATGTGACACAGTTGGTAGGGTGGTGTGGTGAGGGTAGGAGGTCTTCCAGGAGGGGGTGACGTCTTAGTTGATGTTGACAGGGCAAGGGGGTAGTTTTTAAAGAGAAGAAAGGAGAGTGCCTGGTGGGGCGGCAGAGTTCACAGTGAGTGCTGAGGGCATAGGAAGCCTCAGAGGCCAAGGCAGACCCCAGGGCAGCTCTCCATGGTGCTGAAATCCCATTGTTCTGAAGCTGTGTGCATCTTGTTCAGCTGGCCTGTGGTGCCCCAAGAATTACAAAGCAGTGTGGTTGGTGGGGTGCAGAGGGAGTAGAATTGGATTGCAGAGACAGGGAGCAGGGGGAAGGAGCAGGTGCCAGGAAGGAGAATGACTTACTAAAAAAGAAAAAAGAAAATAAATCTCTTCCTCCCTGGAAGTGTGTTCTCAGCAAGCCCTGTCTTGGCTGCTTCTGGGGAGGGAGGCAGGAGCAGTCAGCAGGGCACAGACCTCTAGAGCCTGGAAACCCGGCTGCAGGAAGACAGGGCTCTGTGCTGTGGGCTGCAGGGGCCGTGAGGGGGTAGCGTCTGCCCTGGGGGCCAGAAAAGCCAATATCTGAAACACGAGTGCCAGGAGTTTTGAGTTATGAGGGATTCAGGAAGTAAAACAGACATGGAGGTGAGAGCGAGGAATCAAGACAAGTGGTTTCTTTTTTAAGCTTGTTTATTTGAAAGGGAGAAAAAGAGCTTCCCAAATGCATGCCCCAAGCAAGTGTCCAGGAACTCCACCCGGGTCTGCCAGATGGGTGGTGGAACCCAAGTTCTTGAGCTGTCCCCTGCTGCCTCTCAGATACGTTAGCAGGAAGCCAGAGTGGTGAGGCTCAAGCCGGGCACTCCGGTGTGGGATGCAGGCATTCCGAGCTGCAGCTTGGCCAGCTGTGCCCCCTCCTCTGCATTTGACACAGGACCCGAGTGAGTGTGGTTTCTGGCTTCCTCCATCTTTCAAGACCTATCTGGGATGGCTTTCCACCCTGTAAGATTTTAAGGGCGCTCTGTCAAAATTGTGGATTGTTAGAACTGGAAAGCCCATGATGTTCAGAGCAAAGAGACATTAGTTTTAGAAGTGATAGAGGGGAAGTAGGATTTCTAGAGGATTAAAGAGTGGCTCGCAAGCTATTCTAGAATTTTCTGCAGCGAGGCGAGTCTATTCCCATCCAACTGGGATTTCTCATGTGCTGGCTGCTGTGCTGCACGCTGGGGTCTGCATGCCCTGGAGAGCAGCCTGATGGGGCGAGGGAGGAGCAGCACTGGAGCCCCTGCCTGGACCTTTTCCTTTCCCCTCTCTCTTCTGTGAAGGCCACATTTAGTTAGAGTCTAACATGATGTTTTGATACGTGAGGAAACTTCGAAAAAGTTCATAGAAAATGACATTAAAAGATAAGTGTACGTTGTTATAAAATTTTTGAAATCCATGCATGGTATTTTCCATAATATGCATTTTCTATGAACTTTTAAAAATATTTATTTATCTGAAAGACAAAGTAATCGGGGGGAGTGAGTGGGTGAGAGACACAGAGAGCTCTTCCATCCACTGGTTCATTCCCCAGATGGCCACAGCAGCCAGGGCTGAGCCAGGCTGAAACCAGGAGCCGGGAACTCCATCTTGGTCTCCCCGTGGATTCAGGGGCCCGTGCCTTTGGGCCTTCCCAGGTGTATTAGCAGGGAGCTGGATTGGAAACAGGCTATCTGGGACTCCAGCCAGTGCTCTGGTGTGGGATGCTGGTGTTGCAAGCAGTGGCTTAGCCTCCTGTGCCATAATGCCAGCCCCTTCCATGAACTTTCAAAGAAATTTCCATTAATTTTTCATTTATTTAAAGACGGAGCAAGAGAAAAATCGTCCATGCACTGGCTCACTCCCCCAGCACCTACAACAGCCGGGGCTGAGCCACGTCTCCATCCAGGTCTCCCACACAGGTGGAGGGGTCTGTGTGCTTGGGCCCTCGCCTGCAGCCTCTGGGCTGTGCAGTGGCTGGAAGGTGATGGGAAACAAAGCTGGGACAGCTGGGCCCTGTACCCAGGCACTCCAGCGTGGGATGCAGCCATCCTGAGCAGCATCTTCACCCCTGTGCCAGGTGCCCTGTGAACTTAATGTTCAGGGGCTGTTAGGTGTGACCAAGAAAGTAGGGTGAGGAGAGGGCCGTGAGAGGGAGCCATCGTTCTGTTCCACCCATGCAGATCGCCCCAGTGCCCACATGCTCTGCTGTGCCCTCTCTCTGCCATGGCTCCCTCCCTCTTCTCTGTTTCCACACACCACACTCACAGGCTCTCTGCTTTCCTGTTGGTGGTTACATTGTAGGCATCACAATACGTCCTCTCTTTGAGAGATGTTAGCATTCCTCGTTTCACTTCAGGGACACTTTCCTGTGTGCCTGCGGCACCTAGAAATCTTACAGCACTGCCGTCGCTTAATGCAATCCACTTCCAGACGGTGCCAGGTGTCTCCCGAATGCTGCTCTAGCAGTGCCAGCACTCAGTCGAGGCACACACGTGGCACTGAGCTACTAAGTCTCTTGCCATCCAGATTAGTTCCCCCAGGAATTTTATTTTTTACAACACCGACTTTTAAAATATATTTCCCTATAAAAACATGGACAGAACGGAGTACGGAGATCGCCGGCATCCTTCACTCAGCTCCAACAATCACCGACATATGGCGAATCTTTTCTTAGCCCTTCTGCTGTGTCCCCCTTTCTTGCACTTCTCTGCCTTATTTTAAAGCCAGTCTCGGCGTCAGCCCATCTCCTGCACAGATATTTCAGGGCCTCTCCGAGGCTCCAGTACTCCTCTATTTACTACAGCCACAACGCCACTCACAGGCCCAGGCGAATAGCAATAACTGCTTAATGTCGTCTAATCTCTGGTTAGTGTGCAGGCCTCCCCATTCGCCTCATAAATGCCTTTTTACAGTCTGTTTGTTGCACGTCAGGACCCAAATTCCACATGTGTGTTTCACTGATGGATCTCTGAAGCATCTTTTAGTCTAAAATAGTCCCTGTCCTTCTATTTTTTCTTGCCATTTACTTTTGGAGAATCGGCTAAAATTCCTACATTCTGGGGTTTTGCCATCGTGGGCTGTGGTCTAATTTAAGTTCATCCATCCTGTGTTTCCCTGTAAACTAAGATATCAAAGAAGCTTGGATGGATTCTGGTCTGGTCTTTTTCTTTCTTTCTTTCTTTCTTTTTTCCAAAAGATTTATTTTGCTTATTTGAAAGGCAGAGTTACAGAAAAAGACACAGAGAAATCTTTCATCCACTGGTCCATTTCCCAGTGCTCACAACAGCCAGGGCTGGGCCAGGCTGAGCCAGGAGCCGGGAACTCCCTGTGGTCTCCCCTGTGGGTGCAGGGGCCCACACACTTGGGCCGTCCTCTGCTGCCTTCCCAGGTGCCTCAGCCGTGGGACTGCGTGCGCTGGGGCCTTGCGGGTGGAGCCGGCTCCTTGCCCTCTGTCGGCACGAGCAGTTCACAGGCCGTGCGCTTGCTTATGTCAGGAGACTCAGTGGAGACGGGTCACGGGCTCCGGCAGAATGCCCCCACGCTGGGAGCGTCTGGCAGCTTCCTCACGGCATCGTTCGACCTGCTGCTCTTTGTGTGTGTGTTCCGCGACACGGGAGTGAGGTGTGCACGCAGATCCCACGTGGCTGGGAGAGAGGCAGAGGTGCTGCGTGGCCTCGGTCCTCCTGTACCTTCCAGCAGTGGCTTAGGTCAAGCTGTCTACGGGGGCCTGCACAGACTTTGCTGGTGAGATCTCTCCAGGGTTCTGCTGTTTGCAAGGAGTCAGTGACTTTCAGAGTCTGGCAGTTTGGAAAAAATCCTGAGTTGGAATACCTACTTGATTGTCAAGTTTTTATTTGGAAAAAAACGTAAGCTTCCAGGGCAGTCGCAGAAAGCCTGCAGCGAATGCTCCTGGGTCCGGAGCCTGCATCCGATTTCTCGCATTTTGCTGTGTTGGACATTCTCATCCTCTCGTGTTTGTGTGCACCAGGTACACGCACAGAATACAAGGTGCAGGCACATGTTGGGGTTGACTTCAGAAAGCTCATGGAAAATGAAATCAAACGATAAGTTGATTTTGGTGCAGATTTTTTTTTAGATGTGTACAGACAAGGAGGTGTTTTAAAAGTTCATGAATAATGTGTTTCATGACAGAACCGTGCTTGAGGAAGGTGTGAACCAGAGTGTAAGCTGGTTTGGACCCCATTTCCAATCCAGCTCCCTGCTAATGCCCCGGGGAAGCAGCAGAGGATGGCCTGAGTGCTTGGGCCCCTGCACCACGTGGGAGACCCTGATGGAGCTCCTGGCCCAACCCTGGCTGTTGTAGGCATTTGGGGAATGAGGCGGCAGATAGAAGACCTTTCTCACCTCTCTCTGTATCTCTCACTCTTTCTACCACTCTGCCTTTCAAATAAATAAATACATCTTTAAAAAACTATACCTGGATTTCAAAAAATGTTTGCACCAAAATAAACTTATCTTTCAATTCTTCTTTCTTTCTTTCTTTCTTTCTTTTTATTTGACAGGTAGAGTTATAGACAGTGAGAGATAGAAACAGAGAAAAACGTCTTCCTTCCATTGGTTCACTCCCCAAATGGCTGCCAAGGCTGGTGCTGTGCCAATCCGAAGCCAGGAGCCAGGTGCCTCCTCCTGGTCTCCCACATGGGTGCAGGGCCCAAGAACTTGGGCATCCTCCACTGCCTTCCTGGGTCACAGCAAAGAGCTGGGCTGGAAGAGGAGCAAGTGGGATAGAACCCAGCGCCCATATGGGATGCCGGCCCTGCAGGCAGAGGATTAACCAAGTGAGCCACGGAGCCGGCCCCTCTTTTTTTTTTTTTTTTAAAGATTGATTTTATTTATTTGAAAGACAGAGTTACAGAGAGAGGTAGAGACAGAGAAAGAAGTCTTCTATCCGCTGTTTCACTCCCCAAATGGCCACAACAGCTGGAGCTGCGCCAATCTGAAGCCAGGAGCTTCTTTCAGATCTCCCGAGTGGGTGCAGGGGCCCAGGGACTTGGTCGTCTTCTACTGCTTTCCCAGGCCATAGCAGAGAGCTGGATCAGAAGAGGAGCAGCCGGGATTAGAACCAGCACCCACATGGGATGCCAGCGCTTCAGGCCAGGGCTTTAACCTGCTGCACCACAGTGCCAGCCCCTCCATTTCACTTTCCTGCAGTTTTGGAAAATCCTTGGATACATGATATCTACATATGTATACATTTGTGTTTATATCCTTGGATACATGCTATCTACATATGTAACATTAGTGTCTTATCCTTGGATATGTGATATTTACATACAACGTATATATATATTAGTGTCTATATCCTTGGATATGTGATATCTACATACGTATACATTAGTGTCTGCATGCCTACGTATACACTCACATAGATAACTTAGGTGTTGGTGGGACCACTTGAAGAGTTTGGCACACGTCTCTAGGAACAGGGCATTCTCTGGGAATCGACAGTTGACGCAATGCCCGCAGGTCGCCAGTGGTGCCAACCTTGTCTTCTGTCGTCACGTTTTTCCCGACTCAGGATCTAACCGGGGCTCTGGCTTTGAGGTGTCATGCTGATGCTGGCTTGTCCGGTCCCCTCCCTCCCTTCTTCCCTTCCTCCCCTCCCTCCTTTCCTCCCTTCCTCTCTCCCTCTCTCCCTCTCTCGCTCCCTCCCTCCTTTCTTTCTTTCTTTGCTCATTAACTTCTTTCTTTAAAAGGAGTTGTATACAGGGAGCTCACTGCTTCACAGTTAGACTAGAAAAAAGCCAACGAGGAATACATTGCTGAGCCAACGTATTCCTCCTCCCCCTCTGCTGCCTCCGCCACCTCCTCTTTCTGCTGTGCTCAGCCCAGCCTCTGACTCCGCGTTCTGCTCCGTGTCAGGCTGTCCCTGGGCTCCGACTGTGGCGGCTTCCTTTTCTCACTTCTGCAGTTCAGCGGCTCGGCTTTCTGTGCAGTGTCGCCAGTGGGGAGGCCGGCGTGTTTGCCTTTGATCTGGGGGCCGTTCTGGGAGTGGAGCGAGAAGAAGGCCGGAGGAGGCCTGCGTGGGGATCCTGGAACTCATGCTTTGTGTCCCCTGCAGGAGGGCGCTCGCTGGCGTCTCTTTCCTGGTGAGCCTGCCTTCGCTTTTTCCTCCCTCTCCCACGTCTCTTTAGGAAGCTGAGAAGTTGGCGGAGGCCTGGAGGGGGGCTCTGGGGACCTCCGGGGTGCGTGCAGCCCGTTCCCCCAGGAGGGCTCCTTGGCCCGCACAGTCTCTCCTGGGCACAGAGCCCTCCTCTCAGGCTTTCCGGGGTCCCTGGGCCTCTGGAGTCCGGGGTGCGGCTGGCCGTTTGTCTGCCCCAGTGGCCTGGATTACGTGTCCACTGCTGGGCACCGAGTCGGAGAGGCAGTGGCCACCTGGCCGCCTGCTGCCTGTTATTGGTGAGGTCAGCTCCCGTGGTTTGGCAAAGGTGGCACCTGCCAGGCCCCCTAACAGCACAGGAAGCTTTTTGTCTCTTTGTGATTAATAGGCGTTCTGTCATCAGTGATCTCACATGTCCTGGTGATCGCTGCCAGAACCTGCCGTCGCTCCGAGTGCTGTCCAAGCTCCAGCTCTCCACCTGCATGCCGCGAATCGGCCTGCTAAGGAAAAATGGCCCCCTTTCTTCCATGTTTAAATTTTATTTTATTTACCGGAAAGTCAGAGTTAGCAAGAGAAGGAGACACATACACACAAACACACAGAGAGAGATCCTTCATCTACTGGTTTACTCCCCAAATGGCCACAGCAGCCAGGACTGGACCTGGCCAAAGTCAGGAGTCAGGAGCTTCCTCTGGGTCTCTCACATGGGTGCAGGAGCCCAAGGACCCAGACCGTCCTCCACTGCTTTCCCAGGCCATTAGCAGGGAGCTGGATCGGAAGTGGAGCAGCTGGCACTCAAACCAGCAGTGGGCACTGCAGGAGGAGGCTTAACCCGTGCTGTGCAGCTGGCCCCTCCTAGTTCTTTTTTTTTTTTTTTTGACAGGCAGAGTGGACAGTGAGAGAGAGAGAGACAGAGAGAAAGGTCTTCCTTTGCCGTTGGTTCACCCTCCAATGGCCGCCGCGGTCGGCGTGCTGTGGCCGGCGCACCGCGCTCATCCGAAGGCAGGAGCCAGGTGCTTCTCCTGGTCTCCCATGGGGTGCAGGGCCCAAGCACTTGGGCCATCCTCCACTGCACTCCGGGGCCACAGCAGAGATCTGGCCTGGAAGAGGGGCAACCGGGACAGAATCCAGTGCCCCAACCGGGACTAGAACCCAGTGTGCCGGCGCCGCAAGGTGGAGGATTAGCCTATTGAGCCGTGGCACCAGCCCCCCCTCCTAGTTCTTTATTTACTTTAAACATATCAGTGTGGACTCATCGACAGACACATATTTAAACGGACTGTGTTGTGCAAGTCATTCGGATGCTGACGCTGCCCTCTGTGACAGACGGGAACCTGGCTCCCAGGCCTTTTCCCGAGTCACCTCTGTCGCTTTTCGGGCACTTGCTTACCCGGAGTGGCCCCTGCCCCAGGCCTCGGAGCTCTCGCCACTTTTGGCACAGGCTGTCAGAGACCAAGAGCTGCGTGGCCAGGAGTCCCTGCTCCGCGTCCTTCAGGACGCAACGCTCGGAAGATCCTACTCTTCCAATAACAGGACTTGATCAGGAAACCCGCACACTACAGCACTTCCCTTCTTGCGGACGGCTGCACAAGGCACGTGCGCTCACACACACACACACACACACACACGCACACGCTCAAGCCTGCTGTACCCCGGACCATGCCCAGGCACACCCTTCCCGAGCAAGTGTCAAGCTCTTTGGGTCTCCGCCTGAGATATGTAGTCCGGTGCTGGCGCCGCCCCACCCCACTGTGTTTTATTATTCGTTCTCAGCCTTCGGGTTGGGATCAAGTGCGTGCCTGCCTGTTCTCGTGATGTGATGTGAGTGCCCCTCTGATCCTCGTGGGTGGTCCTTTAATCTGTACAATATCGGCATCGTTGCAGAGGGCAGAACCACGCAGAAACGAGCCGGGCTGCTCCCCCCCCCAGGCCCTTCCTCTTCTCTTCCCCTGCCCCTTGTTTGTTTTCCTTCCGCCTCTCTCTGCAGAAACAAGCAGGTGCACATGCATGTCCTCAGCTCCCTCCCTGGCCTGCCGGGATGCTTCTGCACTTCCTTCTTTCCTTTTCTTTGCGACTCAGCTTGGACCCATCTGTGATCTTCCGGCCAGTTCCGAGCCCTTCCTCCTCCTTGTTCCACACTGGTAGGGGGGCGCTCTCTGGTGCACATGTCGCCGCTTGTCCCACCAGTCCCCTATGTAACAGCATTTCAGTTGCTGCCAGTGTCTTCCAAACTCCAAATGGTGCTGCAATCTGTTACCAGTGCATCTGCAACTTTGTGTCGATGGAGGGATGCCTTCAGGATAGATCCCTGGGAGTGGGGTTGCTGGGGGAACTTGGGACAGGAGAGCATGCCCGGGCGCCCCACACGTGTGCTGCAAGCCTTCCACCTTCCAGCTGACGGCTGAGAAATGAGATCTGGTCACCGCTCTCATCAGCACGTCTCTTCTTTCCTGTGAGGGAGCACATTTTAAAACAGAGCATAGAGGCCTCTCCAAAGAGGTGACAAGTGTGGGGAGACCTAGATACAGCAACAGAGGTGCCCTGGGAAAGCAGGGGTGGGGGGCAGCATTCCAGGTGGAGAGGACAAGCAGCAAGCTCAAAGACACTGAGGCAGAAGTGACCTTGATGGGTGGAAGGAGGAAGGAGGAAGCTGGTGGGCTAAGCACAAGGACAAGCAGAAACGGGACACGGACCAGCCATGTAGACACTGTCATCAGCTAATAGATATGTGTCCAAACGCCGTCCTTCTATTGGTCAGCTGTGTGGATATGGACCGTGGGTTGTTTATCCTTTCATCAGCTGATGGGCATCTGGGCAGATGCTGCTGCAAACACTGGGCGCAGCACTGCTGGCTCACGCCGGAGTCCTCCCTTCAACTCATGGAGGAATCGCCAAATGAAATTCCTGTACTTCCCACGCGCTGCGCGGCTCCGTTCTTTGCAACTTTGCTTGTTTTTCTTCGTGCCGCCCTCGGCTGGGCAGCAGGCTGGACCCTGCCCTGGGCCAAGGCCTGCGGACCTCTGCTGTGGGCCGGGAGGATTCCAGGTTTGCTGTGGGCGCGCGCACGTTCACTGTAGGACTCTGCGGGAACACACTGATCAGGAATGGCTGGCTTAATTTTTTTAACATTTATTTTATTTAGAAAGGAGAGGGAGAGAGAAAAGACAGAAAGAAATCTATTTGTTGGTTCCCAACAAAAGCCAGGGCTGGTCTAGGCAGAAGCCAGGAGCCTGGAGCTCCATCCGGGTGTCCCACATGGGTGGCAGAGACCCAAGCACTTGGGGCTGCTGCCTTCCCAGGCGCACCAGCAGGGAGCTGGATCAGAAGCGCAGCAGCCGGGACTGGCACCGGCGCCCGCGCCTGGCGCGTGGACTGCCTGTGTTAACCCGCTGTGCCAGCGCCGGCCCCGTCCCTGCGTGGGCCGTCCTAAGGCAGGAGCTTCATAGGCCCAGAAGTCCCTCCCCAGGGGAGGCTCCCCTGGAGGAGGTGAGCCGGCCCTCGAGCTGTGCCCTGGGCTCCCTGAGCTTCCCCTCTGCCCCAGGCGGCTCTGGTGAGCTCCCTGCACCCAACCTAGACCCTGCGCAGAAGGGGTGGAGCCCGAGGAAGGGAAGGCGCCGGCTGGGGCGGGGTTGGGCTGGGCCCCGCTTCTGATGCGCCTCCTCTGCCCCCAGGCCTCTCCTTGGTGGTGGGCTTGGTTCTCTACATCTCCAGCATCAACGACGAAGTCATGAACAGGCCCAGCAGCTCGGAGCAGTACTTTCACTATCGCTACGGCTGGTCCTTCGCCTTCGCCGCGTCCTCCTTCCTGCTCAAGGAGGTGCTGTGGGTGCCCAGTACCGGGTTTCGAACGGGGACGGGCGCAGAAGGAAGGGGAGGCCCGGGGTTGTGAGGGGGCGCGGCCGAGGGTCTCCCGGGGGAGGACAGGGCTGCGGGACCCCGGACGGGCGCCCCCGCGCTGACCAGGCCTCGCCGCAGGGGGCCGGCGTGATGTCCGTGTACCTGTTCACCAAGCGCTACGCGGAGGAGGAGATGTACCGTCCGCACCCGGCCTTCTACCGCCCGCGCCTCAGCGACTGCTCCGACTACTCGGGCCAGTTTCTGCAGCCCGAGGCGTGGCGCCGCGGCCGCAGCCCCTCAGACATCTCCAGCGACGTGTCCATCCAGATGACGCAGAACTACCCTCCGGCCATCAAGTACCCCGACCACCTGCACATCTCCACCTCGCCCTGCTGAGCCCGCGCGCGCGCCGCCCCCGCCCCTCCTCGCTGCCTCCACGCCCTCCGCGTGCACGGGAGGAGGCGGAGCCGTCTGTAGGCCCCGCCCCGTCCCCTACCTTATCCCAATGACCCCGCCCCTCGCCGATCACCTCTTTCCATTGGGCCCTTTCACTTCCAAATGACTCCACCCCTTCACTGCCCGCCCCCTTTCCCCGCCTCCCCAGACAATCCGCTCCGCCCTCGTCCCCCTGCTCAGCGCACCCGCCAGCCTGGCCGCAGGGCCGGTAAGCGGGCTCCGGCCCCTCTTCTCTCTGCCTGGGCCTCTCTCCTCGCTGGCCTGTCGGGCCCTCCGGAGCAGTGCGGGGCCACAGCCCAGGGAGGTGTGGGGGTGGTCGACCCGCACTTGCCGCCCCCGTCTCTGCTCCGTGGGGGCGGGGGGCATCCTTTCGCGCCGGAGG
>CM027395.1:2408651-2440064 GCA_015711505.1 Sylvilagus bachmani | reverse complement strand
GTGGGGGCTCGGTCTGACGGCTCTGGCTGCCTCCTCGTCCCCCTCCCCTCCCAAGCCCCAGGTGCATCCTGCCTCGCACACCGAACGCCCCGGGACCGGGACCCCAGGTGGAGGGAGTCCCCCGGCCCTGCCCACACCTGTGCCCGCCTCTCCCCCCTCGAGGCCCCGTCGGGGGAGGGAGGGGCAGTAGCGGGGGTCGACGCCCCCCCAACCTCTGTCTTCCATTTTCTGGCAGTCTCCTTCCCGTCCCAGACCCCCACCTCTGGCCTCTCTCAAGGGCCCGTACGCCCCTTTGGACAGATGCGGGGGTGGGGGAGGTCCCCAGACACCCGCCCGCCCCCTCGTTAGGGGAGGAGGGGCGAGGGAGCACAGTGCTGTACACGGAACCGGGACGGCCCCCGGGGTGGGGGGTGGGGGGCAGGGGTGGGACGGGGGCTTTTAGTTTGCGTCTTAGGTGGGAGGGGGGAGGGGAGCGCGCAGTTAACCCGTCTACGCAGCGATTTTTAACGAGACTGGGGGGTGGCGCCGGGGAGGGGGAGGGGAGGGGCGGGGGGCCTGGCTCTGTTATTTACCGTGTATCATATGTAAATACGGACAGAAACTTCAATAAACTTTATTTCAAACACGTGTGCGCCTGCCCAGAGGAAGCGGATTGGATAGGGGGAAGAGCTCAGAAGGGAGTCTCTGGCCCCCAGGGTTGGGGGGCGCTGCGGAGCGACCTCGATTTGTAGTCCCGGATCTGTGTGGCTCTTCCCAATCCTGTCCGTTGCCGGCACCGACCGCCTCCTGCAGGTACTGCGGGACCTGGAACAACGCAAGCAAAAGCCCAGGCTATTTTGCCCGGTGAGTGAAGCCCGCTGGGGATGCCCGCAGCCCGTGTTCGAATCCCAACTCCTCTGCTTCCCATGCAGCTCCCTGCTACTGCGCCTGGGTGCCTCCAAGAACTTGGAGTCCCTGCCTCCCGTGCGGGAGATGGAGAGGGAGTTCCTGGCTGCTTCGTGGACCAGCCCTGGTTGGTGTGAGTGTTTGGGGAGCGAAGCAGTGGGTGGAAGACTTCTCCCTTTCCTGCCTCCCTCCCCCGTCACTCTGCCTTTCAAATAAATCTTAGACGTTCTGGGGCCCACGCATTGGGTTTTCGTAGTACACATTTTCCATAAAACCAGAGACCTCTGAAGAAGACCAGAGGTGGCACTGACTTGCCCAGGAACTCACAGCAGAGATGGGCAGAACCATGACACGGAGTTCACCAGCTCCCCAAGCCGGCGCCTCGCCAGGGCTTGCCTAACCCTTTCTTTTTTAAAAGATTTATTTATTTATTTGAAAGGCATAGTTGCAGAGAGGCAGAGAGAAAGGTCTCCCCTCTGCTGGTTCACTCCCCAAATGGCCACAATGGCCAGGGCTGAAGCCAAGAGCTGCATCCAGGTCTCCCACATGGGTGCAGGGGCCCGAGCACTTGGGCCATCTTCTGCTGTTTTCCCAGAAGCATCAACAGGGAGCTGAGCTGGAAGTGGAGCAGCCGGGACTCAAATCGGTGGCCACACGAGATGCCGCATCACAGGCACCAGCTCTACCTGCTACGCCACAGCGCTGGCCCAGGGCTCCCCTAACGCTTGGCTCTGTCTGTGCTGCCATTTGTCACACCCCTCCCATGAGCCAGACACGCTATCCATGATCTCATCGGACACTCCCAACAGCCCTGCCTGCGGCTGTCATGGCCCAGTTCCCACAGGTGGGGGAATGGTTCTGGGACCAGCTGTCTCACCCACTAAGCTGTACTGAGGGTCACCAGAGAGCCCAGTGGTTTCACAGGCTTGTTCCTGGTGTGCTGTCCTGGCTCTGCCTCTTGAGAGGCAGTCAGCAGCCGTAACAATCACAGTCATGGTGTCAGATGCTCTCGCCCCTCCCAGCCAGCCCATTTCATAGATGAAGGAACCGAGGCTCGGGAAGTGAGATCGCCCAGCTGGTAGGATGCACCGGAGAATTCCTGCCCCGGTCCGACCAGGCCGGAGCCACCTCCCCTAACTGCCATGTGTTACTGCTGCTGATTTGCTGCGGCCTCACTCTGTGACCTTGAGCAAGCCTTTTAATCTCTAGGGCTTCAGTTTCCTTTTCTGTTAAAAAAAAAAAAAAAGAGGGGGATGGTTTGGAAGGATTCCAAATCCCTCTGGGATGGGGAGGGTGGTGGGGGTAGACTGGCAGGACGGGATTCATATTCAGCAGGATCAAACTCCCTAAGGGAAACAATCTGAGTCATTTTCGATGATTCCAGGAATTTCTGGAGGTCATGCTTGAGATTTGGGATGGCAAATATTTCAGCTTCTTTGTCAACTCTAATTGATTCATTGTGGCTTCTGGGAGCACAGTATTAGGAAGATTCTGAACATCTGCTCCCTGGGAAAGAATGTCCCTATCGATTGGTGCTGTCTGCTTTGCTGATCAATTGGTGCTGTCTGCCTGGCCAGCAGCATGGGTGGTGGTGGCGCACGTGCTGGATATTTGCTGAGTTTGTCCAGAATTTAAACGGCACGTCCCACAAGTTTATGTTCTTTTGAGAACCTCAGCTGGCTTTCTGTGTTGCGCTTCCTGCATTTTGAAAATGGAATGGAATTCTATAGCTAAAGATTAGTTGTTGTAGTTTTTAAGAAACGCTGTGAAAAGTTGGCATGTCCTGGCATTCAGAAATCCATTCCACTCTCCCGAAGAGTTACCAACTTTAATGTATAATTTGAGGAATACTCTATGCATATTCAATTTTATGCTGATGTTTTTAGATGTGTTTATTTGAGAGAGGTGGGGAGAGACAAATCTTCCATCCACTGGTTCACTCCCCAGATGGTCACAATGGCCAGGGCGGGGCCAGGCCAAAACCAGGAGCCAGGAGCTCCATCAAGGTCTCCCACGTGGGTGCAGGGCCCCAAGGACTTGGGCCATTCTCTTCTGCTTTCCCAGGCCATAGCAGGGAGCTAGATCAGAAGTGGATCAAACTGGCATCTATATGGGATGCTGGCATTGCCGTCGACAACTTAACCTCCTACTCCACACGCTGGCCCCTGTGTATATGTATTGAAATATCACACTATACTCTGTAAAAATATACAATTATTACATATTAATCAAATTTTTTTAAACTTTCAAAATAAGCTTATTGGGGCTGGCATTATGGTATATTGGGTTAAGGTACTACCTGTGATGGGGGGGGGAGAGGGGGAGAGAGAGAGAGAGAGAGAGAGAGAGAGAGAGAGAGAGAAAACGAGGTCTTCCCAAATGGCTGCGATGGGAGGCCTCGGCCAGGAACTCCATCCAGGTTTGCTTCATAGGAATGTGGCAGGGACCCAAATGCTCAGGCCATTAGCAGGAAACCAGATCAGAAGTGGAGCAGCCGGGACTTGAACCAGGGCTCGTGTAGAATGTTGGCATTGCAAGTGGCAGCTTAACCCACTGGCAACAATGCTGGCCCCTCCACAAAGTCTTCAGGTACCCTTTGAACATCTATACAGGTTTGACTTCCAGGAGAAGCCCGGGGTCTCAGCAGCTTGTGCCTTCACTCAACTGTTTCCATTCCTCACGAAGCCTCCAGACTCACCAGGGAGTGTGAAAGGGGAATGACATCCTGGTACTGTGTTAAAAGTGATCCTGACCTTGTGCACTGTGTGTGGTCCTGGGCCACGCTTTGGGAATGGCTGATGGAGAGCACGGTCACATTACATTAGGTCCGGGAGGTGCGGACTCTGGCCTGCTGTCCTCAGGGGTGCACAGCTGAGCCACCAGCATGGCAGGCTCAGCAGCAGGCATAAGTTCGAGACTTGGCAGCTCCACTTCCAGTCCAGCTCCCTGCAAATAGCCTGGGAAAGCAGCAGAAGATGGCCCAAGTGCTTGGGCCCCTGCACCCACGTGGGAGACCCAGATGGAGCTCCTGGCTCCTGGCTTTGGTCTGCCCCAACCCCAGCTCTGTGGACATTTGGGGAATGAACCAGCGGATGGAAGATCTCTCTCTCTCTCTCTCGCTGCCTTTCGAATAAGTGAGCGCCTTTATAAAAACACATCAGAGCACGATCCAAGCAGATCAGGCACTCAGTGCTTCCGGGTCCCCTCCTTTGAGTTTGGAGCCTGCCAGGTCCACGGTACGCAGTGCATCGCCAGGACTGCAGTCACCCCTGTGCTGTGCAGGGTCGGGACTCACCCCTGCCTAACTCTGCTTTGGTACCCAGTACCCAGCACCCCCAGTCTTCCCAGCCTCCAGGAATCACTATTCTGTGTTCAGAGAGAAATCTTCCATCTGCTGGTTCACTCTCCAGATGCTAGCAAGAGCTAGGGCTGGGCCGGATGGAAGTTGAGAGCCCAGAACCCATATGGCTTTCACACAGGGGTGCGGGGACTCCACGCCTTGAGCCCTCACCGGCTGCCTCCCAGGGCATGTGTTAGCAGCAGGCTGGAGTCCAGAGCGGAATTAGGGCTCAAACCCAGGCACTGCAGTGCTGGTCGATGCTATGGCGGTGACTTAACGCTGAAGTGCTGAACAGCTGCCCCCAGAGCTTGCCTTTCAGTCCCACACCCCAGGGCAGCACAGCAGGTGCAGGGCTTTGCCTTATTATTGTTATTTTAAGATTTATGTATTTGTTTGAAAGGCATATATACAGGGGGGAGAGAGAGAGAGAGAGAGCAAGTGAGCTGTCTTCCATCCTCTAGTTCACTCCCAAATGCCTGCAGCGGCCAGGGCTGGGCTAAGCTGAAGCCAGGAGCCTGGAGCTCCATCCAGATCTCCCACGTGGGTGCAGGGCACGAAGCAGGGCAGCTGTGACTCAAATTGGCATTGCTTGCCTCACTCCTTTTTTAAAAGATTTATTTATTTGAGAGGCAGAGTTACTTTTTTATTTTTATTTATTTATTTTTTGACAGGCAGAGTGGACAGTGAGAGAGAGAGAGACAGAGAGAAAGGTCTTCCTTTTGCTGTTGGTTCACCCTCCAATGGCCGCCGCGGTCGGCGTGCTGTGGCCGGCGCACCGCGCTGATCCGAAGCCAGGAGCCAGGTGCTTCTTCTGGTCTCCCATGGGGTGCAGGGCCCAAGCACTTGGGCCATCCTCCACTGCACTCCCTGGCCACAGCAGAGAGCTGACCTGGAAGAGGGGCAACTGGGACAGAATCCGGCGCCCCGACCAGGACTAGAACCCGGTGTGCTGGCGCTGCAAGGCGGAGGATTAGCCTATTGAGCCACAGCGCCGGCCTGAGAGGCAGAGTTACAGACAGACAGAGAGACAGAGAGGTCTTCCATCTGCTGGTTCACTCCCCAAATGGGTGCAACAGCCGGAGCTGGGCCGATCCAAAGCCAGGAGCCAGGAGCTTCTTCCAAGTCTCCCACGCAGGTGCAGGGACCCAAGGACTTGGGCCATCTGCCATTGCCTTCCCATGCCATAAGCAGGGGGATGGGTTGGAAGTGGAGCAGCCAGGACTTGAACCGGCGCCCATATGGGATGCTGGCAACCACAGGTGGAGGCCTAGCCTACTAAGCCGCAGCGCCAGCCCTCACCTCATTCTTCTAACAGCCATGAAGTGGCCCATTGAACATAGGTATGTAACAGCAGACTCATTTTTTTCTACATTTACTATTTATGACAGTTTGTAAATGAATTTGTTTATAAAGGCAGAGCAGCTGTCAGACAGAGATCGTCCATCCTCTGGTTTACTCTCCACACACCACGACAGCCAAGCCCCAGCCAGGCTAAAGCCAGGAGCTCCCACAGCTCTCCATAGAAGGCAGGGTCCAGGCGCTTGAGTCGTCGCCTGCTGCCTCCCAGGGTAGCATCTTCAGGAAGCTGGACCTGGGCCCGGGCCCTCTGACGTGGGTGCAGGGTCTTAACCGCGGTGCCCAACACCTGCTCCGTGGTTTAGAGTTCTGTTTTTCCCATTTGCTCTTTTCCCCTCTGTACCCCCACCCCCGCCCTGAAAGGTTCAGTGCTAACGGAGAAAGTGACATTTCTGTTCCTCTCCCTGCTGCTCTCTGTCCCAAGTCTTCCCAGAGGCGACATCTGCTTCCGTGGCGCCTTCCAGGCCGGTGGCTCTCGCCTGGGGGTGACTTAGCACAGCGTGGCTGGGGGAAGAAGCGCCCAGTGCAAGCTGGGAAAGCCAGCTCTGGGTGCCAGCCACGCGTGGGGCATTCTCCCCTGCCTCTGTTTCCCTTTTTGCTTTTATTTTAATGAACACAGCTGGCATTTTTGCTAAATTGATTTATAAGTGGTGTAGGGGTTTTGGGGCCCCTGTAAGCATCAGCGCAGTGGGCTGGCTTTGTGACATGGCGTGTAAAGCCACCACACACAACACCAGCATCCCATATGGGGGCTGGTTCGAGTCCCGGCTGCTCCACTTCCGATCCAGCTCTCTGCTGTGGCCTGAGAAAGCAGTGGAAGACTTGGGCCCCTGCACCCGTGTGGAGGACCTGGAGGAAGCTCCTGGCTTCAAACATCCTGCTGGGGATGTTGCAGCCATGTAGGGAGTGAACCTGCGGATAGAAAATCTTTCTCTACCTCCCCACCCCCTGTAACTCCTTCAAATAAAAAACAAAGTCATGGCAACATTTTGGAAGCAATTTCAGAAGCTTTGCTGATGTCCCCGGAGCTCCGGCAGGGTCCTGTGGCTGTGTGAGGTTGAATCCCAGCCCCACCCCAGGGGTCACCAGCCGCGCCCCTGCCCCTGCCCCTCCTTTCCCAGAGGAGAAGATGGAGGCGGAGGCGGCACCAACGCCTGGCTCGGGGCCCCTGGGGGAGGCAAAGGAAGCAGGAGCTGAGACAGGCCGCCTGATTCCCCGCGCTGGGCTATTTCCACTTCAGCCTGAATGAGGACGTTTCAGAAATGCTGATCGTCCCTTCCTGGAGCAGCAGAAAGACGCATCGCCACACAAAGCCCCAGCTGCTGCCGCCACAGGCAGCCAGCACCTGGGGAAGCGGGCTCCGGGGTGGGCGGGGACAGGAGGTCTGGGTAGGGACCCTCTCCCCGACTCGCTCGCCCCCTCATTCATTCATTCGGCCTCTGCGGACTGAGGTCTGCTGGCCACCAGGGCTGAGCGGGGCTCTGGGGCACACTGAAGCGAATCAGACCCGGCTTGGACAGCACAGGGTATGGAGGAAGCACGGATGGAGCCCCGGTGTAGTGGGGCAAGCTGGCAAGGTTGGGAGACTTCCTGGAGGAAGAGGCATGTACCCTCGGTCTCTAAGAGCAGGTGGAGGCTTTGGCACATGACTGAGAGATGGAGACTGCAGGCAAGGGAGCCACACAGCGTGAGGGAGCTGGCCGGGGGTGGGGGTGTCTCAAGAAGGAGCCCAGTGTGGCCAAGGTGAGGCCGGTGCCCTTGGTGACAGGACTCTCAGGGAAGGGGCTGAGCTTCCTCCCCAGGGTAATGGGAGCCACAGAGCATGCTAAGCAGTAGAGGCACAGGGTCAGCAAGAGCCTGGCGGCACCACCGGGTGACCGAGAGAAGGGGTTTGCACGAGGGACAGCTGGGGGCAGGCACTGCCGCCATACTGGCCTGAGCCTGGGTGCCTGCGCCGAGCCATGGGGGTCTGCAGGCTGTGTCACCTGGGATCTCACAGCGCCTGTGGAGTCTGGCGCCCCCGGACCCCCGCTCAGGGTTGTATCGGGGAGCCCCCTACTGTGTGGGGTGTGCTTCTTCTTGCTCTGACCTGCTCTGACTTTGTCATTGTTGAAGATTTATGTATTTGAAAGGCAGAGTTACAGGGAGGAAGGGAGGGAGGGAGGGAGGGACGGAGAGAGAGATCTTCCATCCCCTGGTTCACTCCCCAAATGGCTGCAATGGCCTGGACCAGTCCCAGAGCTCCATCTGGGTCTCCCATGTGGGTTAAGAGGCCCAAGGCCTTGGGCCATCTTCTGCTGTTTTCCCGGGTGCTTTAGCAGGAGCTAGATCAGAAGTGGAGCAGCTGAGACCCCAGTAAGTGCTCCTAGGGGATCCCGGTGTTGTAAGCAGAGGCTTAACCCACTGGGCCACAGTGCTGGCCCCTTGCTCTGACTTCTTGACGACCGTTTAAGACATCACCTGATTAGCTCTGGCCCACCCAGGACAGCCTCCTCTTTGAGCTGAGCCAGCTCCCTGCTAAGGCGCCTGGGAAGGCAGCGGAAGATGGCCCAAGTATGTAGGGCCCTGCACCCATGTGGGAGACCCGGATGGAGTTCCAGGCTCAAGTCAGCTGTAGCTGAATCACGGGACACCCACATTCTCACAGATGCGGCCCATGGCCAGGGAAGGGTTTTTCACCAAGTGTGCTGGGCATGCAGCCCCACAATCCCACCCCTGGCTAAGCACCCTAGAGGGAGGGTGAGCAAACGCGTGCATGACTGTTCACTGCAGTTTGGGCCCTGAACCCACATGGGAAGCCTGGATAGAGCTCTGGGCTCCTGGCTTCTTCCTGGACCAGTCCCAGCCATTGTGGCCATCTGGGGAATAAAACAGAAGATGGGGCCGAAGCGGCTTACTAGGCTAATCCTCTGCCTGCAGCGCCAGCACACCGGGTTCTAGTCCTGGTCGGGGCGCTGGATTCTGTCCCGGCTGCTCCTCTTCCAGGCCAGCCCTCTGCTGTGGCCCCGGAGTGCAGTGGAGGATGGCCCAAGTGCTTGGGCCCTGCACCCCATGGGAGACCAGGAGAGGCACCTGGCTCCTGGCTTCAGATCAGCATGGTGTGCTGGCCACAGCTGCCATTGAGGGGTGAACCAACGGCAAAGGAAAACCTTTCTCTCTCTCTCTCTCTCTCTCTCTCTCTCTCTCTTGCTGTCCACTCTGCCTGTCAAAAAAAAAAAAATCAGAAGATGGAATATTCCCTCCAACCCCTGTCACTCTCCCTTTCAAATAAATAGATCTTTAAAACAAAGTCATGGGGGCTGGCGCTGTGGAGCAGCGGGTTCCATACTGTGGTGCCAGCATCCCAAATGGACACCGGTTTGAGTCCCAGCTGCTCCCCTTCCAATCCAGCTCCCTGCTAATGCACCTGGGAAAGCAGTGGAAGACAGCACAAGTGCTTGGGGCCCCGCATCCATGTGGGAGACCCAGAGAAGCTCCTGGCTTCAGATTGGCGTAGCTTCAGCCACTGTGGCCACTTGGGGAGTGAATCAGCAGGTGGAAGATCTCTCTCTCTCTCTAACTCTGCCTCTCAAATAAGTAAAACAAGACCATGCAGTTATCCTGTATCACTTCTCTGCACAAAACTAACCAAGAGGAGTAGGAATGCTGAGATGAGGAGGCAGGGGAGGAAGCTGTGAGGTGCACACGAGCCACGTTACCTGTCCTAGAGGAGTCTGGACAACGTACGATGTTGACGCATCCAGAAGGGGTCATAATTTAGGGATGGCAAGGAAGACGCAAAACAGCAGAAAGCTCAAAAAGACTTTTCCAGTAAGGACCAGGCAGGACTGTTTTGATTATCACTGCTTGTTTACCACTTGATTGTTATGTTATACGATTCTGTACTGACCCGATTAAGATGTGCATTGCAGGAGCAGGCACTGGGGTGCCATGGCCAAGCTGTCCCTTCTAACGCCAGCAGCCCATGTGGGCGCCGGTTCAAGTCCTGGCTGCTCCGCTTCTGATCCAGCTGCCAGCTAAAGTGCCTGGGAAGGCGGCAGGTGACGGCCGAGTGCCTGGGCCCCTGCAGCCACGTGGGAGACCCGGATGGAGCTCCGAGCTGCAGGCTTCATCCTGTGTAGCCTTTCAGGGAGCCAGCAGATGGAGGCTCGCGCTCGCTCTCTCACTCTCTCGCTCGCTCTCTCTCTTGCTCTCTCTCTCTCTCTCCCTCTCAACTTATATATATATAAATAAGTCTGAAAGCAGAATGCATTTTGATTTACGATAAAAGAAAAGTAGGTTCCCACAGTTCCTCATTAGCTTCCTTAAAATTACTTACTGATTGATTGGACAAGCAGAGAGAGGGAGAGACAGACGGCTCCTGCCTGCTGGTTCTCTTCCCAGTGCCCAGGGTGGAAGCTAGGAGCTGGGGACGCCTCCCAGGAGCAGCGCTGCGGGAGTCAGGAGTCAGGAGCCAGAGTTGGGACTCAAATGTGGGCACAAATATCTTTAAAAAAAAAAAAAAGCTTTATTTATTTGAAAGTTGGAGTTACAGACACATACGCAGACACACACAGATCGGGGCCAGGGGGACTTCCATCAGATGGCCACAGTGGCCGGTGCTGGGCCAGGCCAAAGCCAGACGCCAGGAGCTTCCTCCAGGTCTCCCTCGTGGGTGCAGGGACCTACGGGCTTCAGCCATCATCTGCTGCCTCCCAAGATGCATTAGCAGGGAGCTGGATGGGAAGTGGAGCAGCCGGAACAGGAACTGCTGCCCCTGTGTTGTGCCAGCGTCACAGACGGTGGCTTTACCCGTCATGCCACAGCCCCGGCCCCAGGGGCACAGCATCTTAACCAGCAGGCTAAATGCCAGCTCCGGATTCGCCTGCCCTAACGGCTCTGGGCCAGGGGACACTGGGTGACGTCTGGAGACTCCTTGTCCCTGCTGAGGGGCACAGAAAGCAGCCTGCAGGCAGGTGGCCCCCAACAGCTCCATCCAGCGGCTGCAGCCGCCGGGGGCCTGAGGCTCTGAGGCCCCCAGCGCCACTCCCAGGCTGTGCTTACCTCTCTCTGCCTCAGTCTTCACATCTTGAAAATGGGAGTGGGGGCTGAAAGCAGTGCCTACTTCCTGTGTTAATTGTGCGTCTCGCTGGAGAACCTGTGCATTGTGGGGATGAACAATGCGGAAGGGAAGGGGACACAGGCCGACCCCGGGAGGGAGGCAGCGTCCACCGAGTGCCCTGGCTCTGATTGTCCAGCTGCTGCTGCCCACGATCCACCCCCCAGAGCCTCATCCCTAAGCAGCTCCCTCATCCCAAATCCTGATTTTGATGCCCTGCATGATCTTGGGGCCTCAGTCTGTTCATCTCTCAGATGGGCGCATGGAAGCCGGCGCTGGAGGAGCCCGTGAGAGTCCCAGGAGGCAGTGGGGAGTGCGTGGGTCCCAGCCCCAGGCAGCGCACGCGGGGCTGGATCTCAGCTTTTTATAGCATTTGCGTGAGGACAGCGTCCTGCGGAGCTGCGTGCCTGGGGCTGTGTGCTGAGATCTTTGTCATCCCGTGGTCCCTTTATAACCAGGAACCGCTGAGTGTTGCAGACAGGAAGTGCTCTGCCCAAGGTCACCCTGTTGCCAAACTTTGTGCCTCTCCTCTGTCCGGCCCCCAGCTCGCCGGCCGCTCCTGAGACAGGGAGATCCGTTCTTCGCAAAACTGTTGCACAGCCTCCCTCCGCCCCAGGCCTGCCTCCTGCTGTCCCCGCAGCGCAGCCGGCTGGGAGGAACTCTTTCCCTTTCTCCCTGCTCCGGCTGGAGCTTGGGGTTGGCCGGGGGCAAGGAGCAAACAACACAGCCGCTGAAACCCAGAGGCTCGGCGCCCTGGTGCATTTAATACAGTTTATTCCGGGGGGGGGGGGAGGTCGAGGAGCCACATCTCTGCCCTTTGCGACTCAGGGTGTGGGCAGAGAGAGGACCCCAGGAAGGAGCGTTGTCCCTTGGGTTTCAGAACACTGGGGTGCATTCCTGGGGTCATTTCAAAAGGCCCTCCCCTCATTTCCGGCCGCGGCTGTCAGCCTTGGCTGGGCGCCTGGATCCTGTTGCCATGACGACAGGAAGAGGCGGTGGCGGCGGCAAGCGATGCTGAAGAGAGATGGAGGCTGGTGGGGGAGGGGGCAGGGGCCGGGGATGCAGGTGGGGGAGGGGGCAGGGGCACCCTTTGTCTCCGACCTCCTCAGTGTGTCCGAGCCTGGCCCCTCTCCCACCACCGCCCCCCTGGCTCCCTCTGGGTGCCTGCTCGGTCAGTCGCGGGGTCTCAGGGTCTCCTGCTCCCAGCCCCATTCTCTCTCCATCTGCTTCTCTCTTGGGGTCTCTCTCCCTCCTTCTCCTTTCGGTCTCCAGGGGCCTTGTGCCACCCAGACTGTGCTCCCCTGAACTGCGCTTGCTGTTTCCTCCCTCGCCCTCCCTGTCTCTCCCGCTCTCTCAGGATCCTCCCTCTGCTGTGCTCTCGCCCCCCTCCCCAATTCCTGCCCCTCCCTCCCTCCCTGGCGCTGTTGTCTCTCTCGCTCTCGCTCTGTCTCTCTCCATCTGTCTCTCCTCCCCCCTCTCCGATGACTCTCTCCCTCGCTCCTCTTCCCTTCTGTTACCCAGATCCTGACCCTCCCCCTCCCCCAGCCCTCCCCGGCCCCACCACTGCCCGGGGGTCCCCTGGCTTCTCTCTTTGGGCTCCTGTCTCGGCCCCCTTCTCTCTCTCTGTCTGGATATTTCTCTCTGGGTGTCTCTCCAACTTCCTTCTACCAGCCGCTGCCTCCCCCAAATTCCTGCCTCCCCCAGTCTCTGGGTCTCTCCCCCTCCCTCTCCAGATCCCTCCTCCCCCAGCCCCCCCTGCCACCCAGCCCCTGCCCCCCCAGTCGCTCCCTTCCCCCACCCCTCTCCTGCCGGTGGCTCCCCCATCCCTCAGCGGCTCCCCTCCCCCTCCCTCCTCCCTCCCTCCCTCCCTCGTCCTCCAGCGCCGCACTTTGCCCAGCGACACGAGAACCAAATTGTCTCCTCACCTTTTTTTTTTTTTGCATCCCGACCCTCACTCCCTGGGGGCCCCCGGCTCAGTGCTGCCCCAGCCCCCCCACCTCCACACCCCCGATCCCCGCACGCCGCCTCCTCTCCCCCCCCAGCCAGGTCGGTCGCCTGGGTCCCTCACGCTGGGGGAGGGGGAAGCAGCGAGAATTGGGAGCCATAGGGGTTTTTCTGGGGGGGGTGCCGGCTGGGGGGGCTCGACGTCCCCTCCGCAGTGCCTCGGAGAGTTGACCTGTCGTAACCAGAGGTGAGACAGATCTTTTTATTAATTGGAGGTGGGTGGATGTGGAATTAAGGTTCTGTGAAGCCCCCTCCCCCTGGAGAGGGGACAGTGACCCCTCTCCTGGGGCGTTGCAGGATCAGGGTCCCGGTCCCAGCGTGGCCGCAGACAGAGGATCTCTAAGAGTAGGGCTCTGACGCCAACAGATCGTCCCGAGTCTCCCCAGTCTCCCCTCGATGCAGAATCTGCCTCCTTGCGCTTGCCCTCTGGCCCCAGCAGGGTCGCGGTCCACCCGGGGGCGGGGTGGGGGAAGCAGAGGCGATGGAGGTGGCCAGGCTGGCGGCAAGGGGCACGGGACCGGGCGAGGAGGCCGACAGAGCAGGGAGAGAAGAAACTCAGAGTCGGGGGGCGGGGGGCTGCTCGGGAGAGGGAGGCTGGGGGCTGAGGGTCCACGGCTCTCACCAGCGGCTGCCCCTTCCTGGGCCATGAGTGGGCAGCGGGAGTTGAGGTGGGGGAGGGAGGAGCTGTGTGGGGCACTAGGCCTGGTTGCCATGGAGACACCCCCAGCCAACCTTTTTCCACAGCCCCTTCTGGGAGCAGCCCGGGTCTGGGACCAGCTGGTAGGGGGCGGGAAGGAAGCGGGGCCAAGGTCACCCCGGCCTGGGCCCCAGGGTTTTTCTGGTGGTTTTCTGAGGCTTCCTGGGCTTCTCCCTCGGAAGGGATTTGGGGAAGTCAGGGAAGAAGTGTCAGGGAGCCGGTAAGGGACACCTGCCCTGCCGGGAAGAGCCGGGGCAGGTAGGGGGTATGGGGGTGTAGACGTGGGCCTTTGGGGTGCCGAGCGGCACCTCCTGGTACTGGACAGGAGTTGTGGTCTCGCGGGCTGCGTCTTTCTGAGGGGCACTGTCAGTTGGGGGGAGTTTCTAAATGTGGAGGAAGATGTGGGCTCCTGCACAGGTGAGATCCTCTCTGCGATGGGGCTGGGGGAGGGAGGGCAGGGGCACTCCTGGGAAGGGGAGAGCCCGGGAGCTACAGTGAGTGGAGGAGTGGGCCAGTGAGGGGCTTCTCCGCTCCTGATGGGGAGGGCTCGGGTGAGTGGCGGCGCTAGGCAGAGCGGAGTGGGGGTGCAGTCGGCAAGGGGGGCTCTTCCCCAGGGCGAGACGCTGGGGTCGGGAGGCGGCAGGTGCTGGAGTGGAAGAGGCGCGCCAGGAGAATTTCCTTAATGGAGGAGAACGTGGTGGTGATGATGAGTTTGCCCGAGGCGTAGAGGCGGCAGGGACCTGGAGTTTGTGCTAAGCGGAGGGGAGAGAGTGGGGACTTCTCTCTGAGTCAAAGGCAGAGAAGGCGCTGGGGCTGGGGTGAGTTATGGGAGAGGCAGGGGGCACGGAGGGCTCCCGGGAGCTCCTGCTGGGCAGCCCCTCTAAGCCAGGCTTTCTGGGGGGTCCTCTGCTGAGAACTCGGCACTGCGGACCTGCCTTGGCCCCCTGCACCCGCCCTGAGCGGCAGGGGCTCCCTCCCAGGAGATGTTCCGATGTCTTTTCCCCAGTGGCAGAGACTGTAGGACAGTTGGGGTCTGGACAGTAAGGGCTCCTGGTGTGAGTGGGGGGTCTTTCTGTGGTGGGATCCGCGTGGGACGAGACCTGGGGGTGGAGGGGCACTGGGCTGGACAAGGCGCCCCAGTGAGGAGCAGGGGGCTCAGGGACTGGAGGAGGGGACAGCTGGGCCGACTCTCCAAGGCCGAGGGGCCAGGATGGTGGGAGTGGGCTTTGCGTTCTGTCTAACCCCTCTCTCTCGCTCCCACCCCCCACCAGCCGGCGACCATGGCCGCCCTCTGACCCCCTCGGCGCCGCCGCCGCTGCCTGCCCTCCGCGACCCCAGCCCAGCCGGTCGCCGGCCCCCCGCTTCTGCCTGTGCTGCGACCCCCCCCAGCCGCCGGCACGGCCCCGCCCCCGCTGCCCCGGTGGTGGCCCACGGCCCCCCGGCTGCCCGTGGTCAAGCTGGAGTCGCTGAAGCGCTGGAACGAGGAGCGGGGCTTGTGGTGCGAGAAGGGCGTGCAGGTGCTGCTGACCACGGTGGGCGCCTTCGCGGCCTTCGGCCTCATGACGATCGCCATCAGCACCGACTACTGGCTGTACACGCGCGCCTTCATCTGCAACACCACCAACCTCACGGCCGGCGAGGACCCGCCCGCCCACCGCGGGGGCTCCGGGGGCTCCTCGGAGCGCAAGGACCCGGGCGGCCTCACGCACTCGGGCCTCTGGCGCATCTGCTGCCTGGAAGGTAGGCGCGCGCCGGCCTCGCCCCTGCTCCTCCGCGCTCCCCTGGCGCCCTGCGATGCCACCCCGGGGCTCCCTCCCTGTGCTCCCTTCCTGGGCCTGCCCTGGCCCCCCGTCCGTCTCCTGCCTCCCTTTGGCCTCCTCTGTGGCCCTGTCCTGTCCCGTCTCTGCTGGGGATTCCTCCCACAGTCGCTGCGGGAGCTCCCCTCCCCCCTTCCCCTGCTTCTACCCCCCCAACCCAGGGCTTCTCCGCTGACCTCCCTCCTCTTCCTCTCCTCCCCACCCCAGCCCTGTGCCCTCCCTCTCCCTGTCTCAGCCCCAGCCTGGCTTCCTCGCATGTCTGGGAGGGCTGGCTGGCAGCAGAGCCTGGAGTGCTCATCCTGTAGGTCTGTCTGTGCACCCTGGGTGACCGCTCTCTCCCCACCTCCCCGCACCCCACAGCAACACGCAGGAGTGGGAGCAGCGTCCCCAGAGACCGACAGCCTCCCTTCCTCCCCTCCCCCTGCCCGGGCCCTCTTTCCCCCTGGCCCTTGCTCCTCCGTATTGCTGGGCACACACATGCTGAGCCTAGGAGACGGTGGTCTCCTTGAACTCTGTGAGGTGGGTGAGATGAGGAGAGGCAGGCCCAGAGAGGTTAGGCCACTCGCCCAAGGTCACCCAGCACCAGAAAGGGCAGAGTCCAGAGGGCAGCTGGGGTCTGGTGGGTGGGGCTTGCTGGCCGATGATGCTCTGGGTCTGACGTGCAGCATGTTTCAATGTGAACCCCTCAACGTGAACCCCCAAATCTGAGTCAGTACCAGTGTTTAAAAATAGGGAGAATTCACCCTGAAGATCCTGCTGTCGACTTCTTTGGAGCCACAGGGTGTCTGAGCAGGACGGCCGGCCGCAGCCGGAGCAGGCACCCTTACCACAGCCCCCCCGCCCACTGCCACGTCCCACCCCTCCCTTGCCTCTCGTGGGGTCGCTGTCTTCCTCCTGCGGCTGTTTGGGCTCAGGGCCCTGAGTGTCGGCCCTAGCCCCGCGCGTGGACCCGAGAGTCCTGGGGACGGTGGTGTGGTCTCCCCTGCTCTCGCCCACTCACCCACTGGCAACGGGGTTTTCCTGGGTGCATACGTGTGTCAGGCAGCGTCCTCCTCCGGCCTGGGGCTGCGGCAGAGGAAAGAAAAAAAGGCAGCCCCAGACAAAACCCCTGTCTGTTTATCTTGTATTCTAGAGGTAAACAAATGAAGCCTTTATGGTATGGGATGGAGTTGGCAGGACGGGCGGGCAGGGAGCAGGGGTCGTTTGGGTGGGGTCTAGAGGAAGTGAGAGGTGTAGCTACGTATGTGGGTGTGTGCAGGGCAGAAGCAGCATGTGCAAAGGCCCTGGGGTGGGAGTGTGGCTGGGCAGAGTGAGTGAAGGTCTTTGCCTCTGCTCTGAGATGGGAGCCATTGGAGGCTGTGGAGCAGAGGAGTTCCTTGAGCCGACTTCGGCTGTGACAGGGTGGCTCTCGCGGCATGGAGAGGCGATGGCGGGGCAGGGGACAAGGGGAACAGAGCAGGTGGCCTGTATGGCAGGAGTGCAGTGCTGGGGATCGGCACGGATCCATAGTGGGCAGGAATCACTGATGGAGTGACTTTGGGAGAGAGAGAGAGACAGAAAGAGGAAGTCTGGATGTCTCGAACACACGGCTCCCCGGCCTCTGCTTGTTGGCTGTGTGGAGGGGGCGTCTCGGGCCACAGGGGGTGCTGAGCGGCATCCCCGCCCCTCCCACCAGGTGCCAGCAGCCCCCTCCCCTGGCTGAGGCCCGTTGCTGTCTCCCGCAGTGAGAACCCCTCTGTGGGGCCTCAGCCTGAGTTTCGTTCTTCTCTCTCTAACGTGCGATTCTTAACGCAGGTTCACGTATTGCATTTGAAAGGCAGAGAGTCGCAGAAAAAAAGAGAGACAGAGACGGCTGGTTCCCCCCACATGCCTGCCACAGGGCAGGGCTGAGCCAAGCCCCAGCCCAGAGCCTGCCACTCAGTCCTCCAGGCTTCCCGCGTGGCACTGGAGCCCTCACCAACAGGCAGCCGAGCCAGGACTCAAACCAGGCTCTGCGAGAGGGCAGTGGGCACCCAAAGTGGCGTCTTAACCCCTACGCCAGGCTCCCAGCCCCGTCTGGTTGCTTACTGAGGAGAGAGACCACGGGCTCGGCGTGGGTAAAGCTCACACTGAGAGCCTGCGTCCGGCACGGGGGTCAGCACAGCCGTCTCTGCTCACTGCAGCATTGCTCCCTGAGCGAGCGAGCAAGGCTGGGCTGTGCACGCGGAGATGTGAGATTCCCGTCCGTCCTGCCTGCCGTGAAATCGCCTCCTTAGGTTTTCCCAGTCATCACAGAATGGTGAAGCCCGGTCTCGGGTGGGTTTGGCCAAGGGGCCTGGTGTTCCGACCGCCGCCGTGGGCTGTGGGAGCTCTGATCTCCCAGCCAGTTCAGGGAGGAGGCAGCCTGGAGGGGATGGCAGCTGATGGACAGAGGCTGAGCCTCTGCTGGGGACCCCCGCGCCCCTGCTACTCCATGCTCAGAGCCAGCTCCCTGCTGGTGAGCCCAGGGAGGCAGCAGGTGGCGGCACAAGTCCTTGGGTCCCTGCCACCCCCGTGGGAGACCCAGATGGAGTCTGTGGCTCATGGCTTCAGCCTGGCCCAGCCCTGGCTGCTGGGGACATTTGGGAAGTGAACCAATGGATGGAAGATGTCTTTCTCCCACCCCCTTCCCCCCACCTTTCAAATAAATAAGTGAATCTCTTTAACAACAAACTATGAGGCTGATGAGAAGCAGGTAGGAAAGGGGGCTGAGAAAGCATTGGCCATAGCCATCTGGGGACAGCCAGGGAAGCGGGTGGCCCAGAACCCCGGGGGAGGTAGGTGGAGGCCATGCCCTTGTCCCTGAGCGCTGGTGATGAAGGCTGGGAGGGGCGGGGTGACCCGCCCAAGTTACAGGGCCAAAATGCAGACCGCCGGCCCATCCAGGTGTGATGGGTTTCTGGAGAGAACAGAGCAGCCCTCCCTCCGGCTTCCAGCCCGTCAGGGACCCAGGAGTGTAGACATCGGGCCCCTCGCTCTACCCAGAAGGGAGGAGATGGACCCCGTTGGCCACAGCCCCCTGGGGACTCCTGGGCTCCGCGTGTCTCTGAGCCACACTCCCCGACCTCGGGCCCTGCACGTGGCCTCTCTTCCCATGCCTTGTTCCATCTCTGGGGCAGTGAGGATCCAGGTGCGGGGCTGGGGACGTCGCAGAGGTTGTGGGACATGGAGTTAAAAAATCAAATCCACTGGGGTGCCAAAAAGGGTTTGAAATTCATGCACAGCTCTTTGCGTATCACACACGGTTCATGGAATTCTTGAAGGCGTGCTATTTAAAGGGCTAGCAGCAGGGACTGAGGCCCAGATGACAGTTTATGTTCTTGTCACCATTGCTACTTTCCTCCTCTTCCTCCGGAACCCCAGGAGCCCCAGCCCCGAGCCCAGCCCCGCCCGACGGAAGTATAGCTCCAGCCACACATGTGCCTTGACCCTTTCAGTCTCTGCATTAAAACACAAAGAAATGAGTGGGCTTAATGCTAATATCACATTTTATTTAACCCAGTATAGAGAAAGTAGTATCTGTCAAACAGGTAATCAATATAAAAGTTATTCCGGGATAGTGTGCATTTTCTCGCTGTCTCTCTCTCTCTTTTTCCTGCCAGGTCTGGAGTACACAGCTTAGCGTCTCTCAGGGCAGAGCAGGGGGTGCTGGGGAGCTGGGGCCCCCTCCTGGGGAATCTCAGGCCCCAGGGCTTTTCCCACCACTGGAAACCCTGCTCAGCTTGGCACCTGCCTTGTTACCCATTGAAGCCACACAGTGGTCAGGGAAGGTTTTACCCCCACTTTCCTTGTTAGTGCAGACAGGGGAAGGGGCTCAGCCTGGGCTGCCCAGCCTTGTGAGGGGTGCACCTGCCCCAGACCGATGTCCTCACTGCCCCCAGAGCTGCCCGTTACCCCTCACCTGCCCACTTCTATGGAGCCCAAGCTCTGTTCAGAAAACTCCCGGCCCATTCCAGGCCAGTGGCACAGACACCACGATCCCGTGCTTGAAGTTGCCAATGAGGACGTGGAGGCTCTGGGGGTCCCCAGAACCACCAGGCAGAGAAGGGTGCACCAGGTGGAGGGGCTGGAGCATGGAAGTAGTGCCTTCGACTCCCCACCCTCCATGCCCTCCTGTGTGAAACGGAGATCCTGGCTCTGCCCATCTCCGAGGCTTGTCCCAGGGTTTTCCTTGAACCCACTCCTTCCTGGTCACAGATGCCAGGGGAGGAGCCCTGGAGAGTTCTGGGAAGGTCTGGGTCCTGGAGCTGCGCCCCGGGCAGCACTGCTGCACCCTCAGCCTGCAGGCGCTCCACACCCCGCAGCCCAGCGGTCCTCGGGGGGCTTCGTCACCCAGGCTCGAGTGACCATTAACCCACGAGCCAAACCCTCTCCCACTCCCCTCAGTGAGCCTCTAATCACGGCCCAGTTCTGTCTGATGACCGAGAGCTGCCTCACCGGAGTGAAAGACGCTCCTGCCGTCCAGGGGACTCCAGGGCCGGGGGCAGAGACTAAGGATGCCCAGAGTTCTGAGTGGCTTAACTCGCTACCTGTGAGATGCTCCGAGCAGTGCCTGGTGTGCAGTTGGCTCCCAGCAGGAGCTGGCCGGCATGGTGACTGTCACCACTCACCCGCTGGGAGGCTCTGGGTGCTGCGTGCTCCTGCACGCTCAGCCTTCTTCCATTGTGCTAACTTTGGAGAGAATCACCCTGATCCCCATCAGGGAAGGAGGGAACCTGAGCCCACGGTCTTAACCCAGCACCCAGATGGCCGCGCCGACAGGTGAGAGTCTGTGCGTGGAAGTTACGTATCCCTTCATTCTTTTTTGAAATTGTCTAATGGACATATCAGACATCAATCATCCCGATGCTTTTAAGCGCGCATCCAGTCTCTGAAACGGAGACTGTGCAGCTGCTAAACGGTTCCCCACCCCCTCCTCCAGCCCTGGCTGCCTGTCTCAGCGAGTTTGCTCCAGGCACCTGGGCGTGTTTGGACACCCTCAGAGTACTTTTCTTTCTGTGACCGGCTTATTCTCTGGGCACCACGTCCTCAGAGTTCGTGTGCATCGTGGCAGGCGTCGTAACTCCTGGGATTCCCTCCTGTGCAGTCCACGTTCTGTTTATCCCTTCATCTGTGATGGGTGTTTGGGTTGTCTCCACCTGTTGGCTCTGGTGAAGAACGCTACTACGATCCCAGGTGCACAGGCGTCTATTTGAGTCCCTGGATCCGGTTCCTTTGGGTACACACCCAGAAGTGGAGTTGCTAGATCATATGGTGGTTTTATTTTTAATGTTTGGAGGAGCTGCCACGCTGTTTTCCGTAGTGGCTGCACCATCGCACGTTGCTACCAGCAGTGCACAGGAGTTCCAACTTCTCCACCTCCTTGCCAACACTTGTTATTTTATTTCCTCTGTGTGCGTTTCTCTTAAATAGCAGCCATCCTAGTGAGTTTAAGATGGATTCTCATTGTGCTCAGGCTTTTTTTTTTTTTTTAAGATATTTTGTTTTTATTTATTTAAAAGGCAGAGTTACAGAGAGAGGGAGAGGAGGAGGGGGAGAGAGAGATCGAGGCAGAGAGGCAGACAGACAGGTCTTGCATCTGCTGGTTCACTCCTCAAATGACCACAATGACCAGGGGTGAGACAGACAAAAGCTAGGAGCCAGGATCTTCTTCTGGGTCTGCCACACAGGTGCAGGGGCCCAAGCACTTGAGCCATCTTCTACTGCTTTCCCAGGTGCATTAGCAGGGAGCTGGATTAGAAGTGGAGCAGTTGGGACTCGAACCGCGCCCACAGGGGATGCCGGCACTGCAGGCAGTGGTCTAACCTGCTGGGCCACAGCGCCGGCCCCCACTGTGGCTTTGACTGCGTTTAGGGAAAGCCCAATCACTGTTTCATGGAGAATGTTTATTAAGCACCTGTTATGTGCATGGCCTCGCCCTGGAGCCTGGGCTGCAGGGGAGAATGGCCCAGGTGCTCAGCCCAGGCGCGGTGGAGTCCTGCTTCCACCACCCAGCAGCTCCGGCTCCTGTTGGGGCCTCAGTGTCCGCATCTGGGCAATGGGGACACCGTGCCGATCGCTGTGAAGGAAGCACGTCACTGTGCACCAGGCAGAGCGCCAGGTCTCTAGCTGCATCCCGCCCTTGCGTCAGCCCTGCAGGTGCGGGAGCAGAAGCGGCTGGCCCACGTCAGCGTGAGGGAGTGCAGGAGTCTGAGGCAGCGGCTCCGACACCCAGCACTGGCCTCCACAGGTCACCCACCACACTACCTGTTTCTCTGGACGCTGAGAAGCCGTGACCCCGGCGGCCTCACAGCCTTGTGGGCATTCTCCCCACACCTCTCCGGGCCCGTTCCTTCTCTGCTTCCTCAGCCTCCGCTCTGCGCTCCTGCTATCCGTGTGTCCACTCATCCCCCAGTGGCCCTTCCTGCAGGCCCCTCAGTGTTGGGCCCAGTGCCACGACGCCCTGGGGATGCACAGAGGAGTCAGACCTGTGCCCCCCAGGATCATAAGTCAACCCTGAGCTGTTGCGGCCCAGAGAAGCGTGTGAGGGCACGTGCACACGTGTGTGCGCTGCATGTGTGCACATGTATGTATGTGTGGCGTGTTGCATGCACGTGTGCTTCTGCACACACATGTATCTGCATGTATGCGTGCACACGTGTATGTGTGTTCATGTGTATATGAGCATATCTGTATGCATGGGTAGGTGTGTGTGCCAGTGCACGAGTGTGTATGTATGTGTGCACACATGTATACGCGCACACGCATGTATGTGTGCATGTGTATCATGCGTGTGCATGTTTGTGTGCGTATGTATCATGCATGTGCATGTTTGTGTGCGTGCATGTGTATTGCATGTTCGTGGACTGTGCGTGTGTGCGTGCATGCGTGTGCAGTGCTTCCTCTGTGAGCCCCCCCCCCCCAGCGGCCCGCTGCGGGCCACCGCATCAGCTCAGAGCGTGGGGAGGGCAGCCCCCAGCTCAGGCAAAGCCTGCTCGGACAGGGCAGGCAACCAAGTGTTGGCTCGGATGTACTTTTCTCTCCAGCTCTGGGCGAGAGGCAGACAGAGAAACTGTCCCCGAAGAGAAGGCTGGGGGGGGGGGTGCTGCAGACCCCGCGGGGCCCCGGGAGGGAATGGGGGTCCTGGCCGGAGACAGGAGCCCGCGGCGGGTGGGGGGCTATGCGCGGGCTGCAGGGCCCCTGGGGTCTTCCCGCCTTTCTCTCTGCCTTTATCCCCAAACAAGTGAGGAAGCCGACGCTGGAGAAGGCGGGAGTCTGTCCCAGACCCCGCACGGGCGGGGGCGGGGAGGGTCTTCCGTCACGGGTGCCCCACCCCCACCACCGCGTCCCCCTCCAGGGTTGAAAAGAGGCGTCTGCGTGAAGATCAACCATTTCCCGGAGGACACGGACTACGACCACGACAGCGCGGAGTATCTGCTCCGTACGTGGGGATGCTGCGGCCCGGGGGCGCTCGGGGCGGGCCTGGGCGGAGGCGCGGTGGGCGTCCTGACCAATCCAAGTCCAGGAGCTGAGATGCTCTGGTTCCCGATTGGCTCAGTGCTTTCTGTCCCGCCCCCTCCTCTCACCTCGGGGCGGGATATGGGGGGGATCCTGTGTGCTGATTGGCAGCCGCGGCAACTCCGCTCTGTGACTTGCGGTAGATTCCCGGGTTGGGATTGGCTCCTGCGCCGCGGGGGCCCGCGGGGAACTGGCCACTCGGAGGAGCCGGCTGGGGAAGCCAGTGTTGTGATTGGCAGCCGCCCCGAGAACGCGGCAAAGCCTGAATCCCGATTGGCTGCTGCCTCAGCCAGGCTCAGAAATCACAAAATCTGGTTGCTTGCGATTGTAGGGGTGAGGAGAGGGCTGGAGAGAGAGAGGGAAAAGGGAGAAAGATGGAGGAAGAAGGAGACGGATGAGGGAGCAAGAAGGGAGGGAAGAGGGGAAGGGAATGGGGGCGTGAGAGAGAAGCACCCAGGAAGACGGAGGAGCCAGGCGGATGGGGACAGAGACCCCCGGAAAGATGGCGGACATAGGGGGACAGAGACCCCCGGAAAGACGGTGGACATGGGGGGACAGAGACCCCAGACAGAAGAAGCCAGGCGGACATGGGGGGAGAGGCCCCCGGAAAGACGGTGGACATGGGGGGACAGAGACCCCAGACAGAAGAAGCCAGGCGGACATGGGGGGAGAGGCCCCCGGAAAGACGGGTTAAACCAGGCAGATGGGGGACAGAGACCCCAGACAGATGGAGCCAGGAGGACATGGGGGGAGAGACCCCCGGAAAGACGGACATGGGGGACAGAGACCCCAGACAGATGAAGCCAGGTATGGGGGGACAGAGACCCCCCCAGACAGATGGAGCCAGGTATGGGGGGACAGAGACCCCACAGACAGATGAAGCCAGGTTTGGGGGGCAGAGACCCCTGGAAAGACGGATAAGCCAGGCGTGGGGGTCAGAGGGACCCTTGTGTGGAGTCGGGGTCCCAGGGAGCGAGAGCAAGGGGCGGGGACCCGAGAGGAGCGACCTGGGAGATGGGGGGAGGAAGCCGGGGTCCCAGGAGAAGAGCGAGCCCGCGACTTTCCACACCCACCCACGAGCCGGGCGCGGGCGGCCCACCCCGGTCTCCCCTCCCCGCAGGGGTCGTCCGGGCCTCCAGCATCTTCCCCATCCTCAGCGCCATCCTGCTGCTGCTGGGGGGCGTGTGCGTGGCGGCCTCCCGCGTCTACAAGTCCAAGCGGAACATCATCCTGGGCGCAGGCATCCTGTTCGTGGCCGCAGGTGAGAGGCAGAGGGAGGGGGCGGCGGGCGCGTGGGTGTGTCCGCGAGGCGACCCCGCCCCGAGCGCCCCCGGGGTCCGGGCCTCCCCGGCTCCGCCCAGCCCCGCGCCGCCCGCCGAGCCAGGTAGGCGTGGACGGAGCGGCGCGCGGCCCCGGTGGCGGAGGGGAGGAGCTTGCGAGGGGGCGGGGCCGGCGGCCGAGTAGGGACCCTGCGCGTGGGGGCGGGGCGCGGAGGAGAGATTTGCATGCCGATGGGGCGGAGTCTGCGTCCGGGGGCGGAGCCTCGCGGATGCCTCTGGGTCGGGGAAGGCGCTCTTCCTGTTGCCCCTTGGAGGAGGGGCGGTGCCGCAGGAGACTTGGAAGGGAGAGGGTGGCGCCATCAGGGGCCAGAGAGAGAAGCCGGGCGTCCCAGGAGGCCAGCGCCAGGCGGGTCCCACAACAGGCCCGCCGAGGGGCGAGGACCTGAGGGGGAAGACCCGGCTTCCCTTCTTTTTTTCAATTATTTATTTACTTATTTGAAAGGCAGAGAGGGAGAGGGAGAGCTCTTCTGTCCGCTGGTTGGCGCCCCATGTGGCCGCAGCGGCCAGAGCCAGCAGCGTCCTCCGGGGCTCCCTCGTGGGCGCAGAGGCCCAAGCACCCCGGCCGTCCTCTGCTGCTTTCCCAGGCGCATTAGCAGGGGGCTGGATCGCAAGTGGAGCGGCCGGGACTAGAACCGGCGCTCAGGCGGCGGCTCGACCCCGCCCCACGCCCGCTTTGCACTCTGAATGAGCCTGCTGGGGGCTCCACGAGGAGCTCCTCCTCGAAGGAGCGGGGCGGGGCGGGCTTGGGAGGCCTGCAGGAGGCCCCGCGCAGATAGGAGGGGATCCAGGGGATGCAGGGGCGGCGGGGGGGGGGGGGGGGGGGGGGGGGGGGGGGGGGGGGGGGCTGGGCTGCGGCTCGGAGGAGGTGGTCGGGGCTGCAGTGGGCAGGGCCGCGACGGTCAGACAGGTTCTGGGTGGAGTCCGCGCCTGGACCCAGGTGGGGCCTCAGCGACCAGCGCAGGCGGGGCTGGGGCTTAGGCCATCTGTGGGGCTTAGGTCCGTCGGGGTGGAGCCTAGACCACCTGGGGCAGAGGGTCGGTCAGCCAGGACACAGACCAGCACCTGGGAGTGGAATATAGGCTGTCCTGAGGTGGGGTTTGAGGTCAGCCCCTTTGCCATTTGGGGGCAGGGCCTGGACAGCCGCAGTGCCTTAAGGGATGCGTGCTAGTCCACCTGGGGCCCAGTCTGCAGCCAGGGCTGGGCTGGGGCCTGGGATCGCTGGTGCTGGGGCCCCAAGCACCTGGAGAGGGACTTAGGCCGGCAGGGACAGAGTTTAGACCAGAAGGGGCGGGGCCTGGAGCAGCTGGGGCGGGGCTCAGGCCAGAAGGGGCGGGGCCTGGGGCAGCTGGGGCGGGGCTCAGGTCGCTGGGGCGGGGCTCGGGCCGGCGGGGGCGGGGCGCCGCCGACCCGGGGCGGCCTCGAGGCTCCCGTCTGACGTCCCCGCCCAGGCCTGAGCAACATCATTGGCGTGATCGTGTACATCTCGGCCAACGCGGGCGAGCCGGGCCCGAAGCGCGACGAGGAGAAGAAGAGCCACTACTCGTACGGCTGGTCCTTCTACTTCGGCGGGCTGTCCTTCATCCTGGCCGAGGTGATCGGCGTGCTGGCCGTCAACATCTACATCGAGCGCAGCCGCGAGGCGCACTGCCAGTCTCGCTCGGACCTGCTCAAGGCCGGCGGGGGCGCGGGCGGCAGTGGCGGGAGCGGCCCCTCGGCCATCCTCCGTCTGCCCAGTTACCGCTTCCGCTACCGCCGCCGCTCCCGCTCTAGCTCCCGCTCCAGCGAGCCGTCGCCGTCGCGGGACGCGTCTCCCGGCGGCCCCGGCGGCCCGGGCTTCGCCTCCACGGACATCTCCATGTACACGCTCAGCCGCGACCCGTCCAAGGGCAGCGTGGCCGCGGGGCTGGCGGCGGCCGGCGGCGGCGGCGGCGGCGGCGCGGGCGCGTTCGGCGGCGGCGGCGGCGCGGCAGGTGCGGGCGGCGGCGGCGGCGGCGGCGGCGCGGCGGGCGCCGAGCGGGACCGCGCGGGGGCGCCCGGCTTCCTCACGCTGCACAACACCTTCCCCAAGGAGGCGGGCGGCGGCGGCGGCGGGGTCACGGTCACGGTCACCGCGCCGCCCGCCGCGCCCGCCCCCGCGCCGCCCGCGCCCGCCGCGCCCGCCCCCGGGACCCTGGCCAAGGAGGCCGCCGCCTCCAACACCAACACGCTCAACAGGAAAACCACGCCCGTGTAGGGCGCGGCGCGGGGGGCCGGGGCGTCCGGGGCGCGTGCGCGGGCGCGCGTGCAACGAGGCCGCCGGCGTCCGGGCGCCCCGCTGCTCCCCGCGAGCGCGCCGGACGGAGATGCGCGGCCTCCCCGCGCCCCGCGCCGCCCCCCGCACCCCGGGGCGCGCGTGCGGGGGCGCCCCCCTTCGCCCTCCCGAGCAGGGACCCCAGGGAGGACGAAGGGAGGGGGCTGCGGGCGGGGGCGCGTCGTCGTTTTATTATTTTGGGGGGCGGGGGGAAGGGCCGTGGCGTTTTTTGCAGTTTTGAGGTCTTTCCTTTCTAATGTTCTGCTGTGTGCATGTGGGGGCGGGGCGGGGGGAGGGGAGGGAGGGACTCCCAGCCCGGCCCGGCCCGGCCCCTGCGGAGGGGCGCAGAGCACACGAATCCGTAGTCCCACCCTCACACCACACTAGATGCTCTCCATAACGCACAGAGCGATGAGCCAGGAGGGGCGCGGGCACTCACTCACTCCTTCACTCAGCAGTGCACAAGGGCTCATTAAGCACCTGCTGTGTACCAGGTACACAGAAGGCGCTTGGGGAGGGGGTGGGGCCGCCTTGCGGGGTGGGGAGCGCGGGGCCGGGGGTGTCCACCCAGGGCTCCTGGACAGAGCAAGTTTCGCTCAGGATGTAGGGGAGAGCTGAGCTGTCACCGCGTGGCTTTATCCCTGGGGCTTACCCCAGTTTAAGAAAAAGAGCTATCCTAGTGCCGCTGACAGGCCAGGCTGGCGGGCAGAGAGCAGCCTGGGGCAGCCGTGGTTGAGGCTGGAGACGCGGCAGGGCCGCACGGTACAGGTGAGGACAGGAGTCTGGTCGGATTTGACCTGAGGGTCTCTGGGGCCTTGGGGTTGCCTCTTGTGCACTGTGCTGAGAGGGAAGACAGGAACCCAGAGACCAGGACGGAGACTCTGGATACAACACAGAACCCTGACCTGCGCCACTCACTCCTGTGGGAGGGAGCCCGGCAGGTGCAGACAGCACTCAGGGTCTGGAGACCTTCATTCACTCACTCACTCACTCAGGCAGCCGTTCACCCCCCCGACACTTCTCAGCATCTGCTTACCTTTCACTGGAGGCGAACGGGGCCCTGGCCCTGTTCCCAAACCCCGTTGCTGGGAGGGCGGTCTGCAGGGGACGCCCAGTGTTTTAACAGTTACACAGGACATGCAGCACCAGGGCAGAGCAGGCGCCTGCCAACGAGATGCTTCCAGAAAGTCCCGCTGCCAAGGGGACAGAGACGTGGGCTGGGTGCAGGGCAGGGACAGGAGAATCTGGAGGCACAAAAGACCCGAGAAATGACAGGTTTCTGAGGGCCCCGAGCCTGTGCCAAGTCGGGGGGGGGCACTTCGGCCCTGGGGAGAACTGAGGAACTGTATTCCAGATCCAACAGCCAACCCTTGACAGGTTTCACGATCCTACGTTTATTTAAGCCACGCCAGATAACATCAGAACCACACTTCTGTGCCAAGGCCAGGTTTCGGGAGTGCGGGAGTGCCGAGTGCTCTCGGGGCACGGAATTCACAGCAGCAGGGGTGGATGTCACGGCAGGGGGAGCCAGAAACCAGTGTGGCACTGGGCCTGCTCATCGTGGTGGCCACTGCCGTGAGTGACCAGGAAGGGGGACGCTGGGGAGCAGAGAGAGGACCTGGGGGGAGGGGCCGAGGGTGCCCTGGCGTGAGTCGGGGTGGGGAAGCCTGGGTATCAGGTAGCCAGCTGGATTTGCAAGATGAGTTTGGGGGAGAGAGAGGTCAGTGTGTAAGAGACCCTTAGAGCCACAGGACTGGATGAAGCGGCCTTGGTCAGAGCCTTGGGGGCACCTGTGGCAGGGGAGAAGAGGGAGGAGGTAGCACAGCAGAGCTGGGGGGGGGGGCAGGGGAGTCCCAGAGGACAAAAGCACAAAGCGGTCCAAGAAGGGGTGTGGTGGCCAGGGCCAAGGCTGGGGAGGGGGGACCCCTGGAGAGCAGTGACCTTGAGACGGTACCCTGGGCATGGGTGACGTCATTCCAGGCGAGGGCCGGATGGAATTCCTGCTGGAGGAAGGGGAGAGTGAGGGGACGACAGGAGGAACCCAAGTCCAGCATTTTGGGGGGCATGGAAGTGACATGGACAAGTGAGGGGGATGGGCAGTGGTGCTGTAGACAGGCAGTAGGGCATCCCCGCCTGTCTGCCCGGCTCCTGCGGCCCCGCAGAGAAGAGCAGGGAGGCGCTGATTTATGGAGGCTACAGGGCATTTCCTTAGGACGCCCCCCCTCCCCCCTCCCCCGTGCCTGGCCCTGCAGACTCCGCCCCTGGAGGAGAGGCGGGCACCACACGGAGGGAGGGGGGCCCTGGCGAGGCACGCAGCAGGCTTGGGACATGTGGTGTCACCATCTCACTCCGTCCACTCACAACACCTGCTCCTTCAACCATTCATCCGTTCATTCATGCAGGCCAGGGATGCACACTTGCCAAGGCTGCCTGGGGCCCAGTCTCGCGGTGGGCGCTGCTCCCCGTGTCTGGCCTCGCTCTGGACACAGCGGCAGACCCCGTGCCTCCCACAGAGGGGCCCAGAGCAGGGGCAGGGGTGGGCAGCCCACGGCGGCGCAGGAGGAGGTGAGGAGAGGGGCTCCACCTGGGCTGGCTGCCGAGGGCTGCGGGACCCTGCTGCCCAGCCACACAGCTGTCCTGTCCCTGCCCCTGGGGAGCTGGAACTGCATGGACGGCCCCCCGGGGTGCCCGAATAATAAAGCTGATGAAGAGGCTGCCCTCTGGCTCTGTGCCGCCCGCCAACCCCAGGATGGGGCCATCCAGCCTTCAGACCCAGGGCTCCGGCCCCTCCTCCTGCCTCAGACCCAGGGGTCAAGGCCCTCAAACTCCTCCTCCTTCACACTCATAGGTCCAGGGACCTCCAAGCCCCTCCTCCCTCTCCCCCAGTGTCCAGGCCCACCTCTTCCCTCAGACCCAGGAGTCCTGGCACCCAACCCCTCCTCCTCCCTCAGACCCAGGAGTCCTGGCCCCCCAGCCCCCTCCTCCCTCAGACCCAGGAGTCCTGGCCCCCCAGCCCCTCCTCCCTCAGACCCAGGAGCCCAGGCCCCCAGCCCCCTCCTCCCTCAGACCCAGGAGCCCAGGCCCCCCAGCCCCTCCTCTTCCCTCAGACCCAGGAGTCCTGGCCCCCCAGCCCCCTCCTCCCTCAGACCCAGGAATCCTGCCCCCCCAGCCCCCTCCTCCCTCAGACCCAGGAGCCCAGGCCCCTCAGACTCCGGAGTCCAGATCTCTTTCGTCGCCCCTCCACGTGACTTGGCAGTTTGGGCCCGGGGCCGCCTGCTGGGGCGGGAATTCCAGGTTCACCGCCCTGGCCCGACTCCCGCGCCGCCGGGAAGGGGTCTAGAGTGCTCGCCCCTTAAGGAAATTGAAGTCCCTCGGGCTCCGGCCCCTCCTCCCCGCTCGTCCCCTTAAAATACCCGGGATCCCTATGGCAACCGGCGCCGGGCGACAGGTGTGGGTGTTATTTACGGGGCGCGCCCGAAATAGCCCGGGCCGAGGGTGGGCGGGCGCCGGGCGCGGCGGGGCGGCGGGGCCGGGCGGAGCCGGACGGGTCGCAGGCGGCGCGGCGGCCAGGCAGGACAGCGCGGGGGCCCGGGCCAGGGATACCCGGGTGGGAGGCCCGGGGGCGGGGGGGCGGAGGGGACTGAGACCCCCTTCCGGGCCTCAGCTGTCCTGTGCGGCCTCCTGAGGACCTCAGCTGCCTTTGCGGGACTCCCCTCCGTCCCGCAGCCACGGCGGGCAGCCACGGTGGACATCTGCTGGGCTCTTCCGTGCATGGCTCCTGTCCCCTTTGCCTGAGTGCCCGCGGGTCCCCAGCCTGTCCCCCGTCTGTGGGTGCTGGCGCTGCCGCTGCCTCTTGACGCCCACCGGTGCTGGGGACCCCAGTTCCTGCTTCTCCCAGCCCGAGGGGACCCAGACCCGGAGCCTGGCCACATGTCTGCAGTCACACAGGGAGCCCTCGCTGCTCTTCCCGCGTGTCCCAAGCTCTGAGCCTGGGGGGTGCTGGCCACGTGCTCCGGGTCAGCCCACCCAGCTGTGGCTCAAGCCTCTAGCCTCGGCGTTCTCCAGTCTGTGGGATCGGGTTTTTCTTCTGCAAGCCCCAGAGGCCGCCTCGACCCCTCTGTTTGAGGTTCCAGCCAGGTCTGGGGCCTTTCTGCATCCTAAGAAAGGAAACCCAGCCCCACCCACTCCCTGCAAGCCCTGCGGCTCGGCCGCCCGCCTCGGCTCTGCGTCCCTGCTGGAAGCCGCGCTGCGCCCCGGCCCACCCCGGAAGGACGATGATGTGGTCCAACTTCTTCGTGCAGGAGCAGGGCCGGCGTCGGCGGGCTCGGGGGCAGCGGAGGCCCGGGCTGACGCCGGAGCGCGAGGGCAAGGTCAAGCTGGTGCTGCTGCTGGCCGCCGTGGGCGCCACGCTGGCCGTGCTGGCCGTGGGCACCGAGTTCTGGGTGGAGCTCAACACCTACAAGGCCAACGGCAGTGCCGTCTGTGAGGCTGCCCACCTGGGGCTCTGGAAGGTGTGCACCAAGAGACTGTGGCAGGCCGACGTGCCCACAGACAGAGAGACCTGCGGCCCCGCGGAGCTGCCCGGAGGTGAGCGTCCAGGGTGGGGGGCCCGAGGGCAGCACTGGCACCCTGCAAGGAGCCTGAGCTCCAAGGAGCAACTCAGCTCCCAGAGAGCCTGCAGAGGGAGAGGTAGACGGAGACGTCCCACAGATGTGTGACTCTTGCCAACGCCGAGAGACCTGTGCTTCACAGATTGTCTGCAGTTACAGTGTGTACCCCAGCTCAGCCCATGCCCCAGCTACAACCTGTACCCCAGCTCAGCCTGTGCCCCAGCTACAACCTGTGCCCCAGCTACAACCTGTACCCCAGCTCAGCCTGTGCCCCTAGCTACAGCCTGTGCCCCAGCTACAACCTGTATCCCAGCTCAGCCCGTGCCCCTAGCTACAGCCTGTGCCCCAGCTCAGCCTGTGTCCCAGCTATAGCCTGTACCCCAGCTCAGCCTGTGCCCCAGCTACAACCTGTACCCCAGCTCAGCCCTGCCCCAGCTACAACCTGTACCCCAGCTCAGCCC
>CM027395.1:2346827-2408551 GCA_015711505.1 Sylvilagus bachmani | reverse complement strand
CCAGCTACAACCTGTACCCCAGCTCAGCCCGTGCCCCAGCTACAACCTGTACCCCAGCTCAGCCTGTGCCCCTAGTTATAACCTCTGCCCCAACTACAACCTGTGCCCGAGTTATAACCTGTACCTCAGCTCAGCCTGTGCCCCAGCTATAGCCTGTGCCCCAACTACAGCCAGTGCCCCAGCTCAAACTGTGCCCCTAGTTACAACTTGTGCTCCCAGCTCAGCATGTGCTCCTAGTTACAGCCTGTGCCCGAGTTATAACCTGTACCTCAGCTCAGCCTGTGCCCCAGCTATAGCCTGTGCTCCAACTACAACCTGTGCCCCAGCTCAGCATGTGCCCCTAGTTACAATCTCTTCCCCAGCTCAGCATGTGCCCCTAGTTACAATCTCTTCCCCAGCTCAACATGTGCCCCTAGTTACAATCTCTTCCCCAGCTCAGCATGTGCCCCTAGTTACAACCTGTGCCCCAGTTATAACCTGTGCCCCAGATCAGCCTGTACCCTAGTTACAACCTCTTCCCCAGCTCAGTGTGTGCCCCTAGTTACAACCTGTGCCCCAACTACAACCTGTGCCCTAGTTATAACCTGTACCCCAGCTCAGCCTGTGCCCCAGCTAGCTTGAGCCCCGAGGGCAGCACTGGCACCCTGCAAGGAGCCTGTGCTCCAAGGAGCGACTCAGCTCCCAGAGAGCCTGCAGAGGGAGAGGTAGATGGAGACGTCCCACAGATGTGTGACTCTTGCCAACCCCAAGAGACCTGTGCTTCACAGCTTGTCTGCAGTTACAGTGTGTACCCCAGCTCAGCCTGTGCCCCAGCTACAACCTGTACCCCAGCTCAGCCCTGCCCCAGCTACAACCTGTACCCCAGCTCAGCCCGTGCCCCAGCTCAGCCTGTACCCCAGCTCAGCCTGTGCCCCAGCTACAACCTGTACCCCAGCTCAGCCTGTACCCCAGCTCAGCCCATGCCCCAGCTACAACCTGTACCCCAGCTCAGCCTGTGCCCAGCTCAGCCCATGCCCCAGCTCAGCCTGTACCCCTAGTTACAATCTGTGACCCAGTTACAACCCGTTTTCCAGCTCAGCCTGTACCCACATCCCCGAGTGGTGTGTGGTGTCCATCCACCAGTGTGTTTCCCTAGAGAAAGCTTGGCTGTGTCCCCAGACCCAGCTGGTGCTCTCAAGCTGTGCTCACCCCGACAGCCTGCACTCCCGAGACAGCCGTGTGCCCTGTGCCCATGCTCAGGGACCACCTGTGCCCCTGTGGAGACTGCCTGCATATCCATCCCGTGAGCCCGGGGGAGAGACCACCCTGACATCCGCCCAGGGGAGAGTCCCTACCTCTTCCCCACCTACACAGTCTACCCCACAAAGCCGTGCACAGACGGCTCCCAGCATCCCAGGATGCGCCTGGTGCCTGCGGAGCAGCACTCATTTCCTCTCCCAGTCCCCTCGAAATGCCCAGAGTGTTTCCCTGACCCTGACCCTGACCCTCTCGCTGTGCCCTGCTGACACCCCATATCACCTCTTTTCTGCACCGTGGTCCTCTCACCCCTTGGGCTGTCACAAAGGACCATAGCCTCCTTGCTGAGCCTTCATCTCTGCACCACCCCCAGCCCCGACCCAACCTCCTAGGGCCACCTCCCAGTCCCACTTCAGGGTCCAAAGACCACCCCTCGGCTGCCCAGGGAGATGCCCACCTTTGGGCTTCTGCATGGGGCATGCCACATCCTTTGGTGCCAAGATGCAGGATGTCCTAAGTAATTAGCAGCTGGCGAGGGATGCCAGACAACCGCCTTGTTCTGGGGTGGGGGTGGCCATGGACCCTGCGTCCCCTCTGACTCTGAGATCCCCTGCAGCCTCACAGCTGCCCCCTGCGCCTTCCCCGCCCCCTGCGCCAGCAACTGTGCCTGTGTCCTCTGCCTTCCTGTTCCGCTTCTGCGTGGGGATGTCCTTTGGCTCCTCCCCAGGCTGCGCGGCCCCTCCCTGGCTTCCTTTACCCCTGCCCTCTGCCTGCCTTCTCCGGTGCTGTGACTCAGTTTCCCCCAGTGTAGAGTCAGAGGGTGGCTCAGACTTGGTGGCTCCTGCAGGAACTTTTGGCTGTAAAACCCAGCTTAGAAAGGTTGAGGGTTCTTGGGTTTGAGTATACCTAGTGGAATGAATCCTCAGGTTATACCGCAAAATCTTGTGCTTTGTTTTAGTTATTGTTTTTTTTTTTAATTTTTTTTTTTATTTTTTGACAGGCAGAGTGAACAGTGAGAGAGAGACAGAGAGAAAGGTCTTCCTTTGCCGTTGGTTCACCCTCCAATGGCTGCCGCGGATGGCGCGCTGCGGCCGGCTCACTACGCTCAGGAGCCAGGTGCTAGGTGCTTTTTCCTGGTCTCCCATGGGGTGCAGGGCCCAAGCATGTGGGCCATCCTCCACTGCACTCCCGGGCCACAGCAGAGGGCTGGCCTGGAAGAGGGGCAACCAGGACAGAATCCGGCGCCCCGGCCGGGACTAGAACCCGGTGTGCCGGCGCCACAAGGCGGAGGGTTAGCCTGTTGAGCCACGGCGCCGGCCCTTTTTTTTTTTTAATTTCTAATTCAGCTCTTTAATCTGTTAGACAAATGTGGATGTGTATTGTGACTTGGATAAGATATAGTGTTAGTTTATGTGCATGTTTTTTGAAAGATTGATTTATTTATTTGAAAGGTAGAGTTATGGGGGGAGGGTGCCTTCCATCCACAGATTCACTCCCCAAATGGTGGCAATGGCTGGGGTTGGGACCAGGCTGGAGCCAGGAGCTTCCTCCAGGTCTCCCACATGGGTGCAGGGGCCCAAGCACTTGGGCCATCATCTGCTGCTTTCCCAGGTGCATTAGCAGAGCGCTGGATAGGAGGCGGAGCAGCCGGGACTCAAACCAACATCCATATGAGCTGCCGGTGTCACAGGTGGCGGTTTTACCCACCGCCACAGCAGCGGCCCCTGGGAAACACAGTTTTCTGGCCCAGGCTCGCGCGTGTGTGGCCATCATTGGCTGAAATGTTACGCGATGGTGTGGCTGTCTCTGCCTTTCTCTGAGCGAGTGTGAGAGCTTCCCACTTCGGCTAGTTCCAGTCTGCACTCCCGGCGGTTCCCTCTCATCCGCAGCCCCTTCTGCCAGTGTCCCTGGGTGGGGGCAGCCCCTCCCCGCTGGCTCCGGCGTGTGCCTTTGGCACCCGCTCTCTGCATCGCCATTCATGTCCTGTGCCCACTCCGCACTGGGTCAGCACTCTCCTCCTGCCAGACCTTTGTGAATTGCAGGCGGGGCTCCCTCCCGAGAGGGAGAGCTGTTCCCAGTGCGCGGCCCTCTGTCTCCGGTGTCTGCGTGTCCTCTGCTGAATAAAGCGAGTGTCCCGTCTGATCCCAGCGGGCCCTCAGCCGCCAGGAAGAGATCACTGTCTTGTTTTTCAGGCGTTCGGGCAGCCACAGATCTGGACCTCAGATGCGGCTCCTGGATGCGGGCATGGGGGCAGGTGTCTGAGCGTTTCCAATGTCTCCTTTTTAGGCTCCCATGAGCCTCATTCAGGGTCCATCCCTGAGCTTTCCCAGAATGCCACTCGTCACGGCCTCCCTCCCTCCCTCTCTCTCTCCCCCACAGAAGCAAACTGCACCTATTTTAAATTCTTCACCACGGGGGAGAATGCCCGTATCTTTCAGAGAACCATGAAGAAAGGTGAGCATCCTCCGTGGGGGAGGGGTGGGGTCCCAGCTCTCCCCCCAGGGACGCGGACTGAGTGTTGGCCTCTGCAGAAGCCATCGCTCTGGGGAGCAGTGGCACAGAGTCAGCAGTGGGGGGCATGGTTCTCCAGAGCCCGGTGCCCTGGGACTGTGCCCAGTGCTGTGTGACTGCAGGCGAGCCACAGCCCGGTCTGTGTCTCTGTGCACGCCAGCATCTCACGGACATGCCCTCGCCACAGGCAAACTGCGGGGTCTCTGTGCTCCCCGTGCCTTAGTGTCCCCGCCAGGATTGGGGTCTTGGCAAGGATTCCATGACCCAGGGCAGAGCCTGGGCTATGAGGCCCTTCCCTTCCCCGCCCCTCCCTTCTCTTCTGCCCTGGTGCCATGTGAGTCCAGGCAGGCCCCCGTGCACCTGTGAGGTAGCTAAAGAATCCTCATGCACACCCAGGAGATCCCTGCTGGGTGCCGGTGGGTGCCCCGTACCTCCTATATGCTGGAGAGAGATTTTATTTTATTTTATTTTTTGACAGGCAGAGTGGACAGTGAAAGAGAGAGACAGAGAGAAAGGTCTTCCTTTGCCGTTGGTTCACCCTCCAATGGCCGCCGCGGCCAGCGTTACGCTGATCCGATGGCAGGAGCCAGGTGCTTCTCCTGGTCTCCCATGGGGTGCAGGGTCCAAGCCCTTGGGCCATCCTCCACTGCACTCCCTGGCCACAGCAGAGAGCTGGCCTGGAAGAGGGGCAACCGGGACAGAATCTGGCGCCCCGACCGGGACTAGAACCCGGTGTGCCGGTGCCACAAGGCGGAGGATTAGCCTATTGAGCTGGAGAGCTGGAGTGACAGCTGGAGAGAGATTTTGATCCCGACTTTCCAGGGAGGGAGCTGAGGGCTGAGGGAGTGACTGCCCGGATCTGCAGGTGGGAAGTGAGAACCACAGCCCCATAAGGCACTGCCTTTGCACGGCCTTGCGTATGCCCCACTGACTTAGTGTCTCCGCTCCATACGTAGATTAGAGCCCGATGACGAGTCACAGTCAGTCATTCCCATATCTTTCCGCCCTGCCCGGCCCCTCTTCGCCCTGTGGCCCTGTCTGAGCCTCGGTTCCAGCAGCGGTGGAAGTGGACGCCCCGGGGCTGGATGGCATAGAGAGCTCCCCTCTTGTCCGGAATCGTCTTCCCAGTTCTGGGCCTCTGCAGAGGAGCCCTTCATTCCCTCCTTCCCACGTGCTCCGCTTCTCCCCCTGCCGTCCTCACAGAGGTCAGCGTGGCAGCTGCGGTGACAGCCGTGCTGGGCCTGGCAGTCATGGCCCTGGGGTGCCTCTCAGTCATCATGGTGCTCAGTAAAGGTGCAGAGTTCCTGCTCCGAGTGGCAGCTGTATGCTTTGGCCTCTCAGGTGAGGGATGAGAGCTCGAAGGCTGAGGATACTGGATGATGTGAGGTGGGATGTCCCAGCACCGTTGCATGCTGGGAGGAGAGACGTCCACGCACTGTTGCATGCTGGGAGGAGAGACGTCCTAGCACTGTTGCATGCTGGGAGGAGAGATGTCCTAGCACTTTTGCATGCTGGAAGGTGGGATGTCCAAGCACCATTGCATGCTGGGAAGAGAGATGTCCCAGCACTGTTGCACGCTGGGAGGTAGGAATGTCCAAGCCCAGTTGCATGCTGGAGGGAGTGTTGTCCAAGCACTGTTGAATCCTGGGAGGTAGGGGAAGCCCAAGAATTCTAGGAGGGTCAGAGATGGGAGAATTTCCAAGCTCTGTTGCTGGCTGACGATGGGAGGATTTACAGAGTTTTAGGTCTGGATCCTTGCATGCTACTGGAAGGCAGGCTCTCCAAGCACTGTTGTAAGATAGGAGATGGGGGAAGCTCGAGGACCATGGGAGTCTCTAAAATGGGAGCGTTCTAATCCCTGGTGTTGGCTGGGAGTTGGGAATCCAAACACTTTCTTGGATTTGGACCTGGTGTCTGCAAGCACTGTTGCATGCTGGGACGCAGGGGCAGATCTCCAAGCACTGTTGCATGCTGGGAAGTAGAGGACAGTCTCCAAGCACTGTTGCATGCTGGGATGCCAGGGAAGACCCAGGGCTGTAGCATGGTCGGAGACGGGAGAGTTCCAAGTGTCGCGCTGATTGGGAAAGGAAGTGTCTCCAGTGTTTTTGGATTTAGACCTGGACTCTGCAAAGCTGTTGCATTCTTGGAGTTGTGAAAAGTGGCGCTCAGTGATAAAACTTGAGTCCATGTCAGTCTAGCTCAAATCTGTGTAGTAGCTTTACTAGGTGTAGACGACTCTTCTTCACTGTGGAGATGAGAAAGTCAAGGCCCAGAGAAGTGAGATTGTATCACTCACGGCCACAACCAGTGATGGTGGAGATGGGAGCTGAAACGAAGTCTCCTTATTCCAAAACACGTCTCCTTTCACTGCACTCGGGGGCTCTGTTGCTGTGGGATCTCGGGAGGCTCGGGGCATGGGTGGTGGGGTGCGTGCTGAGCTAGCGGTCAGCTGGGCTGGGTTCTGGCCCAGGCTGTCCCTGAATCACTGTGTGACCTTGAATGCAAGATGCAGCCGGGGCATTGAGGAGCAGGCTTGAATGGAAACCAGCGATGAGCACATTCTTACTGTTGTCGCCCTGGGAGGAGGAGAAACCCAGTCCCCCCTTTTCCTTTCGTTCAGTTAGCCATTACTGCGCACACGTGTGCATACATGCAGGCAGTGTGCATGTAGCATCATCAGAGTGTGCAGGGAGGGAAGGCTGTGCCCTCGGCAAGACGCGGGTCTGGCTGAGAGCAGAGGACTGCCATCGAAAGTCCCAGTTACAAGCTGCAGGAAGGACTGGGAAGGAAGCGAGGCTTCTCGGGGCTTCTCGGGGCGTGCGGGGTCCAGCACTGGGTCCCCTGGGGGCAGTCGGAGGAGGCCTCTCCGCAGCGCCGGGGGCACCGGGGATCTCAGCACCAGCTCTTGGCTCCTGCTCCTGGCTTTGGCCTGGTCCAGCCCTGGCTGCTGCGGGCATGTAGAGAGTGAGCCAGTGGATAAAAGAGCCATCTTTCTCTGTGTCTTGCTCTTTCTCCCTCTCTCTGTCTCTCAGTCCTCTCTCTCCCTCCCTCCCTCTCTCTCTTTCTGTCCCTTACAGCCAGCTGGGCCCTTACCTTGTCTAATTTGTTTAAGATTTATTTATTTATTTGAAATGCAGAATCAGAGAGAGAGAGAATAAGATCTTCCATCTGCTGGATGCCTACAACAGTCAGAACTGGGCCAGTGCAGACCCAGGAGCCCATCCGGGTCTCCCACACGGGTGCAGGGGCCCAAGCACTTGGACCATCCTCCACTGCTTTCCCAAGTGCATTAGCAGGGAGCTGGATCAGAGCGGAGCAGGTGGATTGTGAGCCGGCACCCACATGGGATGCCAGCGCCACAGGTGGTGGCTTGACCTGCTATGCCACAGCACCGGCCCCTACCTTGTCTTATTTTTGCTCTTAGCGTTGGTCAGTACCCAAAGTTATCCCCTCATGTCTGCATTCTTGTGCTCAGGCTGCCATAATGAATGCCGGGAGATGGTGCGGAACAGAATCGAGAGCCTCACGGTCCGGGACCTGAAGTCCCGGCCGAGGCTGAGGCTGGGCCGCTTCCTTCTGAGGCCTCTCCGTGGCTTGGGTCCTGAGGCCTCACGTGGTCTCCCCCAGCCACCTCGGCCTGTCTGCCTTGCAGTTCTTTTGAGGGCCCTGCTGCCTGGGGGCGCACTCGCACGCCCTCGCTCTAACTCAGAACCTGGTCTCCTCCCCAGGCATCTCCCTGGCGACCATCCTGCACCCTCCGCAGAGGGACGTGGCCACTCTGGGCCCTGTCTTTGCAGCAGGAGCTCAGTTAGGACCTGGTGAATGGGGGAGGGGGGGCACATGACCACGAGAGCCGGCCCTGGTCGGAGGGTGCACAGTGCCGCCTCCCGGTGCCAGTCCCAGGGCCTGAGCCACAGCGCAGGGTCCAGGAGGCTAGGTTTTCAGGGCAGCGGCGGTGGGGGAACGGGGCTGAGGTTGGGGCTGGGCTGCAGGGTCCGAGAGAGGAGGACAGGGGCAGCATCAGAGCGCGCAGGCACGGCCCCGCCCCTGCTACAAGTCCCTTTACGCTTTCCACCCTCCCGAGGCTTCTGAGATGGCAGCGATCTTGTTAACATTTCTGCTTATTCTGGGGACAGGAGGGGGCCTGGCAGGTCCGCTCCTCTGGCCCCTGGTTTCTGGTGTGCGCCGGCCTGCGCGTGCCTCTGACCCTGCTCGCCGACCCCTGTGGTGAGCCGCTTCCGTCTGTCCACCATCCGTCTCCTGCCACGGAACAGGAGCCCCAGGGGGAGGGCTGTGGCTGTCTTGTTCCTTCCTCTCCTCTTTCGCCGTTTTCTCTAAGAATCAACGTGCACCGTGGTCTGGCTGCTTCTCTTTCTGCCTGGCGATCATCACTCTTCAGAGAATGCCTGTGTGTTTCTTGATTCCCGATCCACTTTCTTAACACAAGCTGTGAGGAAATACGTCGAATGTGACGTTTGCCACTGTCACGGCCCTTATTTTTTAAAGATGTATGTGATGTATTTGGAATGCAGAGAGGGATGGAGGGAGGGAGGGAGCGAGGGAGATAGAGAGAGAGATCTTCCATCCACCTCTCAAATGGCCGCAGCGGCCAGGGCTGGGCCAGGCTGCAGCCAGGAGCTCCATCCGGGGCTCCCACGCCCTTGGGCCACGTGCGGCTGCTTTCCCAGGCGCACAGCAGGGAGCTGCCTGGGCAGGGAGGCCCTGCACCTCCTCAGCTCCACTTTCCCACCCCCTCCCTGCCGCCCCTGGCCGCCCCCACCCCACGTCTCCCCTCTCTGTGGGTTTGGTCTTGCTCTGAGTTTACCTCCTGCTCCCGGAGTGGCCAGCGACGTAGGAGGTGTTTAGTGAGCACGGGTGTCCCTTGGTATGGAGGACTCTAGGCGCCAGGACTCGCCCCCATGGGCACCCCCCATACTTTCAGCCATCACTAGATAACTTGTCATTACGTATGTAAGCCGTATTAGGTATGTAAATACGAGAGGACTTCAGTTTGTGAGGGTGGAATTACACGATGAGTGTATTTGGGTGCGAATGAGGTAGAAATCTGTGTGATGCCAGACATGCCCGTTGTGAGAGAGCTGCACTTTTGCACCCCAAGACTTGCCCTGAGGTCCCCTCCAGCCTCTGTGTTCTTTGGGGGACCTGGGACAGAGGTGCACAGGCTGCACCTGCTAGGCCGAGACGCAGCCAGGTTCCTGAGGTGTGGCTGCACCCACCAATGATGCAGGGGTGCAAGTGGCAGGGGACCTCGCCGGCTCCATGGTGGGGGGAGGGGAGACCCTGAGCCCCGCTGCCTCTGTCCTCTCTCCGCAGGCCTGCTGCTGCTGGTGAGCCTGGAGGTGTTCCGCCATTCCGTGCGCGCCCTGCTCCAGGGGGCCGGCCCCGAGCCCCCCGCGGCCCCACCGCTGGCCTTCGAGTACTCGTGGTCCCTGGGCTGCGGCCTGGGCGCCGGCCTCATCCTGCTGCTGGCGGGCGTCTGCTTCCTGCTGTTCACCCTGCCCGCCCAGTCCTGGGGCTCCCTCTGTGTGAAGCGGGGGCCGGGGGCCACCTAGGAGAGCCATCGGCCTGCTTCCTCGAGGCCTCCTCTTCCTCCCGTGACCCTCCCTGTCTGGGACCCACCCCATGTCCTCCTCTTTCCTCTGTGACCGTGGCTTTCCTCTGTGGCTGGATTGGAGTGGCTTGCGCGTGGGAGGGGCTGAGGCTTTTTGCAAACGAGGGTCCCCAGGGAAGGCCGGTGGGGACCTGATGTGGATGACGGGGGTGGGGGCAGGGGATGAGGTCTGGGGTCTCAGGAGGGGAGTGGGGAGCCCCCTTGGGTTTCCAGGCCTGGATTCGCCACCCTGCACCTCAGGGTTCAGAATCCAGATCTGAAGGAACTGTGATCTGATTTGGGAATTAAAGGTTTGGAAACAGAACCGCTGTGATGTGGGGTACGTCTGTGATGGGGTTTGCGTCCTCAGGCAGAGAGAAAGGCCCCGTGTCTACTCCGGAGCCCACCGCGGGCTTCTCGTCCATCGGCCGGGACCAGCACAGGGAGGCCCCACAGAAGGCGGACAAGCCGGCACCGGTCCGTTCTCGGGGCAGCCCCGGCGTCACCGTGGTCTTTGTATGCAGGGGACAGAGACGAGACTCTGCACAGCCCTGGGGTGGAGCAAGCCCTGCCCAGACCATCTTGGCCTTCAGCCTCCAGCGCGTTGGGCTCCCTGGGCTGAGCCAGCACCGGTGCCTGGGTCGCAACACCTGGAAGTGGGGTGCATCTGTGGCAGCCGCCTAGAGACAGCGCTGCAGTTGGGTCACAGCGAGAAGCCAGACAGGTTTTGAGGTTCATGAGGGAAGCAGCCGTTGGACAGTATCGCAGAACCGGGGGAGCCGCCGTTGCGTGGGGTCCCCCAGTCGCTAAGGTGGAGGAGTAGGCCCAGCACCGAGGATCAGGAAGTGAAGTGACCTTCTCAGCTGTGCAGGATCAGAACCCAGACCGGCGGCACCCATGCCCTCGACCGACCGCGGGGCAGTGTGGGAGCCTCCCGCTCAGCCCTGGCCTCGCAGGGTGTGCATTAGCGGGGAGCAGTACTCAGACCCTCACACCCCGAGTAAGCAGGTGTCCCGGAGCACCATGAGTCGTCTCCTTCCTGAAATGGTAAAACAGGACAGAACAGGGTGGGTCGGGAAGGCAGAGGGTGTGGCTGGGGGCGACCCGGGACCGAGGACCCCCAGAGCCCAGCTCTTCTCCTGGGTCACCTGTGTCCTCCCTCACCTGGGCCCTCACCCTGCCTCCTCCTCACCCCCACCCGCCTCTGCCCCCTTTCGGTCAGTGATGCACACTGGGCACTGGGCACTGTGCTGCTGGCACCCCACCCTGTACAGGGCCATAGAGGAATGGAGAATAGCTGGTCCCAAATGGCAGGAGTTCCCAGTTGAGAAATCCTGTGTTATTGTTTCTTTTTTTTTTCTGAAATAAACTTTCTGCTGTTATTTTTTTCCAGCTTTATTGAGGTGTAATTGACAGATAGCACATATATTTAGGGGGTTGACATGATGTTTGAAACAGGTGTATGTTGCAGAGTGATAAAGCAAGCTAATTAGCATAGCCATGTCCTCACCAGTTTATTTTGTGTGTGTGTGTGGTGACACTGAACATAGATACAATGTCTCAGGGATTCTCAGCTGTTCCCTGCTGTTGACTGTAGCCACTGAACCGGGTGACAGCGCCTTCTAACCTGCCCCTCCTATCTAAATGACACTCTGTATCCTTGGATCAGCAACGCGTCTGCATTTAATTATAAAGGCAATTGCAGAAGCTCTTTAACTTGTAACAGAGTTGGGTCCCAGTGAACCCAGGTGAACTGGAACATCTGCCCCCGGGGGGCCCCGGCACAGCCCGAGTTGCTCCCCACAGGACGGCTGGGGAGACCTGGAGCTGTGTCCTCTGCCCCTGCCCAGTGACCCAGGGCGCAATCCCTGGGAAAGAGTCACCCTCGAAATCGGGTGTGGAGTGTGCTGACTCAGTTTCACAGGGCAGTAAAAAGTGGAGAAATCATGGATTGAATCGTGGTAAGTCGGGCCCCATGTGCCTGCATGAGGCATCACCCATGTCAGGTTAATACTACAGATAAGTATGCACATTCTTTACCAAATGTTGTGTTTATGTCCTATTATATAAATATTATAACATGTTTGAAAGATTTATTTGAAAGGCAGAGTGACAAAGAGATCGTTCATCTGCTGGTTCACTCTCCCAAAGGCTCACCAATGGCCAGGGTTGGGTATCACCAAAGCCAGGACCATGGAGCTCCATCTGGGTCTCCCACGTGGGTGCAGGGCCCGAGCACTTGGGCCATCTTCTGCTGGCCTCCCAGGTGCATTAGCAGGGAGCTGGATCAGAAGTAGAGAATCTGATACGAGATGCCAGTGTCGTGCCAAGCAGGGCTGAACCACCGCGCCAGAATACCAGTCCCCAGTGCAGGGCTGGAAGAGGCTCCCTCACCGCGGAGACAGCTCTGCCATCCAGGAAGTGTGGGGCGACCCTTTCTTGGTGAGCTGGGGCTGCACCCCGGGTCTCCAGTCCAGGGGTGTAACTTCCTCCTCATCCCTTTGTGCTCTGAGTACGCGCTCAGCCCTGGGCTGGGTCCAGATGGGCTTCCCCCTTCCAGAACAGGTCTGGAAAGTCCCTGGCAAGGGTCAGGAGCTGGATCGACAGCGGCCGCAGGGTTACCGCGGGAGCGCTATGCCAAACCTCCTCTGTCTCTTCCCCTGCAGACGCTCCTGGGCTCAGCGCAGCCCTTCCTCCCCCTCACTCATCATCTTGAGGAGCAAATGCACTGGTAATCCCCGCGAAGCTCCCGGAAGCCCCCCTGGCGGGCCGCCACGGCCACAGCTAGCTCCCCAGTTCTCAGCCTTCAGGGAGCGCACGGAAGCAGGTGTCAATCACGCAGCTGACAGAAGGAGCGTGTAATTATAAACCGGGATAAGCGCCTGGGTGGCAGAGATGTCAATGTGTCTTGTTCGGCCAGCCCAGGGCAGGCACTTGTGCTGGGGCATCGCAGCAGGGTGGGGGTGGGGTGCGTTCTGGTCTGGGGCAGTGGCTCTCTGCCCAGTGGAGTCTTCACTCTGGAATTTCTGGGGTCAGGACAGGAAAGGTAACAGAGACAGGGGATCTGGGCGTAACCCTAACCTGACTGCAAGCACCCACCTCTTCTGTGTCCCCCAGGCCCGCTCTCGGCTTCCGTCCTGGGTGGGGAGTGGAGACAGCCCTCGGGGACAGAGGCGAGGACTGGGTCCGTCTGGCATCCCAGCCTCAGGGGACTGAGGCCCCCTGGGGTCCACAGCCCTTCCTGTCCTGCTGGTGTATGTTCATAAGCTCCTCTGAACATCAGCTCAGATTTAGAGAAGCTGCAAGAATACACAGGGGCTTTGCTCACAGAAGACACACACGTCCTATATCAGAATCAACCACCGTCAGGGCAGGAGAAGCGCTCACTCTTTCTCTCTCTTTGCTTCTCAGAACAATAATATTAAACCTGGGGCCGGCGCTGTGGCACAGCAGGTTAAAACCCTGGCCTGCAGCGCTGGCATCCCATGTGGGCGCTGGTTCTAGTCCCAGCTGCTCCTCTTCCAATCCAGCTCTCTGCTATGACCGGGGAAAGCAGTAGAAGATGGCCCAAGTCCTTGGGCCCCTGCACCCATGTGGGAGACCCAGAAGAAGCTCCTGGCTCCTGGCTTCGGATCGACGCAGCTCCAGCCGTTGCGGCCATCTGGGTAGCGAACCAGCAGATGGAAGACCTCTCTTTCTGTCTCTACTTCTCTCTGTAACTCTTTCAAATAAATAAAATAAATCTTTAAAAATAATAATATTAAACCTAGGAGTCCATTTTAAAAAGCAAAAGGCAGAAGGACAAAGAAGAGGCGCTGACCCCTTTAGCAGGTTCAGGCTGGGCCATCCCTACTCTCTCCCCACCTCCGCCCTGGGTCCGACTCCAGCACTCCGAGCTCCCCTTGTCTCTGATTCGCTGCACAGTCCTGGTCTCCTCAGCGTGGATCCCTCCCCGGTAGAGCCGCTCTGCGCCGCTCATTCCAGCCCCAGCCGCTCTCGGGGGCCTCGTCTCTGCCTCTGTCCGAGGCCTGTGCTCGCGCCGATCCCAGGGTGCGGCTACGGACCTGTATAGGTGGAGGGGAGGCTCCAGGTGCCCGCGCGCCCTGTGCACCTGCGGGCTGCCCGGTGCGCCTGCCCCGGGCTGCGCGCCGCACTCCGCACGGCACGGTTTCACTCGCTGGTTTCTCGCTGGGCTTGTGTGTGTCCTGTGTGGGTGCCATCTGTGCGTGTGTTTCTAGGCGTTTGTGACTTCTTCCTATGTGTTTCCGAGCGTGTGCGGCTCGGCGCGCGCTTGTTTGGGTTTGCGTGTCTCCGAGCGGCTGTGCCGCGGGGTTTGCAGGTCTCCGGTGAGTACCCCCACCCGTCTGCGTCTGTGCTGGGCGCACCTGCTGTCGGTGGGCGGGGGTGTGTTTCGGCAGCGGAGCCGCAGGCGAAAGGGAGGAGGAGGCGGTCCCGGCTCAGCGAAGCCGGCTCTTCCTAGCTGGGTGGCTTTGGACAGGTGGCCTGGCCTCTCTGCGCCTCTGTTTTCTCACTGCCCACTCCACCGGTGGGGGGATCAGCGAGTGAATCCTGGCGGAAACTTCCGGAGCAGTGAGTGCTCCCTGATCGTCAGCCACTTAGGATGCTGATGGGCCAGGTGCCATTCAGACCTGGCAATGTGGCAACACCCATGGGCCCTGTGAACACGGTGTGAACACGGCCTCCAGAGATTTCAGGGACAAAGCAGAGCCGGGGAGCGCGGGGCCGGCGGGGAGGGACTCCTGATCCATGTCGAATTTCCTCCTGGGCGGGGACAGGGCTGGAGCCAGACAGTGGTGATGGCCGCACAGTATTGCGAGTTAAATCATTTTTAAATGGCTACAGTGATAAAGTTTTGCTTGAAGTGCATTTTGCTGCTATATGAATATAAGGTGGGGGAGAGAGGGATAAGGGGCAGGTCTCTTGTTTTATATTTGTATTTCAAAAGCAGAAGAGAGAGACTCTCTCATTCTATAGGTTCACGTCCCTAAATGCCCACAGCAGGATGAGGCCGGACCAAAGCCGGGAGCCTGGAGCTCCATCGGGGTCTGCCATGCGCCCCCAGTGCTTGAGCCACCCACCACCTGTGCAGACAGCAGGATCTGAGCCGGGGCTCCCATGGGGTGCCTCTGCCTCCAGGCTGAGTGTCCTCCATGGACAGCTCTGACCAGGAGACGTCGGCTCCCGGCTGCTCCCCTCTGGAAGACAGAGGCGAGAGGGCGCCCCCTTCAGCCCGAGCATGGCGAGGCGGGAGGGCTGGAAGCCTCACGCCCCAGACGCCAGGGCGAAGGGCCGGGAACTCGGCTCACCCTTGAGATTTCACTCAGGCCCTTGCGGTGAGGCCAACACCAGACGCTGGCGTCCCATCCTGGCTGACCGTTGCCTGCCGAGGGGTGCTGCCCGAGAGAGAGGATAGCGGGAAGGAGGAGAAAGCTGGGGGGCAGGCTGCTTGGGGGGCCACTCGAGGGACAGTGAGGAGTCAGCACCAGGTCTCTTCCAGACTCTGCAGGTGGAGGGGGTCTCTCATCCACCCCTCTCTTTAAAAAAAAATAGACTATTTACTTATCTTCAAAACTAATTTATTTGAGAGTCGGGGGTGGGAGGAAGAGGGAGAGGTCTTGCATCCACTGGTTCCCTCCTCCCAACACCAGCCCCACCATTTTGTTTTAAGTAACTTGTTGCAGAGTATTGCTGTACTTGTTCTACTTTGTTATCCATTGCGGGGCCTGCATTGGGGCACAGCAGGTTAAGCCAGCATCCTGTATTGGAGCTGTGGGTCGAGTCCCGGCCACTCCACTTCCGATCCAGCTCCCTGCTGATGCACCTGGGAAAGCAGCAGAGGAGGCCCGAGTGCCTGGGCCCTGCACCCACATGGGAGACCCGGACGGAGCTCCCGGCTCCTGGCTTGAGCCTGGCCTGGCCGTTGCGGCCATGTCCTAAGGCGCCCACCTCGCCTTCTTCCAGGAAGAGGAGCAGCTGTGGCGAGGGGTGGTCTGAGGACAGCTGGGCCTGGCTTTGCTGGATGCACCGGGCACGGCTGGGGGAGGAGTCAGGCCCCTGCCCTGTTCCTGCACAGCCTGCACCCAAGCTGAGGCGTGAGCCTCCGCTTCTCCCCGTGGCCCAGCTGTCTGGGGCCGGGCGCCTCTGGGAAGATGGACCCGCGGGCTGGGGGGAGGGGAGCAGGCGGGGGCCACCTCCCGGCCTGAGCCGCTCTCCCTAACAGGGCTCGCACCTGAGCCTCGGCAGCCAGGTTTCAGCTGGGCGAGCTCTTCACTTCCTGTTTGACGCCAGCTCCTCCAGGCACCAGTCCTGTACTCAGCACCCCAGGGAGGGAAGACGGTGGGCCCCAGACTCCCTAAGACCCTCCCCGTGGGCTCGCTCGACCCCCGTTCCCGACTGCTGTCTCCCTGCTCTCTCCCGTCACGACAGTGGGTGCTCGTTGTAAGAAGGCCAGGTAAGGGGAGAAGGCCCCAGGGAGGGGCGGAATCTCGGGGGGGGGGGAGGGTCCCCGTGTCAAAAGGGGCCTCCCTGGGTGAGGGCAGGGCTGTGGCCATTGCTGGGCGCTTTGTGGGGGGACGGGCAGGACGCACGGCTTGCCTCGCTCAGCTCCGGCCCGGGTTCAGGACCCCCACTGCTCTGGTGACCACTGTGCCCACCTGGGCCCCCCAGGAGCCTGGACGCCCCGTCCGCCCCGTCCGCCAGGGAGAGCGAACATTTTAACAGCGGCGGCTTTTCTGCCTCCTGTGGAGCCATGGTTTAAATCTTTGTGCCCCCACCTGAAACTGATGATACAATCTGCCCCCCAAGGGATGGGCGTTAGAGGTGCAGCCTTTGGGGTTGCAGGGTTGGGATCAGGGCCCCTAAAACAGACACCTCAAGGGCGGGCTGGTGGGTAGCCTAGGGGTCGATGCCCCAATCCCACGCTGGAGGGCCTGGGTTTACGCGGCAGCTTCGCTCCGATCCTGGCTTCCTGCTAACGTGCAGCCTGGGAGGAAGCAGCCGATGGCTCCTGTACTATTTCATTTTGTTTCATTTTCCTCTGTGTCACATGGGGAGCTAGCTCAGAGTCTGGATTTCTTTTAGATTTTTTTAAAAGATTTTATTTATTTATTTGAAAGTCAGAATTATGCACAGAGAGAGGAGAGGCAGAGAGAGAGGTCTTCCATCGCTGGTTCACTCCCTAAATGGCCGCAACAGCCGGAGCTGGGCCCATCCGAAGCCAGGAGCCAGGAGCTTCTTCCGGGTCTCCCATGCAGGAGCAGGGGCCCAAGGACTTAGGCCATCTTCTACTGCTTTCCCAGGCCACAGCAGAGAGCTGGTTCAGAAGAGGAGCAGCTGGGACAGGAACTGGCCCCAAATGGGATGCCGGCGCTTCAGGCCAGGGCGTTAACCTGCTGTGCCACAGCGCCAGCCTCCTGACTTAGATTTTTAAAGAGTTGCATTGCTGGCGCTGTGATGTGGTGGGTCACACCGCTGTCTGCAGTGCCGGCATCCCATATGGGTGCTGGTTCAAGTCCCACCTGCTCCACCTCCGATCCAGCTCCCTGCTAATGCACCTGGGAAAGCAGTGGAAGATGGCCCAAGTGCTTGGGGCCCCTGCACCTATGTGGGAGACCCAGAAGAAGCTCCTGGCTTCAGCTTGGCCCAGACCCTACCATCAGGTCATCTGGGGGATTGAACCAGCAGAAAGAAAATTCTCTTTCTTTCTGTTTCTCTCTGTGTGTCTCTTTCAAATCAATAAAATAAGTAGTAAAAAAAGAGACCAAGGTCACCAGATTAAATACAGGATGCCCCATTAATTCTGAATTTCAGATAAAAAGTGATTTTTTTTTTAGTATAGACATCATCCCCAAAACCGCATGGAGCCTGTTCATGGTGAAACATTTGTTGTTTATGTGAAACGTTGGGCTTAGCGGGGCAGCCTGTGTTTTAATTTGCAAAACCCGGCAAGTCCTATCTGCTGCATGAGGCCAGGTAGTGGAGGTGGGGGGATCTCAGGAGGGCTGCTCTCTGGCCAGAGGGGACCCTGGGGCCAGGACCCCTCCTGCCACCCAGCCTGCCTCTCCTGCTGCTATCACTGTGGGCGGTTAGAGGAGGGGCCGGCTCGCCCGCCGCCCCATCAGCCTCCACTTCCACGCTGCGGGGCGAGGTGTGAGAAGCTGCAGTCAGGGAGCGCCAGGAATTCGCTCCCTTATCGGCAGCTGAAGCATTGGCCGCACTGCATTTCCTTTTTGGGGCTTGGAGCTGTGCAGGCTGTGGCCTCAGCCCCTCCCTCCCGTGCCATGTGCTGAGCAGCCGCCTTTGCGCCAACCCCACTTGGCCTTGTGTCAGCTCTAGGACCAGAACAGGACAGACTCTCTCCTGCCCCGGGGCCTTTGCACATGCTGGCCCAGAGCTGCATGTCATGTCCTCCTCCTTGCAGTCGGCATGGCCTTCGGGTCTCAGCTTAAAAACCTTCCCAGCCAAGCCTTCCACCACCCCCTTCCTCCTGCACAGAGCTGTCCTTTGGTTGGTGCCCACCAGCCACTCATTTACCTGTCCTCCCAGGAGGAAGATAAGGGGGCTGCCTGGCAGTACAGGCTTTTAAAAATCTGTGAGATAACCGAGGAATTGGCAGAGAGAATAGTGACATGCTGAAAACAAGGAGCCCTCTTAGATCCCACAGGGACCTCGGGCTCCAGTGCCCTGCGGAGTCCAGGCCCACCCAGGGCAAGTGCTTTGCCCGTCCACAAAGCCGGGAGCCTCTGGGGTGGCCGCCCGGCACCCTCCTGTGGCTGCCTGGCTTTGGTCGAGGTCTTGGCTTCCTGCAGGTTCGCTTAGCTCCACATCGTCACTGTGCCCACGACTCCTCCACCACATCCCAGCAGAGGCAGCCCTGGGAATCCTCCAGCTCCTGTGGATCACTTAGAAATATATCTGCTCAGGGGCTGGCACTGTGGCATAGCGGGTAAACCACTGCCTGCAATGCCAGCATCCCACGTGGGCACCAGTTTGCATCTCGGCTGTTCCACTTCCAAGCCCCTCAGAATGTCCATCAGCCCCAAGCACTCAGCGCCCATGCTGGGGACTTGTTTCCTGATCCCCGACGTGGCCACCCAGTGTGGCCAGGATGGCTCTAGTGGTCAGCAGTCCTCATGCCAGAGCTAGAACCGGGGCATCCCGGCACAGCAGGAAATGCTGCACTTTACAGGCTGGTGTTTTGGTCTGATCTGATCCAGCAACCCCAGTCCCGGGCACCCATCCCAGGGAAAAGAAACCGGCCCATCCAGCAGACACTGGCACTCTATGCTGTGGAAGCGCTGATCACGACAGCTGGGACATGGAGTCAACGGGCAGGTGGGGAGAGAGAACGTGCCACGCAGCGGAATATTACACAACCAGCAACAAGGTAAGAATCCTGCAGCGGCAGCACCCGGCTGAGCCTGCAGGACGAGTGTTAAACACAAGCAGGCAGACACAGAGACACCCGCGCCGTGGAGGTGAACGCCGAAGAGGTGACCCGTGCAAGTGCAGAGTGGGGCAGAGGCTGCCCGAGGCTGGGAGAGGGGGCGTGCGTGTGGGAGGGCAGCCGGTGGGTGCAACGCTGTGGTCGGAGGGAAGTGATGAGTTCTGGTGCCAGAGCTCGGCGCGCTGACTTGGATCTGTGAATCGTGTGTGGGGTGTGTCGGAGCAGATACTGCAGGGGAGGGAGGGCAGACACAGAGGGGGCAAGCTGGGATCTCACAACTCAAACAAGCTGATTCAAGGGAGCCTGCTCGGGGAGGTAGACCGTGGTCGAGCCCGCGTTCTCTTCCAGGCTGGGTTTACAGAGCCTACGGCAGCTGAGGGTCCCGGGGGAGGGTGCTGCCCGGGGCTGAGCTGGTCTGAGAAAGGATGCAGGGGGTTAGGAAGCCCCTCTGGGGGTGGGATCTTCTTCCAGTCAGGTGGACAAAGCGCTTCGTCCTCGCTCCCTCAGAAACAAGGGGGGATGTTGAACGCTCCTGGCATGGAGGAGCGATAAGCGTTGGAGGTGATGGACAGGCAGCTACCCTGATCTATCCTCCAGCATTGTGCTCCCGGCTACTCACAAAGGTCATGGAAAAATGGAACTAAGTGATGTGGATTGGAGTCAGTGCTGTGGCACAGTGGGTTAAGCTGCTGCCGTGACGCCGCCATCCCATATCGGAGTGCTGGTTCGAGTCCCGACTGCGCCACTTCTGATCCAACTCCTTGCTAATGCACCTGGGAGAACAGGAGGTGATGGCCTAAGTGCTTGGGCCCCTGCCCTCATGTGGGAGATCTGGAAGAAGCTCCTGGCTTCAGCCTGGCCAAGCCCCCGCTGTTGAAGTGAACCGGCAGATGAAAGATCTCTCTCTCTCTCTCTCTCTCTCTCTCTCTCTCTCTCTCTCTCTCTGACAAATAAATAAAGAAACCTTAACAAAGAAGAACTGAAATCCTCACGCAGTCAGCTGCTGTGTGAGTGTGATCTGATTGCACAGGAACCGTGTGTGGGACACGGCCATCGACGGAGGAATGGACGCCGCCGGAGGCCCCCACGGCTGTGGCACCTTGGAAAGAGTGGTCGCGGGCCGTGTCCTCTCTGTGAGGCTTTGTTTGCCCCCATTCTTCTCCGGGACCTCCCCCTGATGGGCGTGTCCAAGGTTTCCTCCCCACAAGCGTGTCAGACGCTGGGGTGGGCTCACTGCACCTCGGTCTCCACGCAGGTCCGGAGATTGAAGACTGGGCCGCCTTCCCAAGCAGTGCCGGCTTCCAGAGAACGTGCTGGAAACCTGGCTTCCCCTCTCCCCTGCTCCCTGGCCACCTGGAGCAGTGAGTGACAGGGGTTTGATTTGGTCTGGGTTTTGCGTGCTGTTCTACAAGAGGTGTTGGTGTGAGGCCAGATCTCTCTGGTCTCCACACGGGCGTGACGGGGGAGGGCAGGGCCCAGCGGGCAGGGGGCGCAAGGTGTCCCCTGAAGAGCTCAGGACCCTGAGTTGCAGCTCCAACGACTCAGAAAATGTGCGGTGTGAAGCTGCAAGCCCTCATGTCCTCTGCAGGAGCGCCACCTGCAGGCAGACGGTGAGACTGCAGGCGGACGCTGGAAATGTACCCGGCGGACCCCTGGGGACCGAGGCAGGTGTCCTGGGGTGATCCAGGTGGAGCAGTGGGAGGAGGTGGTCCCGGAGGGGAGACAGAGAGGAGCTGAGCATGCTGCGGGCGGCCAGCCCAAGTATCTGCACGGCGGAGCTGACACAATTTCATCTTTCCTTGCCTGAGACTGAACCCTGAAAAACTGGCTGAAGTCTTTATGACCCACGATGGCCATCAAGGTCGCACCTCGGAGGTCAGCCCAGGGCGTGCGTGTGGAATGAGGCGGGCTCAGCTGTTTTCTGCCTCCATGGACTCATCTCCCGTGCATCTGTCCCATGCCTGGCTTGTTCCGGATTTGCCCCGTGTCCTGGGAAATCCCTGGCTCTATTTGGACAGCTGACAGTCCCATCTCCAGGGATGTGGGAAATCTGGGGCAGTGGGCGGAGCTACCTCCAGCAGCTCTCAGGGGACACCTGTGCAGAGTTATGGAGACACAGGAATGTCCCCACGTTCTCCCTACCTGGCCTAGCACCTGGCTCGGAAAACTGAAGGTGCCTCCTCCTCCCCAGCCTGTCCCATGAAAACCGCCAGGGCCGAAGGAAGCCAGGGGAGGCAGCGTCCACTGTGCCACAGCCGGGTCAGACTTCTACAGAGCTTGAATACGGCGCAGTTTAAAGCCATAAGCGTGTTAGTGAACCTGTGGCATCATGGGTAAAAGCTGCCACCTGCAGTGCCGGCATCCCTTATGGGCACTGGTTCAAGTCCTGGCTGCTCCACTTCTGATCCAGCTCTCTGCTATGGCCTGAGAAAGCAATAGAAGATGGCCCAAGTGCTTGGACCCCTGCACCCACGTGGGAGACCTGGAAGAGGCTCCTGGCTCCTGGCTTCAGATCAGCACAGCTCCAGCCATTGCAACCATCAGGGGAGTGAACCAGTAGATGGAAACCCGCCCCCACTTCTCCTCTCTATTCTCTACTGCTCATTTGGTTCACAGAGGAGGAAGCTGGGGGCAGTGAGGGGATGATGGGATTTGGAAGCTGGAGAAACACAGGGAGAACTCTTCTACCTGCTGGCTCACTTGCCAAATGGCTGCAAAGGCTGGGGCTGGGCCAGGCCAAAGCCAGGAGCCTGGAGCTCCATCCTGATCTCCCCCGTGGATGACAGGGACCCAAGCACACGGCCCAACCTCTGCTGCTTTCCCAGGCACATGAGCAGGGAGCTGGATTGGAAGTGGAGCAGCCGGGACTGGAACCAGCACCCACGTGGGATGCTGGCACTGCAGTCAGTGGCTTAACCTGCAGCCCCACAGCACTGGCCCCAGCAAGCACAATTTTATGTGTCAGTTTCATCAGGATAACACGCCCCTCATGTCCTCAACTCTAATTCTCCAGTGAGCCCCTGGACTACTGCCCATGGGACCCTCAGCCCCAGAACCATCCCCCAGGACACACAGGGAGAGGAAGTGCGGTGGCACTGAGAAAACCCTCCTGTTCGTGCTACAAGAGAGGCTGGCCTTGACCTGGAGCCAGAGCCCCCACCCCCACCTCGCTGGGAAGAATCACGAGTGGGGCACATTTAGCCATGTGGACTGGTGCACGGTTCTTGGTTTGTTTTGTCCACAGTTGGACATCTGCTTTCGTGGCTGGTGTCCCGCGCGTGTCTGGGATGCCGCAGCCATGCTAAGCACACAGCTCTCTCTGGAGGCAGACTCAATATACGTGGTGTAGCCGGGGCTCCCTCTTGGGATACAAGCACCCTCCCTCTTCACAGATGTCTCTTCTCAGCCTATGTTGTTGTTTTAAAGATTTATTTATTTGAAAGGCAGAGTTACAGAGAGAGGAAGAGGCAGGTGTGCAGAGGCCCAAGGACTTGGCCCATCTTCTACTGCTTTCCCAGGCTCATTAGCAGGGAGCTGGATTGAAGTGGAGCAGCTGGGACTTGAACCAGCGCCTGGATAGGATGCCGGCATCACAGGCAGTGGCTTAACCAGCTGCGCCACAGCGCCAGCCCCTGGCCATTTTCCTTCCTGGAGGTGTTCACTGGTTATTGGCTGCAGAGTGGATTTTTTTTCCCTTGGCTTTTCTAGAGGAAAACAGGGTGAATGTAATGGGGTGGGGTTCCTGGGCGAGCGTAATCTATCACCACTTCGGTTTTTTGAAACGGGAAATGCAGTTTGACTGCTGGGGGCGAGGACGTGGGTGCAGAATCTTCCGGGTCCCCCGTTTCCAGCTTGGCTCGTCCTGCTGCCGCGGTCCCACTGTCCTTCCTCTACACGGACACTGCCGTGTGCTCAGAGGCGCCTGGGAGTTCCTCGGTGGGCACAGAAGCCGCGTCCACAGGTGCAGTAGGGTTTAGTTCAGCACAGGTCACTCCCTGGAGGAAAAGAGCCAGACACGGTTGGCTGCTTCAGTTTACGTGAATTAAAATGAAGCGTGAAATTCCACCGCCCCAGATGCATGTGGAGCACGTGGCGGCCACATGTGGTGTGGACGGAGAGCAATCCTGTAGCCACGGAAAATTCTGGACGCCCGGCTGACCTCCTGGTCGGTGGTGATACTCGTGCAAGGGTGCAGATCTGAGAATAAGAGCTACCGCCCCATAGCTGCTGGTTATGTCACGTTGTGCTATTATAATTTTAACGATGCACAGTGTATTCATCAATGCTGCAAATTGAACCTTAAAAATAGACCAGAGAGTACCAGAGTAGTTGCTGGGAACTGGGTGGGGAGAGTTTTTTTTTTTTTTTAGTTGAACTATTTCAAAAGCAGAGTGACAGAGACAGAAACATCCCCCGGCTCACTCCCCACATGGCTGCAACTACCAGGGCTGGGCCAGGTCAAAGCCAGGAGCCAAGAGCTCCATCCGGGTCCCCTACATGAGTGGCAGGGCCCCAGGCACTTGGGCCATCATCTGGTGAGTCAGCAGGGGGGCCAGATGGGAAACAGAGCACCCAGGACTCAGTGGTGCAGCCGGGACTGAAGTTGGTGCTTTGCCACGGGTTGCTGGCGTCGCAGGCAGCGGCTTAGCCCACCACGCCACAGCGCCAGCCCCAGTGGGGAGATGTTGGTCGAAGGGTACCAAGTTCCAGTTCAGTGATATTAATGGAGTACGGATCTATTGTGCAGTGTGGAGCCCACGATGAACACTATGCTGTGCACCTGGTAACTTGCTAAGGGGATAGATCTTGTGCTGCCCAAGGCAGGGAATCCCTAGAGGATGGGGCGGGGGCAGCCTCTGGAGGCGACAGATGCGCTCCCGGGACTGAGACTGGTGATGGCTTCTGAAGCGCAAACTCACCTCCAGATACACCGAGTCCTGACGCTGAATAGCTACAGGGTTCTGTTTTTGTTTTTTAATAGGAAGGGCAAGGGAACAAATAAACAGATCATCCACCACGCCATCTGACAGGTGGATTTGCCGGGGACTCTGACGAACCTCGGCGGTCGTAGCGTCACCGGGTTTGCGCAGCCTTTTCTGTGGGGAGTTTGGCTCTGAACCAGCGCCCGGATGGGATGCTGGCGTCCCGGGCAGAGGGTGAATTTGTGGTTTGTCTAAGGCCACCCAAGGACTGGGAGGAGACGGTAGAGCCGGGGGCCCGCTCTGGGGTTAACGACTCCCATCAGCTGTGTGATGTGGAGGCATAGGTAAAGCCCGAGCAAGGGCTAAGCCAGGAGTCAGACACTTAGATCTGCAGCATCCTACTGTGAACGCTCTCCGCCTGCATAATTGTGATTCCGGACCTGTCGACCAATCTCCCTCCTCTTCCTCCCCCTTTCCACCCCAGTCTCTGGAAACCACCATCATACTCTTAACTTGGAAGTGGTCGGCGTTGGTCAGTGTTGGTCGGCGTTGTTAGGTTTTAGCCAGGAGGGAGACGGCGTGGTGTCCATCTGTCTGTCTGTGCTTGGCTCGTCTCACTCCCATCCATGTTGCTGACAATGGAGGAGTCATCTTACAACTGCCTAGTATCCACGTGTGTGAACCCCACCTTGTCATTACCCGTTCGTCTGCTGGTGGACACCTAGGCTGACTCCACGGGAGTGTGGTGGTCTCTCTGGCGTAGGGATCTCGTTTCCCTTGGAGAGAGACCAGTAGGCTTGCCGGGTCATCGGGGAGAGTCCTGCTTTACTCTGGGGGCGACCTTCGTGGGAATGTCTAGGTGGGAAACTCACCGAGGTGGACTTCCTCTTGGGCTCGGAGAAATCTGCAAGGGAATGAGAGGGGGCCGGTCCATTCTGAGGTTGCGGGGATCAGACCGAGTCTAGTTCATGGTTCTCTGGTTTTTCCTTATTACATACCTGAGTCCTCCTGCTTGGAAAAACTGGATCCACTGGTTCTGAGAGAGAGAGAGAGAGAGAGAGAGAGAGAGAGAGAGAGAGAGAGAGAAATAAATACAGGTGGGCAGTGTGGCTGGGCCTGCCAATCACAGGGGACAGACGGGGCCTCAGAACAATGGGGTGGGCTGGGAGGGGCGTCCACCCACCTCCTGCTGGAGTCCTCACGTGGGGCACCTGCAGAAGGCCGGTGGGGGGGACCGTTACCTGCCGAGAAAAGCCGCCCCAGATCGCTCCCCTGGCCAGTACCCCCAAGCCCTTCCTCTGAACTCACCGCGCTGCGTGCGCCTGTAGATGAGGCAGACTGCGAGGAAGAGGAACGATATGCAGAGGCAGCTGAAGGCGGTGATGAAGATGATGCTGGGGCCTGGGGGTGGGGGCAGAAAGGCGCTCTGGCTCCTGACACCCGCAGGGAGGGCTCAGCAGAACCGTGTGTGTATGAGCCCCCATGTATGCGTGATGTATCTGCCGCATCAGAGCAACAGTGTGAAGTGAGGGTGGCGACACAGAGAGAGGAGAGGGGTCAGTGTACAGAGAAGAGAATGGTCAGTATAAACAGAGAGAGGAGGAGGGTGGTCAGTGTTCAGAGATAGGAGAACAGTGGTCAGTATATACAGAGAGGAGGTGAGTGGTCAGTATATACAGAGAGAGGAGGAGGGTGGTCAGTATACAGAGAGGGGGAGAGAGTGGTCAGTATATACAGAGAGAGGAGGAGGGTGGTCAGTGTACAGAGAAGAGAGTGGTCAGTATACAGAGAGAGGAGGAGGGTGGTCAGTGTACAGAGAGAGGAGGAGGATGGTCAGTATACAGAGAGAGGAGGAGGGTGGTCAGTATACAGAGAGAGGAGGAGGGTGGTCAGTATATACAGAGAGAGGAGGAGGGAGGTCAGTATACAGAGAGGGGAAGAGAGTGGTCAGTATACACAGACAGGGAACTGAATGGCTCAGTATACACAGACAGGGAACAGAGTATGCTCGGTGTGCACCAAGGGTGGAGCAGTGCCCAGCCTGGGGAACTCCCCTTCAGAGTCTGGCCCCGGGGACTGGGCTGCACCTGCTGCCCCACCTCACGGTCACTGCTGGCCCGCTGATGGACGGGCCACCCCCTCTGAAAGCTCGGGAGCACCCAAGGATGCTGACACAGAGGGGCGTGCTGGAAGCCCTGCGGGCACAGTGTGGGTTTGAAATCGGGTCTGGCAACCTTTTAGGCTGCCCCGGCCCCCTTCAAAGTGAGGACAGCCGGTGCTGGGCACCGGGCGTGGAAATCGGAGGGGAGCAGTATCCTGGAGTGTCCAGGGTGCCGTGCCGTGGTGAGAGAAAGGAGCAGCGGTTCCCCACGGTGCTAAATGTACTGTGACGAGCCCACGTCGGGAACGCGAGAGCAGCCCCTCCAGCGAGCGTCCCTCCCTTCTGCCCTCACGCGGCACGTGAGCCCCTCTACTTATTTCTCCAGGCTCCCAGACCCCCCGCCAGCAGGAAGAATTAGCTGCTGGGTCTGACTGGAACAGACCGCATATATTCGCTCCTCGGGCTGAGAACAACCCGGATTCCTGGATTTCCTTCCCATGGCATCATGATGAGCTGACAACAAAGTTAGAAATTTTGGAGAAAAAAAAAAAATGTGTCATTGATGACCAGAAGGAAACAGGAAACCCTGGGGTTGGCGGTGGTCGTGAGACATTGTCACTGCTGTTTTTGACTCTGTGGGGCAGAAAACAAAACACAGGGCTGCACCAGGGAGGAGACCCTGGTGGGGGACTTCTGAGCAGGGGGCTGGGGCCACAGCCCTCCTGTGGACGGTGCTGGGTAGCCTAGCAGGGGGGCGGGAACCTGTTTGCAGAATGAAGAGTCAGAAGCATCCTCTGGGGCTATGGAAACCAACCCTCTCCTGCGTCTGGATCCCGAATTTCAGAACTCTAGAAAGAGGACGCAAGTCGACTACACACAAGAGGCTTTTTTTTTTTCTTGGAAAGTGAAAAATATTCATCAGAGGGAAAAAAGCAATAAAATGGACATTCTTAGAAACCAGAATCATTCATTCGGAAGACTGGCCCTGGGTAGGAACAGCAGGGCAGGGGCAGGTGTCCTGGGGCGGTGGGCTAAGCCGCCCTTGGACGCCCACGCCCCTGACTGGGATTCCTGCTCCGCCCCAATTCCTGCTGCTTCCGAAGGCACATCCGGAGACAGCAGTGACGGGAGAAGTGCCTGCACTGGTCCACGCGGGATCCTGGCTTCAGCCTGGCTCAGCCTGGCTGTGGCAGGCATCTGGGGGGTGAACCAGAGGATGGAAGACAGACACTCTCTCTCTCTCTCTCTCTCTCTCTCTCTCTCTGTCTCTGTCTCTCTCTCTCTCTCTGCCTTTGCCTGTTTGTAACTCTGCCTTTCAAATAAATAAATCTTTAGAAAACAGAAATTGCCAGCGCTGTGGCTCACTAGGCTAATCCTCCGCCTTGCGGCGCTGGCACACTGGGTTCTAGTCCCGGTTGGGGCACCGGATTCTGTCCCGGTTGCCCCTCTTCCAGGCCAGCTCTCTGCTGTGGCCCGGGAGTGCAGTGGAGGATGGCCCAGGTGCTTGGGCCCTGCACCCCATGGGAGACCAGGAGAAGCACCTGGCTCCTGGCTTCGGATCAGCGCAGTGCGCTGGCCGCAGCAGCCATTGGAGGGTGAACCAACGGCAAAGGAAGACCTTTCTCTCTCTCTCTCACTGTCCACTCTGCCTGTCAAAAAAAAGAGAGAGAGAGAGAGAGAGAGAGAGAGAGAGAGAGAAAGAAAACATAGAAATCACAAGGAAAATTCCCTCAGTTCAAAGGAGGAGTTTGTGGCTTTCAGTCTCTCCCGCCCAGCCTTGGCCTGGAAGTGAGAAGTCAAGTTCTTGCTGCTTTTTCCCACGGCCGCGTGACCAGCTGGGCTGGCTTCGCCCTCAGATGTCCACACCCTGCTCACGGCTTGCACAGTGGTTTACCAGCTGTCAACATAAGTGACACAACGTCTCTGATGGGGGCCTGGGGCTGAGCAAGCGGGTGCAGCCTGGCCCTGGGGAGAACAGAAGTCAGAGGCTGTGGGGAGGAGGCCTGGCCAGGGCCATCGCCTTCTGCACAGCTGATAGACACAGACCCCTTTCCTGGGGCATCCTTCGAGGCCCTCAGGTACAGTCTGCAGACCCCACATATGGGTGCAGGTTCAAGTCCTGGCTGTTCCACTTCCAATCCAGCTCCCTGCTGATGCACCAGGGAAAGCAGTAGAAGATGGCCCAAGTGCTTGGGCCCCTGCACTCACGTGGGAGACCTGGATGAAGCTCCTGGCTTCAGATAGGCCCAGCTCTGGCCAGTGCAGCCATTTGGGGAGTGAACCAGCAGATGGAAGACCTCTCTCTGTGTCTATCTCTCCCTCTTTCTCTGTAACTCTGCCCTTCAAATAAATATTTTAAATCTTAAAAATAAAAAGATACTTCTGGTGCACCGGAGATGGAGGGGATCCCGACCCAGGTGTCACGTCTCCTCCCCAGGGGTCTTACCTGTCCCTGCACGGGGAGCTTCGAGTCTACCACCATGATCCTCTGCAAAACAGGAAGCGAGAGGAGTCGCCTGATGTGAGAACCATGGACCAAGACCACTCAGCCCTCATAGAAAGCTGTTTGCATTCCCTGGACGGGGCCTGGGATGGGGCGTGGGGTGGCCGTCTCTGAAATGCCTTGGATCTTATACTCTTGTTAATGAAAATCACCAAGGAGTGACGCAGCCGACCCCACTGCCTCCACCCGGACATTGTCCAGCTTCCCTGTCCCAGTAAGGAGCATCGCTCTTGTCTCCGACACCAGGAGCAAATCGCCAGGAGCAAGGAGAGTTTCTGTCGCTCCCTTCACCGTGAACCCAGTCCATCCCCTACGCCCCTAAGTTCTCCCTCAAAAATATATCTCAGAATGAGTCTAAAATTCAATCCAAGGGCTGGTGCTGTGGCATAGCCGGCTAGGCCACCACCCCCTGCAACGCTGGCATCCCGTATCGGAGCACGGGTTCGAGTCCCAGCCGCTCCATTTCCAACCCAGCTTCCTGCTGTTGCGCCTGGGAAGGCAGAGGATGGGGGTGGGCCCAGGTGCTTGGGAGACCCGGATGGAGCTCCTGGCTCCTGGCTTCGGCCTGGCCCAGCCCTGACTGTCGCGGCCATTTGGGGAGTGAACCAACGATGGAAGACCTTTTTCTCTCTCTCTGTAACTCTGAATAAATAAATAATAAAAAAGTCCTGTCATCTGAAATGCAGCACTAACACCTCTTGTTAGCTAACAACCCCCTTTTCCAAACGCAGGCAGAGTGGGGGGCAGGCACCAGCATCGCACATCCGAGTGCCCGCATCCGGTTCCTGGACTGGGCTCCTGGCTCCGGCTCCCTGCTGATGCGCCCACTGTCAGTCTGGGGTGACAGCTCACGCGATTGGCTTCCTGCCACCTTGGCACTGCCCACCTCCAGCTGTTCCCCTTCCCCCGCTGTCACTCTTCCTGGTTTCTCTCCGACAGGAACAGGGAGTTGCTTCGCATGCACGTTTGGACAGAAACAGTGGGGCTGCCGATCCCTGGGGACATGAGGGACCATCCTCGCAGGAGGTGAGGACCGGAGCTGGCCGGGGCGCAGCCCTCACCTGTCGCTGGGACGGTCAGGCTGCCGAGGAAGGAGCCCAGGTGTGGCGCGTGGCACTGGTAGTACACGCAGCTGAACTCCCCGGGGCCCCGGAGCACAAAGGCCGCTCGCTGTTTCTGCACCTGCTCCGCGCGCAGGGGTTCCGGGACCCCGGTTTTCAGCAGAGCGGCTGCGATGCACTCCCTCCCGTTGTAAGGAACCAGACACTGGAGGGTTCTGGAACCGGCAGGGGTCCCGGGGTCTTCGCTCACTGAGAGGGAAGGCGCCGGGAGTGAGCCTGCAGAGGACAAGGCACCGGAGGTGAGGAGGGCAGGAGGGCAGGGACCGTCTCCCCCCATCCCTGCCCGCTCGTGCCTCACTGCGCTCGTGCGTCACTGCCTGCCCGCGTCTGATTCCTTGACATCTCGGGACCTTGCTGATCTCGGAGGGACCCTCCCCGCCAAGGTCAGCTAACCCCTAAATGGCCAGCCTTTGAACAGAGCTGTCCAGAGCCCAGACTGTCCGCTGCCTCCTTCCCTGGGCTCTGCTCCAGCCCTGCCTCACTCACCCCAGGCCTGAGGACCAGGCGACCCCCTGGGCCGGTCCCGAGCCTGCTCCCCTGACCCACCTCAGGGCCTCCATGTGCCCTCACACCCCATGCCGTGTATGTCTGCCTCTTGGGAGCTGAGGAACAAACTGTTTTTTGTTTTGTTTATATTTATTTGACAGGTAGAGCTGTAGACAGTAAGAGAGAAAGACAGAGAGAAAGGTCTTCCTTCCGTTGGTTCACTCCCCAAATGGCCACCATGGCTGGTGCTGCACCGATCTGAAGCCAGGAGCCAGGTGCTTCCTCCTGGTCTCCCATGGGGTGCCGGGCCCAAGCACTTGGGCCATCCTCCACTGCACTCCTGGGCCACAGCAGAGAGCTAGCCTGGAAGAGGCGCAGCTGGGACTAGAACCTGTGCCCATATGGGATGCCAGCACTGCAGGCGGAGGATTAACCAAGTGAGCCATGGCGCTGGCCCCAGGAATGAACTGTTTTCCAAGGCATCACCTCTGGAAGCCTCAGGTGGTGAACATCACACATTCTCACTCCCTTGGTCTCATGGAAGAAGAGGGTAGAACAGTGGTCAGCAGTCCCTGGACACCGGGCAGGGAGAGGAGGTGGCAACAGAGAGATGGGCAATGGGTACCGGACCGTTGGGTCGGAGGAATGAGTTCTACGGTTCTCCAGCGTGGAGGGTGACTGTGGCTCACCACAGTTCAGCATGTGCTTTGTAAACTAGAAGAAAGGAACTGGGTTTTTCTCTCCACCACAAAGAAGTGGTGGATATTCACGGAGATGCAAATGCCAAATACCCTGATTTATTACACTCCATAAACCTGTGCAGTTATCGTATGCCAATTAAATGTTATTTTGTTTTTAAAGATGTATTGATATGAGAGACAGAGTTAGAAAGAAGGAGAGACAGAGAAGAGATCGTCCATCTGTTGGTTCACTCCCCAAATGGCCACAGCATCCAGGCCTGGGCCAGGCCAAAGCCAGGAGCCAGGAGCTTCTTCTGGGTCTCCCATGAGGGTGCAGGGACCCAAGCACCTGGACCATCCTCCACTGCTTTCCCAGGAGCATTAGCAGGGAGCTGGATCGGAAGGGGAGCAGTCAGGACTCAAATCGGTGCCCATATCAGATGCTGGTGCTGCAGATGGTGGCTTTAACCCACTGTGTCGCAGCACCGGCCATAACCTCACACCCTCTCCCACACTCGCCTTATTGTGGGCGGCTCCCTCCCCGGGGTCCCCACGCTCAAGGCACTGGGTCTTGACGTCTCTTGGATTTCTTCTGCGCCCCAGAGAGTACAACTCCAGGAAGGAGGCTCTGCCTGTGGGGGGCCCGTGGGGGGCTGCCGTCCTCACCTGTGACCACCAGCTGCACACACTCGCTGTGTGCTGACCACTCACGGGAGGCTGAAGTCCTGTAGGCACACAAGTAGCTCCCAGCGTCCTGGGGCTCCAGGCCCCCGAGGGGGAATTCGGCTGTGGCCCCTGCCGAGCTCCGCTCCTGCCTGTACCCGGGGTCTCCCAACCTGCCCAGCATGACTGAGATGTTCTGGAAGGGAACCCGGCACCTCAGGGTCACGTTGCCGCCAGGTTCAACCACCCAGCTGGGCCAGGCGCTCAGAGAGGGCTTGGGAAGCATCTCTGGAAAGGACCCTGGGGGAGGGGCTGCAGGCGAGGGTGCCGGGGACACGCGGCGGCCACTGGGAGGAGACTCACTGGGCCTCCTCTCTTCTTCATAGCCCAGGCACAGCCCTGCAAGAGAATCCTCAGTGAGAGGGCAGCTGTGCGCATCCCTGAGAAGAGATCAGGCAGGCGGCGGGGCATCCCACCCCTTACCGGTATTTCCCACGTTAATCCGCAAAAACAAAGATGACCTTTTATTAAAAATTATCTTTTTTACAAGTATCTTTTTTGTTTTAAAGATTGATTTGAAGATGGGGGGGGGGTCTTCCATCTGCTGGTTCACTCCCCAAATGGCTCCAATGGCCGAAGCTGGGCTGATCCAAAGCCAAGAGCCAGGAGCTTCGTCCGGGTCCCCCACGCGGATGCAGGGGCCCAAGCACTTGGGCCATCCTCCACTGAAGATTAGCTCAGCTCTGGCTATTGTGTCCATTTGGAGAGTGAACCAACAGACGGGAGACCTTTCTCTATCTCTCTCTCTCTCTCTCTGCCTGTAACTCTGCCTCTCCCATAAATAAATAAATCTTTTAAAAAAGTCTCTGGAGCTGGATGGAGACGTTGGCTGCACAATGTTGGAAATACACTCTGTGCTACCAACTGACTTTCTGTCGTGTGAATTTCGCCTCAGTCGCTGTCAAGGAATTTATTTACCTTTGGTGCTTTTACCTTCTCTAATCACAGATTTATTTTTTTAAGTTGCCTTTTTTTTTTTTTTAAGATTTATTTATCTGGAAGGCAGGGTTACAGAGGGGCAGAGACAGAGAGAGAGACAGAGACAGAGAGAGGTCTTCCATCCATGGTTCACTCCCCAAATGGCTGCACTGGCCAGAGCTGGGCCCATCCGAAGCTGGGATCCAGGAGCTTCTTCTGGATCTCCCACATGGGTGCAGGGCCCAAGGACTTGGGCCATATTCCACTGCCTTCCCAGGCCACAGCAGAGAGCTGGATAGGAAGTGGAGCAGCCAGGACTCGAACAGGCACCTTTATGGATGCCAGCGCTGCAGGCAGCGGCTTTACCTGCTACACCACAGCGCCCCACTGCGCCAGCCCCATCTAATCACAGATTGAATATCCCCTGGAGTAAGACGCAGCCCACACTGAGCCCAGCCTCAGGCAGTGTCGGTGGGTGCTGGCCCCAGGGCGGCCTGGGCCGAGGTGAGAGGTGCTCTGCTCTTAGCTCCCATGCCTTGTGCTTGCTGAACACTGGCTGGGTGGGATCCAGAACCCGGAAGCAGGGCTGTGGCAGCCGCAGTCTTGCAACTTGGGAAGCCCCGTTCACAGAGCCAAAAAGCCGGGCCTCGGGGCCAGTCAGAGGAACTTCCTGATGGCCTCGGACTAGCTCCGGCACAATGCTAGGGCGTTAGGATTGGTTTGTGTCTACCAAGAAAGACCCCTTCCACCCGCAACTCCCGGCACTGTGGACAGGACTGGATTTGGAAAGAGCAGTTTGTTGCAGATGCATTGAGCTACACTGAGTTCGCACTGCACAGGCTGGCCTTCTAGTTGGATGTGACCACTGTCCTTACAAATGGGGTGGGGGAGGGGAGACAGAGAGGAGACGGCCACGGAGAGGGGGAGGCAGAGATCGGAGCAACGCACCCCCATGTCAGAGGGTGCCGAGAAACCCAGAGCCCCTCGAGGCTGGGAGAGGCGTGGACAGGTCCTCCCCCAGGGCCCTCAGAAAGAATCGACGTGGCTGACACCTGGATTTCAGGCTCTGGTCTCCCCATGGTGAGAGAACATTTTTCGGTTGTTTGGAGCCACCAGGTCGGTGACACTTGGCACGGCAGCCACCGGAAGTTGAGCACAGGGTGGGTGATGTCATCTTTTGCTGGGGGGATGGGTGTAAGGGGGAGCCCCACCCCAAAGGGCAGGCTGTAACCAGAAAAGGAAGAAGGCACTGGGGCAGATGCGGCGAGTTGGTGCCCACTGCAAAGCAGAGGACTGGGGGTCAGGGACGGGAGCTGCTGGTTGAAACCCAGAGCTGCCACTGTCCCTGTTCATCCCGGGCTCCCAGGGAGGGTGCAGTCACAAAGCTCCACACCCTGCAGATGCTGGTGTCCCATGGAATCCCACAGTGACTCCACAGTTTTTGCAGGCTGGGGTCTCGGAGAGCCCGCTGCAGCTCCACGCCCCTCCCATGAGGAAGCACAAGATGTCCCCACCTCTGCCCTGGGCTCCTCACCCAGAACTGACACAGGTGAGCACACCGCCCGCAGACTCCGACACGGCTGCGCAGAGGGGATCGTGCCTGGGAGTCGGCATCACTGCACCTGCTGTGGGCCCTGCTCCACTCCCACCTCTACCCGTGAGTTTTCTCACCAGTCCAAACCCGTGTGCCCGTCCCGGAAACTCACCGAGGCAAAGCAGGCACAGGGCTTCCCTGGCCATGGCTGCTTCTGTCTGAGCCGAGATCCCGTGCTCAGCTTCACAGCCCAGAGGCACAGTGGGGCCCAGACAGCCCAGCTCTCTCCCGCCCCTCCGTGCCCAGGGGCATGCAGGCAGGTGCTCTGTGCAGGCGCTTGGTCTCTCTGCACCTCCTGCTGCAGCTTCCTTCTCCCACTCACTCAGGAAACATGAAGACATCGGTGACCACAGCTTCCCCAGAAGTCCTGGGCGCAGCTCTGCCCGCCCCGAGTCTGTCTTCCTGCCTAACCCTAACCCTAACCCTAACCCTAACCCTAACCCTAACCCTAACCCTAACCCTCTTATAAAACAACTTTTATTTTGGAATAGTTTTAGCTTCACACACACGCACACACATACAGCTGTCCCCAGTACCCTGGGAGAATGGGTCCCAGGACTATGCCAGGTACCCAGACCTGCCAATGCTCACGTGCTTCGTGTAAAACGGTGTGAAACAGGCACACAGCCCGGGTGCCTCCCTGTGCACTCCAGGGTGCCTCCAGATTGCTTGCAGTGCCAGTGCAACACGAATGCTACGTAAATGATGTCGTGTGTTCGCCTCGTTCAGATCGTGACCAAAGTCTGTATGTGCTCAGAATGGATGCAGATTTTTTCTGAACATGTTTCATCCTCGGTTGATTGTATCTGCTGAGGCAAATGCTGTGTGTGTCCTGGTGGGCAGGCACTGTACGGTGCTCGCCTGTCCGTCATACAGCTCCCACGAGGGAATGCAATGATAGCACGTTAGCGACGGCGTTGGCGCGGTGGTTGCCTAGCGTGCACGCTTCTTTGGGTCGCATCAGTCGGTTTGCTTTGCTCCTCCTTGCCTCCCAGACCTCTGTGGGCGTGGTTCTGTGACATCTCGTCAGCTGCAGACCCTCGGAGACCTGGGGAGCAGGGCTAGTGCCTCTCCCTACGCCCTGGCGGCCGCTGGCCTGTTCCGCTTCTCCATAACTTCCTCATCTTGAGTGCTTTACCTAAATGGAATTGCTTCTTATCTTGCCTGTTGAGGGTCATCCCCAAGAGAGCAGATATGGAAGAAATGGGAGATGAGGGGTGTGGTGAGAACCTTGACCGTGGCAATGACATCACGGGCTTTGTGATGTCACGTCAAGCACACGCACACTCTGCGTAAACTCTGCTTCCATAAGACGTGAAAAGACAGCGCTTGGTGCCTGGCGTCGTGGCACAGTGGATTGGGCCACCATCGGTGACACAGGCATCCTGCATCTGAGGGCCGGTTCCGGTCCCAGCTGCTCTGCTTCCGATCCAACTCCCTGCTGATGCACCTGGGAAGGCAGCGTAGATGGCCCGAGGGCTTGGGCCCCTGTGGGAGACCCAGAAGCTCCAGGCTCCTGGCTTAGGATTGGCTCAGCTCTGGCCCTGGCGGCCGCTTGGGGAGTGACCCAGTGGATGGAGGACCTCACTTTCTCTCTTCTTCTGCCTCTCTGTAACTCTGCCTTTCAAATAAATAAACCTAAAAAAAAAAAAAAAAAAAAAGACGATTGGCAGTACTGAGGTCCACCGTGGAACTGTGGAAGGGGCTGGAGAACTCCATCCCTCCCCACCAGTGTCTCCTTCAGTAGCCAAGCAAACCACGTGGACTCGGATGCTTATCTGGGGTCTGGTTCTGGGGACACCCAAAGGCGCCTGGAAGCCAGTTCTAGTTGCAGCCGCACCACCTCAGGTCAAGGATGGACGTGGAGCAGCCCGAGCAGGCTTCGGGAGCGGGGGACATGGTGAACCCGATGCTCTGTGTTTCAACAGCAGTTACGGATGTGGTAGCTGGATTGTATTAGTGTTTGCTCTTGTGAACTCGTCTGTTGAATCTCAAAATACTTCAGTGCTTGTCCATTTAAGAATAATTTAAAAATATACAGCCACCCTATAAAAATATACAGCCACCCTATAAAAATATACAGCACACTATGAAAATTAACACGCCGGACACTTTCTTAGTAGCAGCTGAAATTACCAGCCCGGTCAGTATTCAGAATTTTCCTAATTATCTCAGAAATATCCTTTTTTATCAGTTTTTTAAAATCAGAATCCAAATAAACCCACAGACTGCATTGAACCGATGTGCTAATTTAAATATGACAAAATCCTCAAGCTTTTTTGTTAAAATAAGAAATTAAGCAAGTCACAGATTTTAATTGCTTTTTCCAACATGCATTTGGAGAGAGAGCAAAATGCCCTCCAGCTTTTTTGTCCTGACAGAGCTCACTTGTGTTACTGTTTGGGGAGGCAGAGAATTCAACAGGGAACGAATCACCAAGGAGAAAAACCAATGCCATCTCCAGGTGTTTCCTGGGGCGTATTTTCACTGGACATCTTCATAGTCATCTTTAAAGCCTTGGTCGTCTTCTAAGACGCTGTTGTCCAAAAAGCATTCTGTGTATGGATTTATTTCAGCCAAGGAGAGCAGGGCTCTGTACTGCTCATGAATATTCATGGAATTCTCCACCCCACACCGGGAAACAAGATTGATGTTCCCGGGAATGTTCTCAACACCTCATCAAATCAGATGCCTTAAACGAGTTTTACGGCTCAGAAAACATCTCTCTCCATATGTGGTTCTCCTACAGAGGACGTCTCCTGTATCACTCCTTTTTTTACATATTTATTTGAAAAGCAGAGAGAGAGGGAGAGAGAGAAAGAGAGAGGGTCAAAGGTCTGTTATCTGTTGGTTTACTCCCTAAGTTCCTGCAACAACGGGGGCCAACGCAGGAGCCCGGAACTCGACCAGGGTCCCCGTGGGGTGGCAGGGATGTGACTACTTGAGCCTCCTCCCGCTGCTTCCCAGGGTTGGCATTAGCAGGAAGGCGGGCTTGAGAGCAGAGCTGGGACTGAAATGAATCCCGGACGCGGGACACACGAGCCCCAAGCTGACTGCCATGCCAAGCACCGCCCCTTTATTTCTTCAAGCCGTCTCTTTTGCTAACAATGCAAATGTGCATTTTAAACACTCTATTAGTCAACAGCAAAGGCCTCTTAGGTCTCATTTCCCTGGCAGAGATGGAGGACGTTCTAAATGAGAAATGGCTGCCATCCATTAACTCACGCTTGTCTTTGGAGCGGGAGGAAGGTGCCATCAAGCTGCCCCACTACAGATGAGGAGACTGAGATGCACACACAGATATGCCTTGTTCTGCAGTTACATACTGTACAACTCATGTCTTTGCTCTAGGACTCCCCGGAGGATACCAAGGTGCTCAAGTCCTTTGAGTCTTTTAAAATACTTTTAAAAAGATTGATTTATTTGAAAGGCAGAGAAATAAGAGAGGAGAGACCATCCGCTGGTTCATTCCCCAGATGGCTGCAACAGCCAGAACTGGCCCAGACGGAAGCCAGGACCCCAGAACCTCCCCCAGGTCTCCCATGTGGGTGCAGGGCCCCAAAGACTTGGGCCATCTTCTGATGATTTCCCAGGTGCCTTAGCAGAGAGCTGGATCAGAAGAGCAGCAGCCGGGACTTGAACCAGCGCCCACGTGGGATGCTGGCGTAGCAGATGGAGGCCCCCTACTGGGATCTTGAGCTGATGAGGAGTCTGCAGCTCAGGGCTTGGGCCCCTGGCCGGCCTGTGGGTCCAAATGCTCCAGACTCAGGTTTCCAAGGATGGATTCGAAGACAGGATGTATTACACCAACAGGCACCCACTTCCTCAGGAAGAAGCGGATGGCAACCATCTTCCGTCCCCAGGTCAAGTCCATTCCACACACAGAGTCATCTTGTCCTGGGAGCCGGCCCCAGACTGTGCATTCCTGACACGTGCCTGCCTCTGTCTCGGTGATGCCAGGGACTGCTGCTGGTGCCATCGGCTTTCCCCAGACACAGTCCTTTCTGCCCTTGAGGGCTCTGTGCAGTGCCGTAGGAGATGTTAATAAAGCCAATGAGCACTTGGCCGTGAGTCAGATTTAGGAACACCATCAAAAGCATTTACGTCTTTTGCAGAGAATGGTCTCAGATGATTCATGCTGTTTTTTTAAAGACAGAATTACAGAGGGAGGGAGGGGGAGAGAGAGATCTTCCATCCAGTGGTTCACTCCCCAAATAGTTGCAATGGCCGGGGCTGCACCGATCCAAAGCCAGGAGCCAGGAGCTTCTTCTGTGTCTCCCACGCAGGTGCAGGGGCCCAAGCACATGGGCCATCTTCCACTGCTTTCCCAGGCCATAGCAGAGAGCTGGATCAGAAGTGGAGCAGCCAGGACTTGACCCAGGGCTCATATGAGATGCCAGCTTAGTAATGTGTCTTTAGCTAGCGCCGAGGCTCAACAGGCTAATCCTCCACCTTGCGGCATCGGCACACCGGGTTCTAGTCCCGGTCGGGGTGCCGGATTCTGTCCTGGTTGCCCCTCTTCCAGGCCAGCTCTCTGCTGTGGCCCGGGAGTGCAGTGGAGGATGGCCCAAGTGCTTGGGCCCTGTACCCCATGGGAGACCAGGAGAAGCACCTGGCTCCTGGCTTCGGATCAGCGCAGTGCACTGGCCACAGCGCGCCGGCCGTGGTGGCCATTAGAGGGTGAACCAACGGCAAAAGGAAGACCTTTCTCTCTCTCACTGTCCACTCTGCCTGTAAAAAAAAAAAAAAAAAAAAAGAAGAAAAAAAAAGTAATGTGTCTTTAGCTAACAGAAGACTGGAGCAGAGTGATTTTAATAAGCTGCTGTTTTTCTCATCAGGTGCTTATCACACCTAAGGCTCCTTCAGTGACTGCGCCCTCAATGCCTTTGTGCAAACTGTACTGCACAGGACAGAAGGGGGCGCCCCAGCAACTGTAATCAGCAACTCCTGGCCTTGGCCACACTGGCTGCACTGCACACGCTCTCCTGGGTGATGTGTCAATCACCTTATCACTGGGACGGGGATTAGGTTCTGGCACAGAACACTCTCCGCCCCCACCCCCACCCCGGTCTTCCACCCACCATCTCTCTCCCTTCCTCCCTCCCCTCTCCTCTCCCATTCCTTTTTCCTCTTCTTGTCTCTCCCTCCTCTCTGCCTCTCTCTCTCCCTCTCTCTTTCTCCCTCCCTTTCTCCCTCCCTCCCTACTTCTCCCTCTCCTCTGTGCCCCCACCCCCATCTCTGTCTCTCTCTCCCCCACCATAGAGCTGCGGAGAAGAGACAGCTGAATCTCTTCCCTAAACTTCTTTTGGCTGATTGTGAAGACGTACATCTTCAATGCGATGGAATTTTATTAGTTGGCCCTGAAAGAAGGAAATGAGCCTGCAAAGCCTGATTTTGGTGGCAGAGAGAGTGAGGAATGGATTGCTAGGATGTCAGTGGAGGACAGTGCGCCGAGGACACCAGGGGTCTTCAGACAGCTCACGGGGTCGGCATGCCCACACCCAGCTCGGAGGGTGGGTCCCAGCAGCTCCTCCTCCTCCTCCTCTTCCTCCTTCTCCCTGCTCCCTGCTAAAGGGCACCCTGGGAGGCAGCAGTGATGGCCCAAGTGCTTGGGCCCCTGCTGCCTGCATGGGAGACCCGGATGGAGCTCCAGGCTCCTGTCCCCAGCCTGGTCCAGCCGCAGCTGTTGCAGCCATTTGTGGAGTGAACCAGCAGATGGAGGATTAATCTCTCTCTCTCTCTCTCTCTCTCTCTCTCTCTCTCTCTCTCTGTGTGTGTGTGTGTGTGTCTGTCTGTCTGTCTGTCTCTGTCTCTCTCAAACAAAGCAAAAACTTTTAAGAAGAGGTCATGCAGAGGTGGGCATTTAGTCCCGAGCTTAGCACACTGGGTAAGATGCCTGTGTCTCACATTGTCCCACTTTGGAGCACCTGGATCCAGCTTCCTGCTAAAGTAGCAGTGATGGCCAAAGTGCTTACATGGCATTAACCTCCTGTAGATTAAAAAAAAAAAAAAGCAGAGGGGGCAGGTGCTGTGACGTAGCAGGTAAAGCCACCATCTGCAGCGCCGGCTTCCCATAAAGGCACTGGTTTGAGTCCTGGCTGCTCCACTTCCGATCCAGCTCACTGCTAATGCACCTGGGAAAAGCAGCAGGAGACGGCCCAAGTGCCTGGGCCCCCGCCACCCAGGAGGGAGACCTGGAAGAAGCTCCTGGCTTCAGCCTGGCCCAGTGCTGGACATTGTGGCCATCGGGAGTGAACCAGCAGGTGGCTCTCTCTCTCTCTCTCTCGCTCTCTCTCTCTCACACACACACACACCAAACCCACACCTTGGAACCTCAACCCCTAGTGTGATGGGTGTCAGGAGGTGGGGTTCCCGAGGTGGAATTAGCGCCATGGTTTAGAGGAGACTCGGACGAGGTCACCGGACCAGGCAGCAGCCACTGTCCCCAGGGGAGCGCCCTCGGGCTGATCCGCGGCCCAGCTCGCACAGGCCCTCAGGGGGTTGCCCACCAGGACAGGCCTCCCTGTGCACCTGCTGGGAGCCCGGGGTGTCAGTGCCGCTGACTGGGAACGATGTGGCCACAAGGGGGCGGCAGCACACCGCGCGCTCTGCCCTTCCGAGGGAAGTCTCCGGCCCCGGGCGCCGCGGCTGCCCCCCAGAAACGCGATGAGAGCGGCGGTGAGCGGGGGCCGAGCCAGGCTCTTTCCTGGTCGGGCGATGTGCCCGCAGACGGCCTCTGTGACCAAGAGTTCCAAAGGGCAGCAGAGTCCTGGGTGCTGTGTCTCATCTGTGCTACCAGGTGTTGGGTGCTGTTCGGGGGTGTGCAAAGTAAGAAGTCTCTGTCTCTAAAAACTTGCTCTGTCTTTTGGATTTAAAACAACGTAAGACGTGGGGTTCGTGGCCTTTATACTTGTTACCTGTTGAACTCTTTACTGGGTGGAGCATTAAGCCTTTGACCTCAAAATGTTGTTGCAAAAATCAGAAATGAAAAGAAGGTGGAGAGAGGGACCTACCATTGTATTCTTAGAACTGTATCCATGGGGGCCGGCGTCATGGCTCACTTGGTTAATCCTCCACCTGTGGCGCAGGCATCCCATATGGGCACCAGGTTCTAGTCCCGGTCGGGGCGCCGGATTCTGTCCCGGTTGCTCCTCTTCCAGTCCAGCTCTCTGCTGTGGCCTGGGAGGGCAGTGGAGGATGGCCCAAGTGCTTGGGCCCTGCACCCCATGGGAGACCAGGAAGGAGCTCCTGGCTCCTGGCTTCAGGTCAGTGCAGGGCCAGCCATAGTGGCCACCTGCGGAGTGAACCAAGGGAAGGAAGACCTTTCTCTCTGTCTCTCTCTCTCACTGTCTTTACCTCTACCTCTCAAATAAATAAAAATTTTTTAAAAAACTGTATCAATGAACTACGTGAAATTTATATTACTAAAATATGTTATTATACTTTATAATAATAAGTATTATAAAATGCATTAATATATTAATAGATACATAACCATAAATTTAAAAGTAATTCCTAAACGACTGGGGCTGCCCCCGCTGGCCATGGAGCTCATGGCCGCATCCCCGGCACAGGCCACCCTCGTCTCATTTTACTTAACTGCAGCCGCGGGGGATCCCTGGAGCCCCGCGCTGGACCACAGAGAGGACTAGGCTGTCTTTCTGAGAAAAGCATATCCTGGATTTAATGAGGCTGACTTGAAAACAGTGGTGCTCTCCCTGTGTTATCTCCACATTCTCCCCTAGAGAGAAGATAATTTAATATTTAATGCATCTTCAGGGATGCATCAGACACTTAAGAACTGGGGCCGGCGCTGTGGTGGAGCAGATAAAGCCCCCGCCTGCATTGCCGGCATTCCACGTGGGCGCCGGTTTGAGTCCCAGCTGCTCCACTTCCGATCCAGCTCTCTGCTGTGGCCTGCACCTGTGTGGGAGACCGGGAAGAAGCTCCTGGCTTCAGATCAGCCCAGCTGTTATGGCCATCTGGGGAGTGAACCAGCAGATGGAAGCTCGTTCGCTCGCTCTCTCTCTCTAACTCTGCCTTTCCAATGAATAAATAAATATTAAAAAAAAAAGAAAGAAACTTAAGAACTGTCAGTTCAAATCAGTCTAATGAAAATGGACCTTGATGTTGAAACTCTACTGCGCATGCTCTACTTACTCTTGCCCCGGCAACGGGCCGGCAGGATAAGGAAGGCTCATGGCGAGCGTCCACCACGGGGAAGTGAACCTGTGAAGCGGAGGATCTACTGCGCATGCCTCGCTCTCTGTTGCCTGGCAACGGGCCTACCCGGTGACAGACGGCTCAAGGCGAGTGAAGAAGGGACAGGAATGGTGGGTGAACCGCTGTTACACAGTAGCTGGTGTTTATTGAGCATTGACCAGGGCGGCCGCTGTTTCTCCAGGAAGTGCGTGTCATCAGCACAATCATTTTACAGTCGAGGAGGGTCACTTTCAGAAAGTCCCGATGAATCTAGGCCAGCACCGGGGTGTGCACCGGGTCTCCTGGCTCAGACACTCGGTGAGACAGGAGCCTTGGACAAGACCCAGAAGGAAGCCTCGTGTGGGCGAGGGCACGACCGGGGGCCCCCCGAGAGAGGACCCTCCCCAGACATCTGCTGTGGGGCTCTATGACCAGTGGCCCAGGGCACTCCTCCGGCTGCGACAGTCGAAGGCCACCAGCGCGCACAGGGACGTGAGGACCAGGCCGGCCAACCCCAGGCGGACGAGGTTCCCCCGGGTGTAGTCTAAGGAGCTCGAGCCTGCGACCCAGCGGGGGGAGAGAGGGGGTCAGCTCCAGACCCTGCGGGCCAGACCCTGGGGATGAGGGAGGAGGTGGGGGTCCCGACCCCAGGGCGAGCTCACCAGCGTGGGCGTGCACCACGAGCGGCTGGCTGCGCGGGGACAGCACGTAGGGCGCGCGCGGCGTGTGGTAGTAGCAGCTGTAGGTGCCAGGGGCTTGGGCGCCGGCCAGGGGGAAGTCGGCCCAGGGCTCTTTGGAGTCGAGGTACTGCAGCGGGGCCGCCTCGCCGGCGCGGTACAGCGCGAAGCTCATGCCGGGCACGCGGCCCGCGCAGCGCAGGCTCACGGTGGCCCCGGGCGCCACCACCGGCCCAGGCAGCGCCACCAGCGACGGCCGGGGCAGCTCCTCTGTGCGGAGGGTGACAAGGACTGAGTGCGCAGGCTGCCTGCTGCCTCCCTCTGCCTCTCCCCTTCTGTCTGCAATCATGCACCTGCCTCTCCCTCCCTCTTTCTCTCTCTTTCCTCTCTCTCTTTTCCCCCACCCCCCATCTCTCCCCCTCCATGTCTGTATGGAATCCATGCACCTGCACCTCTCCCTCCCTCCCTCTCCCCCTCCCTCCGTCTCTCCTCGATCCTGGCAAACCTGCCCTAGCTCTGTCTCTGGCTGATCTCTCTGCCTCTTCTGTCTCTGGACAAAACACCCACCGCTCCTTCTCCCTCTCCCTCTCTCCGCCTCCCTCTCCCTCTCCCTCTCTCCGCCTCCCTCTCCCTCTCCCTCTCTCTGTCTCCCTCTCCCTCTCTCCCTCTCTCTCCCTCTCTCTCCCTCTCTCTCCCTCTCTCTCCCTCTCCCTCCCTCCCTCTCTCCCTCTCTCCCTCTCCTTCCCTCCTTCTCTCCCTCTCACTCTCCCTCTCCCCCCCCATCTCTCCATCCCTCCCTCCTTACCTGTTCCTCCAACCCTTGCTCCTTCCCCTCCCCACCCCAGGGCCTCACCTGTCACCAGTAGTTCCAGGGCATCACTGGGCTGGGACCAGACCCCTGGCCCCCAGTCTAGCCCCCGGTAGCAGCAGTGGTAACTGCCCCCCTGGGCGGGGGTCACCTCCTCCAGGAAGAACTCGGCCAGCTCCGAGGACACGTCCCTGAAGAGCAGGGGAGTGCTCTCTCCAAGCTTGAAGAGTGCGAACCTCCAGGCGGGCTGGGGAGCTTGGCACGTCAAGCTCACGTTGACCCCCGGGGTCACCACTGCGGCCGGCTGAGCCCCCAGCCACGGCTTGGGGTAGGAGGCTGCGGGGACTGAAGGAGCAGCTGCCTGAGTCCTCATGGGAGCACCCAGGGAGGGAAGGGGACATTGGGGGGCACCCTAGACAAGCACTGGCCCTTGGTCAGCCTCAGATCCCTGCCTGCAAAACAGGGAAGGGAGCTGGTGTTGTGGCGCAGTGCAGCAGGTTAAGCCTCCGCCTGCGACGTCAGCTTCCCACATGGGTGCTGGTTCGAGTCCTGGCTGCTCCACTTCCCATCCAGCTCCCTGCTAATGGCCTGGGAAATCAGCAGAGGATGGCCCAAGTACCTGGGAGACCCAGATGAAGCCGCTGGCTCCCGTGTGGCCCAGCCCCATCCATTGCAGACACATGGGGAGTGAACCAGCAGTTGAAAGAGCCCTCTGTGTCTCTCCCTGTCTGTGTAACCCTGCCTTCCAAATAAATAAATCTAGGAACGGAGCAGAGGGGCAGGACAGAGCCTCCACAGCTTTGAAACACTGTCCAAGGCCAGGTCTGGGGAACCTGTCATTCTGAGTAGCTCAGGAGATGTTTGCAGCAAAGTCCAATGCTGCTGCCATGGCTTCTCTGTGTCCCCCAAGTTCTTGGGCTGGACACTTGGTCTCCATTGCAACTGTGTTTGGACGTGGATAAAGGCCTTGACGTTGTGGTACAAGGAGGGGTGGAACAGCCTTCTCCCTCCCTGGTGCTGCTGTCAGGTGGCCAGGGATTTCTGCTGTAAAGTAAGATAGTTGCCAAAGCGTGTTACCTATTTGGGGGTGGGGGAGTAATGCTGGATCCCTCCGCCATGCAACAAAGCCCCAGAAACACATTCTAGACCTAGGTGTGGGCTGGTTTGAGCTAGGAAAGTAGCAGAGGAAAGTCTTAAAATGCACAAATGAGAACTTCATGAGACGAGATGAATCAGTGTGACCTCTGGCCCGGGGCTCCAGCTCCCTGCTAACCCACACCCTGGGAGGCAGTGATGGCTCAGGCGGCTGGTTCCTGCTGCCCACGTGGGAGACCAGCCCCAGCTGTTCCAGGCTCCTATGGGGAGTGAGCCAGCAGCTGGAAGCTCTTTGCCTCCTACCCTCTAAAGTAAATAAGTAGCAAAAAAAAAAAAGTTTTTAAAGAATATAAAAAGAATCCCAGCGCCATGGTGACGTGGGCAAACCCCTGAGCCAACCATGCTTCAAAGAGGACGTGCAATTGGCCAAACCCGTCTGCAGGGGGCAGAGTTGCTCAGCCTTGGTCGGGATCGCTGACAGCAGGTAACAGAGTAACAGCGATGGTTTTGCTTCTTGGAGGAGTCAAGATTAAAGCAATGGTGAACACTGAGCTCGGGTGACTTTGTAGCCAAGTAAACACTGAGAATCCTCAGGACACACAGAGGAGGTGACCAGTGACCACTCTAGCCTACACAAGCACACACGCCTGCGAGTGTGCTCCCCGCTGCCTTACTGGGAGGGTAGGAAGGCTAGAATCCGCCAGGTGCTAGTGAGCGAAGCCAAGCCAGCTGGAGTTGGCTAGGGCGCCGCCGACTACCCCCGGAGAGGCTGGAAACTGAAAACTGTGAGATGCAGAAGGCTGAGTCACGAAACATCAATTTTGCATTGCCGGGGCGGGGGGGGGGGGAATATAAATACACGTGTGTGTGAATGCATGGAAATGTTTGGTAAGGACTCCGAGCACTCTTCCAGGGAAGAGGAAGAGGGAGCCCCTATGTGTGCTTTAGTGAGGCTGCAATGTGAAGGACGTGAGTGCCCGTCATCTTCACCATTTTATAAAAACGCAGATACATCGATAGCTAAGCGACGGCAGTTCCCCGGGTGGCTCTTGTTTGGAACTGACGTGCTGCGGGAGAGGCATCGGGAGAAAGGAGAGACCCAGAGCTGCCTCCGGGGAAGACCCCACTTTTGCAGAAAAGGGGCTCCGAGTTGGGGCACCGGGGACTGGTCGGCACTGCAGGGGGCCCTGCCTGGGCTCTGCCAAGCTCTGAGCCCGGGGCTGCACACTCGGCAACCGACTGTACAGTGAAGACACTGGGTCCCCATGACCCCGGTTTGCCGAAGGTCACCCCGCAAACAAGGTGCTGAACCTGGGGTTCCAGCTTAGCTCTCCTCAGCTCCCAGGTCGATGATGCTCCTGACTCACCCACGGCAGTCACTGTGCAGAGGAGGAGGAGGGAGGGACACCTGGTGCAGGGTTTGGCGCCACAACAAGAGCGTGGAGTTGGACCTGGGCTGTGGGCGTTGTAAGGGAGAGTGGGGGGTACTCACCAGAGGGAGTGAAGGCCGCGTGGCACAGAGGCCCTGGAGAAAGTGCAGGGGGCGGGTTCTTTTCAAAGCCCAACCTCACTGCCAGCCCCAGACTCCCTGGCCCTCTCTGCTCTGGGGATGGGAATTCCACCCCTGCTCCTGCCTCTCCCAGGCTTCCGTTCTCTACCTACATAATCCCGGAGCGCACACCCGCGAGCCCACGCCGCCAGGCTCCACTGTCTCCAGGGGACAACTCCCCACACGCGTGGTTTCTCCGCCTGGAGCCTGGGACCCCCAGCCCCTTCCTGTCCCAGGGACTCAGGTGTCCTGGCTCCCAGCCTAGCCCCACATCAGAATCTAGGGGTCTACACTCCCTGTCTGTAGGCAAGAAGCCCCTGGCCCCCTCCTGCCTCCAGACTCAGGGAACCCTGGTCCCCCCCAGCCCAGCCAGGGGACCAGGGAGATGGAGGGCAGCTCACAGAGAGTCAGCAGCTGGAGGGTTCGCATGAGGGCCATGCCGGGCTGATCGCCGCTGGAGCTGAGGCCAGGGCCCGGCTCTGCCTGCTCCTCTCCCAGGCAATGAGGCAACTTTGGAAAGGCAGGTCAGAGCCCTGTGCAGGGGAAGGGAGGAAGGAGGTGGGGGCTCTGGGTGACTGTGTCACAGCCCCATGATGCTGCGGAAGAAGTCGGGAGAGGGAACAGTCAGACCCTGTCTGTGTTCTTTTTTTTTTTTTTTCCAATGTTTATTTGAAAGAGTTACAGAGACAAGGAAGGGCAGATCTTTCGTCTGCTGTTCACTCCCCAAATGGCTGCAATGGCCAGGGCTGGGCCAGGCTGAAGCCAGGAGCCAGGAACAACTGGGAATCTCACAAAGGTGCAGGGGCCCAAGCCCTTGGGTCACCCTCTGCTGCTTTCCCAGGAGCAGTAGCAGAGAGCTGGATCAGAAGTGGAGCAGCCATGGGGCCAGCGCTATGGCATAGTTGGTAAAGCCACCGCCTGAAGCACCAGCATCCCATATGGACGCTGGTTTGAGTCCCGGCTGCTCCACTTCTGATCCAGCTCCCTGCTATGGCCTGGGAAAGCAGTGGAAGAGGGCCCAAGTGCCTGGGCCCTGAACCCACATGGGAGACCCGGATGGAGCACTTGGCTCCTGGCTTTGCCTGACCCAGCCCTGGCCATTGCAGCCATTTGGGGAGTGAACCAGCAAATGGAAGCTCTCTGTTTCTCCCTCTCTCTCTGTAACTCCACCTTTCAAATAAATACATAAATTTATTTTTTTAAAAATCCATGCATAAGCGGGAGTCTTCCACAAGTTCATGGAAAATGCATATCATGAAAAAACTATGCATGTATTTCAAAATCTTTTGCACCAGATAAACTCATCTTTTAATTCCCTTTCCCCATGCACTTTTTGAAGGGTCCTCGTGGTCAGGAGCAGAGAGGACTCAGATCTGGTTCCTGCCCCGAAGCCACTCCCAGCCTGACTGATGAGCAAACCCTGACCAGATCAGGGATGGTTCTCAAAGCGATCTGAGCTGTCCCAGCAGTGGCGTGAGAGCCCGCGGAAGACCTCACCCCGACTGGGGACTAAGGGTAAGGTTTCCGGGATGAGCTGATGTTGATGATAGGCCGGTCAAACGCCTTCTCCTCCGGGCCTCAGTTTCTCCATCTGCAAAATGGGCTTTCGTGGACAAACTACAAAATGAGGACCACGCCTTGGATGGGTGGTAGCAGGAGGCCTGGAGGGTACTCCTCCACAGGGACCTCCAGGCTGAGAGAGAGGAGAGCCCCCGCAAGTAACTGCACGCTCTCCAATCTGCAGGGTAGAAGACCCCTTTCGCCGCCGCCACTGGCTTGTAGTTCGGGTTGGCGCCGGGCGCACGCGCAGACTCAGACAGCGGGGCCTCGCGCGCAGGGACCACAACTCCCAGAGTGCCCCGCGCCCTCACCGCCTCCTCCGCACTCCTGCCGCAGGGCGCACGCGCGGACTCAGCCGCGCCTCCAGCGCGAGGACCACAACTCCCAGCGTGCCCCGCGTCTGCGCCGCAGCCGCCGAGACCAAGATGGCCGGGAGTAAGTGCGGGTTCTCGGGGCGTGCGGGGCTCGGGCAGCTCCAGGGTGCTCCGGGCAGTCCCGGGGCTCAGACGCGGCGGAGCACCCGTGGAGGCGATGGCATCCATGCGAGACGGGGATGCGGGAGTGGCGAGGGGGCTCCTCCAGGGCGGGCGCGATGCGCAGGGCTCGAGGTCACTCGGGGCAGCCCCTGCAGGGGTGACCCTCCTCGTCCGCTCCTGCAGGGCTCGCCACCTTTCTCAGGAACGCCTGGGCCAAGGAGCCGGTGCTGGTCGTGTCTTTCACCATCGCCGGCCTCGGTGCGTGAGTGCGGGGGGCCGTGGTACCCCGGGTTCCCATTCCCGCCGTCGTGGCCGCTCACCGCGCTCGTCCCGGGTGCAGCGAGACGGCGCCCGCCCGCGCGCCCTGTCGGGGAGGACCCCCGGCGAGTCTCACGCGCCCCCACGGAGAACCTCTGCTCCGGAAGTGAGACTCGCGTCGGCGCGCGGGGCCGATCCCGCAGGGCCCCGGGCTGGGGCGGCCGCGCAGTGCGTGGCGTCGTGGAAGGCCCCCGGGCCTCAGGCTGCGTGACCGCTAGCGGCAGGGGCTTTATGTTGGCGATTTCTCGCCTTCATGGTGCACCTTCTAGAAAATGTGACACTTGTGGCTCTCAGCTGGTGGACAGCACGGCCCTGTCCACCCTACCCCGGCCCGCAACTTGCTCCGTAGTTTGTAAGTCATGATGCTTCTGGAACATTCTCCGCATCCCCTCAAGACGCTGGGTGACCCCACTCCCCTCTAGGCCACCTGTCTCCACACCTCCAGGGTCCTGAGCGCTCCCCTCCCGGTGCCAGGGCTCAGCTCCTGCCCCCCCAACCTGGCTTCACCCCGTCTCCCTCCACAGCTATAATTCTGCCCTCGCTCAGCCCCTACACCAAGTACTCTGCCATGATCAACCAGGCCACGCCCTACAACTACCCAGGTGATTGGGGGCGTGGCGGGCCGGGGCTCGGGCTCCCCGCGCGGCGCTGATGCTGACCCCCGCCCTCCTCCCCGCTCCTGTCCCACAGTGCCCCTCCGGGATGACGGGAACATGCCGGACGTGCCCAGCCACCCCCAGGACCCCCAGGGCCCCAGTCTGGAGTGGCTGAAGAAGCTGTGAGCCCCTGCATGGATGGGCAGAGGCCCCAATAAACGTGCGCGCACCAGGCGAGGCCCGGTTTATTGGGGGAGGGGTCAGTCGAAGGGCGGGCTGGCCAGGGTCGGGTAGGGCAGCAGTTTGTCAGGCCCCCGAGACACCCAGCTGGAATCCAGGGCCTCGTCAGCTTCGAAGCCGAAGTCTTCCTCGACCTTAATCTGGGAGAGAAGGCGGGAGGCGTGAGCGAGCTGCGGGTCCCCTCCCGTGCCGCCCACGCGTGGAGGACCCTGCCCCGCCCTCTCGCACCTGCACTGGGGCCGGCTCCGGGGTCAGTGCAGCTCCCGCGCGGCGCCCCTCCCGCGGCGCCCGCCGCCTCTTGCGCCCGCTGGGTCCCTCGCCCGGAGCCGGGCTGCTGGGCTCTGCGGGGGCCGGCGTCCTCCTGGCTGGGGACAGCCCCTCCTTCTCCGGAGGTTGGTTCTCCACGTTGCCGGGGGTGGGGGCGTCCGTGCCCTGGCTGCCCTCGTCCTGGGGGCCGAGGGAAAGGCAGGTGAGGGTCGGGTCCCGGGCCCTGGGTCCGCAGCCAGCCTGGAGACCCTGCGCTCACCTCCAGCACGATGGTGAACTGGCCTGCGCGGTAGTCATCGCCATAGGAGTCCAGCACTCTCATGAGGAATCTGCGCGGGAGAGGCTGCCGGTCGGTCCCAGCCGGCGACGGGGCCGGGCCGGCCGACGAAGAGCTGTTCCCCTGGGCGGCCGGAGCCCTACTGTCCTAACGCGTGGACGCGGGAGGTGGGGTGAGCGGCCCTCCTGCCGCTGGCCCCTCCCCCGCCGGCTCAGGTGCCTGGGCTGAGCTTGCACCAGGGGAGTTTCCATGACTGAGCGCCTGCCGTGTACCAGGTGTCAGGTGTCAGGAACAGGGCAGCTCGTCCATACGGGGCAGGGCTCTGGGTCCAGCCGTGCAGGGGGGGAACAAGTGGGGAGGGGGGTGCGGAGGGCCTTGCGGGCCTGAGCAGAGACTGGGACCGGGTCTCAGCTGTCGAAGGACCACAATTCTGATCCTGGGCCTGGGGGGGACCTGCACTGGCCACAAGGTCCCTGGTCACCAGGGCCACACCTGGGGAGCCCCATTTCCCTGTGAAGGTGCAAACAGGGAAGCGGGGCGGAGCCGCCCAGGCTGCGGGCTTCCTAGGGGGAAGACGGAAGCCCGGTAGGCCGCAGCAGCTGCAGCTGACTGACACGGGTGCACGTGGCGAGAGCAGGGGCAGCCGACGGGCAGTGCAGAGTTCTGGGAGCTGTGGGGAGCATTCGGGGTCCCGTGAGCACTTCGGGGGGCGCGGGCCGTGTGCCTCACTGGCCAGAGAACTGCGTTGAGACCCCTGTGGCTGAGCTTGAGCCACTGAAGAACCTGAGTTCCCGTTTCGTCGTGATGGGTTTGAAGTCCCAATTCTAGTTCATTAAATCTAAGCACTGCCGCTGTGGCCGGCTGCGACCGCGCTGGGCAGCTCGGGTGTGGCCAGGAGGGACCAAGAGCTGTGCCAGCAGGCCAGCACGCCAAGGCAGAGCTCCTCAGAGGGCGCGTGCCCTGGGTCAAGGGCACCCACCACCGGGCACCGGGCTTGTTCCTCCTCCGCCGTGACAGGGACAGAGTGGCAGGACCGGCCATGGGACCCTCACAGCAGCCTGGTGACAGGTGCTGCCCGCCAGGGATGCTGCCCGATCAGTCCCTTCCCTCCCAGGCCCCGCCCAGTCCGTGAGGTGTGGGGGCTACCTGCGCTCCTGCTGGAGCCGCCGGGTGATCCTCTGTACCTGGTGGAGCCTGTTCAGGACCCGCTCGTTCACCTATGGGGGGGGCACAGCCGTCTGCACGCGCACACGCACCCTCCCGTGTGCCACTGCACCAGGGGCTGAGGTGCCCTGTGCCTAAGGCCCCTCTTCACCTCCCACTCCTCCCCTGTGCGGCTTTCCGCACGCTCCCCTCTGCCTGGGCCACTGCTCCCCAGGTACCTGCACGGCTCACTCCCCACTCGGCCCCCGGCACTCCCCTGTGCCCAGGCTGTGGACTTGCTGTGCTGGTTACTTGTCACCCGGCCACAACAGGAGCTGCAGACACACACCGTGCCCATGCCCCACCCCCTGTGCCTTCCACAAACTGGCAGGGAACGGATGGTGCATGGAGGGGAACTTGGGAATGAACTCTACAGAGGGCGGTCAGCCAAGGCTTGTGTGCCCAGCCAGACGCGGAGGGAGAGGGACGGGACCAAGCAAACAGGGAGCCCAGGGCAGTGGCCGAAGCCTGTGCTGCTCCTGCACCAGAAAGACCTGGGTTCAAATCCTGGCTCTGCCACTTATCAGCTGTGTGAGCTTGCTTGCTTAGCCTCTCAGCCTCATGTTTTTGCATTTCCAAACCGGGACAATGAGGATTCGTCCCTAGGGAGGGTGGGCTAAGGACAGAGGCTCACAGAGTCCCCCTGGGCCCAGCACCCATTTGCTAAGCAGATGCTTCCCGCCTCTCCCCGAACCCCAACACCACTTGAAGGGCTGAACTGTGTTCCGTCCCCCTCCCCTGAAAAAGCGTGTTGGAGGCCCAACCCCAGCACCGGGCCCCTACAGAGCAGACCAAGTTCAAAGGAGGCCCCTGTGTCAGGCTACTCCAGCGCTGTGTGCTTCGTGAACACCGGGAAGTCCAGAGGCCGAGATCCGGGCGCGGCTTCCCCGAACCGGAGAGGGCCAGGAGCCGGGGGAGGCCCCCGGAGCCCCTGCTAAGAGGCCACGGAACAGGACCGCTCCCGCGGCGCCCCCTGACGTGCAAGACGGGGAGAAACCCAGAGACCTTGTCCCGCGCGCCAGGCCTGGCTCCCGCTCCATCCTCCTCCGGGCCAGGGAAGCTGCTGCAGGGCTGGGGGTGGGGGGCAAGGCCCGGGCTCGGGTAGGGGAGGCCGGGGGCCCGCGCTTCCACCTGGGGGTGTCAGGGAGCTCCCGGGGGCCGAGTGCGCGGGCGAAGCCAGGCCGACACGCCCACGCAGGGGACGCACCCACCCACCTGCTCTATCTCCCGGCAGCGCCGCCCCAGCGCCTGGTACTTCCTGCGGTTCAGCTCCCGCTGGCGCCGCCGCCGGCCCCGGGCGGCCTCCTCTTCCTCCTCCCGCTCCCGGAGCCCCGAGCCGCCCAGGCCGCCGGACACGAACTCCACTTCCGTCTCGAGCTCGCTCTCCAGAATGTGGCCGCCGAAGAGCGGAGGCAGCGCCAACTCCGAGCCCGGCGGCGCCGAGAACTCCTCAAAGCCCACGGCCGCCATGGTCCTGCAGGGTCGCGGGCGGTCGCGGACGCTCAGGGACGCCGCGCGCCCGGGCCCCAGCCCCCGCCTCCCGCAGCCGCCTGCGCGCGGTGCAGACCCGCCGCTCACCCCTCTCGCTGCTCCAGCTCCATCGCTGTCCCGCTCCGGGCGCCCCGGGCCGTCCGACTCGCGGCCGGGTCTCCAGCCTCGGGCTCAGGCTTCGCGGCGCGCCGGGGCTGCCACCCGGGCCCTCCGGGAGTGCGGCTGGCGGGTGCCCTCACCTCCCGCGCCCCGCCATCCCCACCTCCACCCCTCCGAGTCCCGGCTCTCTCGTCTGCGTGCCACCGCCTGTATCCTCCTGTCGACACTGTCGTGCAGCCACGGCGACCCTCCGCTCAGCAGGCTCCGGCTCACGGCCCGCGCGAGCCCGCCGACCCGGCTCTCCTCTGCGGGACTCACCCCGTCTCCGCCTCCGCGCGGCTGCTAATAAAGTTGTTGTTCCGAACGCGCGGTCGAGGGCCAATCAGAGCGCAGCGCCGGCGACGCGGGCGTGGGACGTCATCAGCGCGCGCCGGCCGCTCGGGGAAGCTGCTAACTTGCTGCAAACGGTCGTGGTGAGTGGGGTGCGCAGGCCGGGGCGCGGGGCGGGAGGCGGCTCCTGGGGCTGGGGGAGGAGTGGGAGGGGAGAAAGGCGGGGGTCCTACCGCGCTCCCCGCCGGGGTCCGGCCCTGGGGACAGCTCGGACGTTGGAGCTTGGGTTGACGGCGGGAGGCAGGCTTAACCAGGTGATTCTTTACGGGGTCCCATGCATGTCAGGCGCCCGGGCCTACTCCCGTGGGGGTGGGCTGGGGGTCCCGGCGGTGGGAAGGTGAGGGCTCGCGGAGGCCTGGAGGCGAGGACAGGGTTGTCAGGCTCGCCCGGAGGGTGGGGGGCTCTCATGGGTCCGGGCTGGGGCTAGCGGGATTGCCTGTCCTGGGCGGCCTGCGGCGGTGGGCTCGGTGACGAAGGGGCTGGGCCGGGGCTTGGCGCTGGGGGCGTGGCCCCTCCCAGGAGCGGGGGTCCGGGGGGCACAGTCCGAGGGGAAACGCCTCCCCCGCAGGCCGCGGGATGTCTCTGGCGGACGAGCTCCTGGCCGACCTCGAAGAGGCGGCAGAGGAGGAAGAGGGAGGAAGCTACGGGGAGGAGGAGGAGGAGCCGGCCATCGAGGATGTGCAGGAGGAGGCGCAGCTGGATCTCTCGGGGGACTCGGTCAAGAGCATCGCCAAGCTCTGGGACAGCAAGATGGTGAGAGGAGGGAGATGCGGCGCCCCCGGGAGCGGGGATCGGCGCTCTGGTTCTGACTGTCCCCGGCTTCCCGCAGTTCGCGGAGATCATGATGAAGATCGAGGAGTACATCAACAAGCAGGCGAAGGCGGCTGAAGGTGCTGGCCCCCTGCCCGGCGTGGCCCTGGCCCCTGCGTCCCGCCGTCCCGCCGACAGCTGGCTCTGCCTTCATCCCGGCCCAGCCCCCTTTTCCTCCTGAAAGCCCTGCATCCCAGGGCTGGTGTTTCTGACCTCCTCGCCCTGTGCCGAGCGCCCGCTGCTTGCCGCTGGGCACACCTCAGGGCTTCCAAGCTCGCGTGGGACATGCACACGGCCTTTGCCACGTCCGTGAGACGCCTGATGTAGGACCTGATATCAGGGGACTTTTCCCCCTAAGTTTCTTAGGAATCTTGATTTTCTTTTTCTATTTCTATGCTTTCTATTTTTTATCTTTGCGGGTTTTTTTTTTCATTATTGTTATTAGAAAAGCAGAGTTAGAGATGGAGAGAGAGAGAGAAAAAGATCTTCTATATGCTGCCTCACTCCCCAAATGACTACAGCGGCCAGGGCTGGGAGCCAGGGACTCCATTTGGGTCTCCCACAGGGATGGCAGGGGCCAGCTTCCACTGATTTCCCAGGCGCATTAGCAAGGAGCTGGGTCAGAAGTGGAGCAGCCGGGACTTGAACCTGTGTTCCTATGGGATGCTGGTGTTGCAGGTGGCGCTTTAACCCACTGCTGCAACACTAGCCTGTCCCTTACCTTTATCTGAGAAGGAGGTGTTACTACTGTACGCTTTAGTAGTTACAAGTTAGCGATAAAAGTAAATAACCTACTGTTAAGTTATTACCTAAAGCCTTTTCCCACTTCTGACATCGGAGCCACTGAGTCAGATGTTGAATGTGCAGATCAGCTCCTGAGAGGGCTGTCCTGTTTCCACCCCTTGCTCTTTGTCGCCGAGGGCTCTTGGGTGGCAGTCACTGGCACCAGGAAGTGGGGCGGGAGGAGGGGGAGTGGGCCGAGAGCAGAGGCTCCGAGAAACTGGTTCCCCCTTCACCTAGCGTTTCCCGGGTCTGTGCTCGCGAGACACTCGGTCTGGTGCAGGAGACAGGCGGGTCCCAGGCGGTTGTCGGAGGGGCTCAGGGTGGGACTGGCCGGCCCTGCCTCGGGGTCCCTGAACCGGACTCTGGAGCCTGAGTACCTGCACTGAGCAGAGAAGGAGCCCGGGTTCAGGGGCCATGCTAGGCGCTTCTCCCTTCCGAGCCACAGGGAGGGACACTTCCCCAGGTCAGGCCCGGCCCTGCCCAGCATGAGGGGAGGGACGTGGATGCACCGCGTCTCACGGCCTGGTGTCTGACAGGCAGCACCAGCACCGCCGGGGTGTGGGGGAGACCCCTCACCAACCCCCCTCACCCCCTGCCCGCCTGCGAGGGGAAGGGTCTGCAGCCCCCGCCAGCATCTGGGCTCAGCTTCTGGCGGTGCCCTCGTCAGCCCCTCCCCTGGTCCCCGCCTCCCCAGCCGTGGGCCGGGGGGGAAGGTGCCTTCGGTCTCAGCCCCGCACCCCGGCTTCTCCTCCTCAGTGATGGGACCAGTGGAGGCGGCCCCCGAGTACCGTGTCATCGTGGACGCCAACAACCTGACCGTGGAGATCGAGAACGAGCTGAGTGAGTCTGGGACCCCGGGCCACCCTGCCCCGCTGGCCTCTCCCACGCCCTGCCCAGCCCCGTGCGTGAGAGCGGGCATGACCGGGGGGGGGGGGGCAGCGCTGAAATGGCGTGGGTCACGTAGGGAGAGCAGCTTTTCCTCTCAGGGAGCCAGCAGTCCACGCCCGTGTGTTGGCCCCACGCCGTGGCGCCCGGGCTCTTGTTGTCATGTGGACCTGCTGCTGGCTCGTGGGACAAGGCGACTGCCCCACTTCCAGCCAGTGCCTTCACGTCCCCACCAGCGAGGCCGGGAGGCAAGGAGGGGGATGAGCTGCCATCCTCGCTCAGCCGGCAGCCGGGACAGGCTCTGCCGAGACACCAGCATCTGAGTGCAGTGCAGAGGAAGGGGGAGGCGGGGCCTGGGGAGAACCAGGGGACTCTGTCTCCGCCCTCCTCAGCCGCCTGCGCCCCCCCCCCCCCAGATATCATCCACAAGTTCATCCGGGATAAGTACTCCAAGAGGTTCCCCGAGCTGGAGTCCCTGGTCCCCAACGCGCTGGACTACATCCGCACGGTCAAGGTGAGTGGGGAGACGGGCCCGCCCCACCGCGGCCTGTCCCCGAGTGCCTGCTGCCGTCTGGGAGGGGCGGGCAGGGACTCAGTGCTTGGGCCCCTGCGGCTCACTGGGGAGGTCCGGGCGCCCAGCCCTGGCCCAGCAGGCCCTCAGGCAGCGAACCCGCAGACGGAGGTCTGGTTCTCGCTCTGTCCCTCGGGTAAATAAGTGCGCGCTAAGGAACAGAAGAGGCGTGAGGGCTGCCGACGGGAGGGGTGGACAGAGATGGCGGCTCCATCGCGGAGCCGGGGCAGGACATCATTCCCCCGGCTCCTCCGGACCCTCTGAGGCCTCTCCTGTGCTTCCCCCCGTGCACGGGGCGGCACTGGAGTCACGCTCTGGGGTCTGAACGAGCACCCGTGCGGAGGGTTGGGGAGGCAGCTGGATATCCGCAGAGCCCCTGAGTAGGGATGACCGGGAGAAACCGGGGAGGGTTGGCAAGGCCGGGTCATGTCAACCTTTAAGCTTCGGGTCAGAGGGGAGAGTGGGGAGGACTGGAGACGGGCAGGTCCAGAAGATGGCTGGGGGCCAGCGGGCTTGCCGAGGGCAGCAGGTCGTGTCCCGCTTCAGGGTCAGCTGACGCAGAGCCGCTGCAGTGCTGACCCACGGGAGCCCCGGCTCGCCCAGGGTCCCCACGAGGAGCCGCGTGGGCGCTGCCGCAGGGAGCCGTGGCGAGCCCCCACCCCGCATCCCCTCCCCGCCCCCAGGAGCTGGGCAACAGCCTGGACAAGTGCAAGAACAACGAGAACCTGCAGCAGATCCTGACCAACGCCACCATCATGGTCGTCAGTGTCACCGCCTCCACCACCCAGGGGTACGTGCGCGTGGAAGGGAGGAGTCGGGGTAGCAGAAAGGACGACACGGGCCCCCGCGGTGTGGGCCGGGAGGCGCTGGCGGAGAGCTGAGAAGACTGGGCGCGCGCCAGTCAGACGGCAGTCCCAGGAGGGCCGGGTCCCCCCGCAGGCAGCAGCTGTCGGAGGAGGAGCTGGAGCGGCTGGAGGAGGCCTGTGACATGGCGCTGGAGCTGAACGCCTCCAAGCACCGCATCTACGAGTACGTGGAGTCCCGGATGTCCTTCATCGCCCCCAACCTGTCCATCATCATCGGAGCGTCCACGGCCGCCAAGATCATGGGTGAGGCCCTGGGAAGTGGGGGCTCGGGCCCCGTGTCTCCTGGCACAGAAGTGCGGGCGGGGAGGGAGGCCCTGGGCTCCAGCAGAGCCAGGAGGCCGCGTGGCCCTGCCCTGAAGCACCGGCAGCCTGCAAGTAGGAACCGGCGCCGTGGTCAGTTCTCTCGCAAGGCGGGGATGCCGGTGCTGGCCGTGCGCTCGAGTTCACTGGCAGGTGCCTCTGGGGCTCCTCCTCCTCGAGCAAGGGGTGTTGGGGAAGCAGCTGTGTTCCGTCACTGTAGCTGCCACAGCAGAGGCCCACGGACAGACACACTGGCTCCAGGAGAGAGGGTCGCTCTCCCAGCTCGGGGCTGGTTTCTCCTGAGGCCTCTCCCTGAGCCACCTCGGATCCCCTCCTCATCCCCTCGGATGAGACAGGTCGGCCCTCACGTGCAGGCGCACTGTCCAGGGTGGGACCCCAGAGGTGCTGACCTCTCTTCTTCCGACCTCTCCCCAGCCCGGGCTGCAGGCGTGGCGGCGGCCTGACTAGCCTCCCCTCCCTCCCCGGGCTGGGCCTGACCAGCCTCTCCCCCACCCCACCCGCTGCAGGCGTGGCCGGCGGCCTGACCAACCTGTCCAAGATGCCCGCCTGCAACATCATGCTGCTTGGTGCCCAGCGCAAGACGCTGTCCGGCTTCTCGTCGACCTCGGTGCTGCCTCACACCGGCTACATCTACCACAGCGACATCGTGCAGTCCCTGCCCCCGGTGAGCACGGCCGTGCTCAGGGCCCGGAGAGAGGGTGGCCTGCGGCGTCAGAGCCGGGGGCTGGAGCATGCAGCACTGGGCTGTGGTCCTCGGGGCCTCGCGCTCATATGAGGCGGGAGCTCTCCTGGGACCCGGGGCAGTGTGTGCCCAGAGTTGTGGCCAGGACTCAGGCCTGCAGGGCAAGGCCCGGCTTGCAAGTGCCCAGGTCTGCCGATGCGCCCGGAGGCCTTGCAGGGCCCGCCGGGGGCTGTGGATCATGCAGGCCAGGGTCCAGGTTCATAGGCGCTGGGGAGGGGTGCCTGGGGCAGGTGCCGGCCTCGGGCTTCGGCTGTGCTGCCCACCTTGCAGCACAAGGAGAGCCCCTGCGCCCCCCCCCCCCCCCCACGTCAGTCTCCCCCAGGGCTCCCCTGGAGACAGCGTCGTCTCACACGGGCTGATCTTGGCCCCATGCAGACCCAGCCCCTTCCCTCAGCCGCGTGGTCTTTCCTGCACGGCAGCAGAGACGCGTCTGGGGAGCAGTGGTGAGGGCAGATCCACGCCCCCAGCATGTTCACGTCCTTCCTCCATGGTGGCAGTGGCCACGGGCGAGTCCATACGTCTGTCCCGATGGTCTCACTCAGGCGTCCGCGCCACCTCCGGGCTCGGAGGAGAAGTGCAGTGGTTCAGAGGCGGGTGTCCCCCGTGGTCCCCGCACGCGTATTTCACTGTCGGATGACGGCCACCACAAGGACATGATGGTGGAAACGCTGGGGCAGGGGGAGGGAGACATTCAGGGCTCACTGCCTGCCCACGGCCCTCATGGCTGGTGTGGTTTCCTGCATGTGGCGTCTCTGTGCTTTTACCGCCCGTTGTAGAGATGGGGAAACTGAGGCACAGAGCCTCAGTGCCTTGTCCAGGGTCTGAGTCTCCTGGATTCCCACCCTCACTGCCTTCAGCGTCCTGGGCCCCTGGCTCCCTCGGGCTCGTCCTGTGGCACGAGGACTGATGGGAGCCAGAGCCGCTGCAGGACAGATGGCCTGGCTGTCCCCGGTGCTGGCTCCCGTCCCTCGTGTGGATGGCGTTTCCTGGCCGCGTGCCTCACCCGCCCGTCACTGTCCTCCAGTCCTCAGGCAGCAGACGGGAACGGATCCCAGGGTGCCAGCAGGCCACCCAGAATCCCAGGCCCTGGAGCCCAGGCGCTGCCCCCCACCACCTGCCCACTGCTGCCCAGAGCCAGGCCCTCCGCAGGCCACGCCACTGCCCTGTGGCTGAGGGCCCCTCCCTCTTGTGCCATCGAAGCTCAGTTCCTGCACAGGCCGAAGACGCCACAGCATGGCCCGCGTGGTGGCCGGGAACCTCAGTGTCCACGTGTTTTTTAGAAGTTTTTATTTATTTACTTGAGAGGCAGAGTTACAGACAGGCAGAGAGATCTCTCAGCCACTGATTCACTCCCCAAATGGCTGCCACGGCCAGAGCTGCACCGATCCAGAGCTAAGAGCCAGGAGCTTCTTCTGGGTCTCCCACGTGGGTGCAGTGGCCCAAGCACCTGGGCCACCTCTCACCGCTTTCCTAGGCCATAGCAGAGAGCTGGGTCGGAGGTGGAGCAGCTGGGACACGAAGCAGACCCATACGGGATGCCGGCGCCATGGGCAGGCAGAGCCTGAGCCCGCTACACCACAGTGCGGCTGCAGGTCCCACGTCTGCCAAGTGGGCGACGACCGCAGCAGCCGGTGCTCGAGCCTCTGATGAGAGGGTCCGTGTGCGGGGCAACCCGCACGGCCAGGGCTCAGAACAGGCTGCAGGTGCTCCCGGGACCTCTGCATCCTCCTCTGGGCTCTGCCCTCGGCCACAGCGACCCCAGCACATGGCTCCTCGACCCTGGCCTCCTTTCCACGATGGGAGAGGGAGGCAGGGAGGCACCTCCGGGGCTGTTGGGAGCAGGGGCCGTGTGTGTGTGTGTGTGTGTGTGTGTGTGTGTGAGTGTGAGAGAGAAGTCCTTGTGTGTGTGTGTGTGTGAGAGAGAAGTCCTTGTGTGTGTGTGAGTGTGTGTGAGTGTGAGAGAGAAGTCCTTGTGTGTGTGTGTGTGTGAGTGTGAGAGAGAAGTCCTTGTGTGTGTGTGAGTGAGTGTGTGTGAGTGTGAGAGAGAAGTCCTTGTGTGTGTGTGTGTGAGTGAGTGTGAGAGAGAGAAGTCCTTGTGTGTGTGTGTGTGTGTGTGAGAGAGAGAGAGTGAAGTCCTTGTGTGTGTGTGTGTGTGTGTGTGTGAGAGAGTGAAGCCTCCTCGGTGAGGACAGCCCTGTGTCTGTCCATTGTCCGGCTCACAGACCCCGCGTCCCCCTGCCGTTGCTGTAGGATCTGCGGCGGAAAGCAGCCCGGCTGGTGGCCGCCAAGTGCACGCTGGCAGCCCGCGTGGACAGTTTCCACGAGAGCACGGAGGGGAAGGTGAGGCTCGCTCTGGGGACCCAGCCCCAGGAGCACTGCTCTGACGGGGCACCCCCTTCCCTGGCTAGAAGCTCCTGTCTGTCTGCAGAGCCAGCCAGGAGCCCCTGCAGCATCCCCCCCCCATCAGGGACCTCATGACCCCAGGGTGCCCTCCCCATCCCATAATCCCAGCCACACACCTCTTGCCTTGTGACGTCAGCCGTTCTGGGCCAGGACCTGGGCCCTGCTGGCTCTGTGCTCTCGGCAGGCGCACCTGCCGTCCTGGGCATTGCTGTGTGCCGGCTCCCAGCCCGGCAGTGTTCAGGTGCCCAGCCGCCACCCCTGCACACACGCACGCAAAGCCCCACCTGTGGGGCTCCCACTCTAGGGGGGGCTGGGGGCTGGGACGGCAGCCCCGTGACACTTGCCCCACAAATGCCAAGAAGAACAGCATCTGGGTGTGAGGGGTTGGCGGGAGGGCTTCTCTGGCCAGGAAGTTCTGCCCTGCCCCCTAGTGCAGTCAGCGTCAAGTCCCAGGGCCTTCGGGGGAAGTTCCAGGTGGGATGGTTGGTGCAGGCGGCCTGAGGCCGGAGCCCCCCCAGCTCCCGGGAGGCGAGGCAGTGACGGGGCACCTTCCTCGGGAGGACCTGGCACCCTGGAGGTGCTGAACAGCGGCCTGTGGGACCTGAGGGCGGTGCCGCCTGCTGCTGGGGAGGGGGCGGGGCCGGGAAGGCAGCAGGCATCGGGGGTGTGAGCTGGACGACTCACTGTCCGGGGCACCCACGAGCCGCCGAGGCCGTCGGGTGCTGCTGGCCGATGGCCCGTGGTGCAGCCCCCCCCCCGCCCCTCCCCAAGGTGGGCTACGAACTGAAAGACGAGATCGAGCGCAAGTTCGACAAGTGGCAGGAGCCGCCCCCCGTGAAGCAGGTGAAGCCGCTGCCTGCGCCCCTCGACGGGCAGCGGAAGAAGCGAGGCGGCCGCAGGTGAGAGACCCGGGGGCGCGGGTGGGGGCCTCTGAGAGGAAGAGGAGCTCTCCGCCCACGCGTGCCCCGTCTGCCTTCCCAGGTACCGCAAGATGAAGGAGCGGCTGGGGCTCACCGAGATCCGGAAGCAGGCCAACCGCATGAGCTTCGGGGAGGTGGGCCCCGCCCCTCACCCAGGGCCCCAGTCCTGCCCCGTCCCCGCCCCCTCACCCAGGGCCCCTCTGCTCTCCCCTTCCGCTGCCCACCCTCGCCAGGCTCCCAGGACCCAGGCCTGCCGGCCTCCCAGGCTCAGCCACACCCGCCCCTGTGCTCTGAGCATCCTCC
>CM027395.1:2330058-2346727 GCA_015711505.1 Sylvilagus bachmani | reverse complement strand
GTGCTGAGACCTGTGCTGCCCTCGCACCCTCTCCCCCCCAAACATGAGAAAGGGCGCTGTGTGCTGAGGGCCCCCCTGACTGCGGGCACCCCCCCAGATCGAGGAGGACGCCTACCAGGAGGACCTGGGCTTCAGCCTGGGCCATCTGGGCAAGTCGGGCAGTGGGCGCGTGCGGCAGACGCAGGTGAACGAGGCTACCAAAGCCAGGATCTCCAAGACGCTGCAGGTATGGGCGGGGCCCCGGCGGGGGCGGGGCTGCGGGGCGGGGCGGGGCTGCCCCTTCACCCTGCGCCCTCCCACCCACAGCGGACCCTGCAGAAGCAGAGCGTGGTGTACGGCGGGAAGTCGACCATCCGTGACCGCACCTCGGGCACAGCCTCCAGCGTGGCCTTCACGCCCCTGCAGGTACAGCTTGGGCCACCCTCCACCAGAGCCTGCGGAGCGGCGGGGAGGGGGGCAGCTGAGTTCCTTCCCTTTCCCCGAGGCAGGGGCAGGAGGGGTCTCCTCTCGCTGGCCATGTGGCCCTGGCACAGTAGGTGTGAGCATGGGGGAGCACAGACCAGCCCCAGACTGAGGCCTGGGACTGCCCAGTTCCTGGGGCGGGTGACCGCCCCCTCTGGGGCTCCAGGCGGTCACAAGAAAGCTGCCAGGTGGGCTTGGATTCCCACCTGGGTTCCGTCCGAGCCTCCACCCTGTCTGCGGCTCGGTGCACTCACCCCTCAGTGCGTGCCCATGGTGATGGGTGGCGTCCCCATGCTCCCTTGCCCAGCCAGGGAGTGTCCGCTGGGCGCCCACCAAGTCCCAGGGCGTCGGGCTCTGGGGAGGAGGTGAAGAGCAGAGGAGACAGCGCAGGTCTGTGGGACCATGGGACACAGGCGCCCAGGCAGCGGGAGCAGGACCCAGAGGCCCTTGTGGGAAGAACCACCGCTGGGCACAGCTTCGGCAGCTCCCGGCCTCCGGCCGCAGCCCCCTGGGGCTCTGTTCCCGGGGGGATGTCCCTGGGAACCTGTGAGGAAGGCAGAGCCTCGTCCAGGGGACCGGAGACTCCCAGGGACTGGGCCCAGCTGTCGCCTGGACCCTCGGGAGGCTCTCTGGCGTCCCCACCCACCACGGTCCCCTCTGCCTCGCCCGCGCAGGGCCTGGAGATCGTGAACCCACAGGCAGCCGAGAAGAAGGTGGCGGAGGCCAACCAGAAGTACTTCTCCAGCATGGCCGAGTTCCTCAAGGTCAAGGGCGAGAAGAGCGGCATCATGTCCACCTGAGGGGCTGCCCACTGAAGGACACAGAGGCCCTGCCCTCCGAAGGGGCCGGGGCCGGGAGCCTGCCCTGCCCGCCCATCAGCAATCCAGGCAGGACCGGGAGGGGCCTGGACGGCCGCCCGGCTCCGAGGCGCGGGGGCCTGGGCCGGCTCCCCCAGGGCCTGGACGGCCGCCCGGCTCCGAGACACAGGGGCTTGCCCCATGCCTTTTTTTACTCTAGCTGCAGATGGACTGGGGGAAGAGTACAATTAAAACACGTTATGAGGTGTGGCCTGTGGAGCCTTCGTGTGTCAGACCCTGGGGCACCAAAGTGGGCGGTGGAAGGTGGGGGGAGAACTTGGGCCCCCAGTGCAAGCCCGGCTCTGCCACTTTCTTCTGGGACCCCAGGCCAGCTTGGACTGTGTCCATGCCAACCCCAGGAGTGCCGGGGCCCCGTGACTGGGGTTGGGTGGTGCTGAGCCAGCGAGGACCCTCACGGGTCCACCCGCAGGAGCACCCTCTGCCCACACCCCGGGTCCTCAGCGGCACCTTCGCCTGGGCCCAGAGTGTGGCTGAGCCTGGTTTCCCGGGAAGGGCTGACCGCACCCACCCTGTCTAGTTACCCTGGGGTGGGTGAAGACAAGAACCAGCGGGGAAGTGAGGCGTCTGTGTCTTCACAGCCCCCCCACACCTCCCCCCACTTTCTCTCTGGGTCCCCTCAGATCTCCCTCTTCTCGCCGGGCTTCCCCATCACCACATGTCTGGACCCAAGTCCCTCCCTTGGCCCCGGTGGACCCTGCTGCCCATCTCCGACTCCTCCCTCGAGTCCGAGTCTGCCCCCTAGCCGGCGCTTCTGGGTGGCTGATTGACCCCAGGCTGTGTAACTGCCCCCTGCTTGTATCCGCCCACCCTTCAGGTCAGCCCAGGTTGCTAGGGACTGCCCTGGCTGGTGGCTGTGGGCCGGCTGTCGCCCCCAGCCCTGGGGGTGGACAGGGTGTGGGTCGCAGGAGGGGCTGAGTCACTGCCTTCCATGCAGTGCTAAGAGGCTTCGCTCTCAGGATTACCTGGAGGGCTTGCTGAAGCCCGGCTGCTGAGCCCAGGTCCTGACTCAGTGGGTCGGAGGTGGGGCTCAAACTGTGCATCTCAACAAGTTCAAAGTGACGTTTGTGCTGCACTTCCTGTTAGGTGGCCCCCCCTGCCACCCCCACCACCGAGACGGCTTCCGGTGCTTTAGCGTGAGCCCCGCAGGTGGTTCCCGTGCGCGGCATCCAGGTTTGACAGCATCACTGTGGACCCGCCCCCATCACCGCTCTGCAGGTCTCCCGTGCCCAGTCCCTCTCTCGGCCCAGGGCTCCTCTCGGGACCCGGCAGGGGAGTACAAGTGACCCTCCCCACACATGACAGATGCGCGGTGCAGAATGGCTCAGTACTTGTTTGCATCTCCCCCGGATTGATCTCACTCTTGCCCCATCTAGCGAGGAACCGAGCACCTCTGCCCTCCCGCCCTGACTGTGTGTGTGGCTCCGGGCCAGCGCCTCGGCTCATCCAGCACACCCGCGTGATCGCGAAAACGATGGTGGATGTGCACGGACCCGTCCCAGCAGGGCTCCCGCGGGCAGTCCGCCCCAGGGAGAGACGGCGGGCGGAGCTAGAGGCACAGGTGGACCGAAGGGCGCGATCTCCTCGCTGCCGTCCGCAGGGGCCCCAGGACGCTCCGGAGCCCGAGGCGACTGTCCCACCTCCCGGCCCGGAACCAGGCAGCGGCAGGGCAAAGCCCGCATGCCTGCCCTGGCCAGCCGTGCACCGTGCCAGCGGCCTCGGAGGCGCTACCTGGGCCGTTTCCCGAGGTGTGTCAATCAGAGGCACTTGGGAAAAGATGCAACGGACAGGGCCGGGACGCAGCGGGTAGGCAACGATGCGACCGAGACCCGCACCTGCAGGCCACACCCGCTGTCACACGCTCCCTGAACGGGTACCGCCTACTCTCGACGCCATTGGCCAGGCTGAGATGAATGCTAACAGACGGGACCAACGGCGCGAGAGGGGTGGGCTTTCCTGCCTAGCCCCTCCCCCTCGGCCCAGCGGCTGTTTTGATTGGCAGCTGATTCGGCTCGGCCCCCGCTTTGAAGGCACCTGTCTCTCATTAGGTACGCGGCCTTTAACGCCCACTCTCCATGCCTTCCTCCGCTTTCCCCACCCACCTCCAAGACCAACCAATGGCTTCAGGGCAGAGAATCCTCTCGCAACCAATTAAAAGCGACCCTAAAACTTGACGGACGACTTCCCGCCCCTGATCAGCCTAGCTCCTCCCCGCGACCAATGGGTTTGCAAGAGGAGGGGGTGGGCAAATCCAATCAGCACAGCACATGCCTCCTGATTGACGCACGGGCCCTCGCGCTGGCGTGTTGTGCCTTGAAGGCGGGAGGAGGAGGCGGAGCAGGGAAGAAAACCTGAGCCAATCCTAGCAGATTGCGCGGGAGGCCAATCGAACGCCGCGCCTTGGTGCGACTGCCCAATCTGCGACAGGGGGCCGGCCTCGTCCCTGCCAGAAACCAATAAGGAGCGTCCTACGGTCAAGAGCGACGTGCAGCAGGAGCAATGACGGGCCTATATTCGGGGCACGGGGGCGGGTCGGCGCCAGAGACGAGAAGAGAGGAGGGGAGGCCTCCTCCGCCGCCGCCATCTTGGACCGGGCCCGGTCAGCTTCCGCGGAGCCATCGGCAGACGCCGCGGCCTCCCTTGAGCCCCGACCCCCCGTCGTCAGAACAACCCCGGGCCCACTCCCCCAGCCCCACTTCCGCTTCGCGCCGCTATCGCGATAGCGCCCGGGCCCGGGGCGCGAGAAAAAGGCGGCGGGCGCTCGCCTCCCCCGGCTATCGCGATCCGCTCCTCCGCGGCGGCGCCAGCTCCTGTGGTGAGAGCGTCAGGCTCGACTGGGCCGGACCCCCGCCCTCCCCTGCCCCGGCGCCTCGGCCGCCGCCGCCGCCCGTCGCGCGGGCCCCGGGCGGCCCCTCCCTGGGACCCGGCGCGGCCCCTCACGCCCCTCGGCGCGGCCGGGGTCCTCCCGCGCCCGGACCCGCGCCCCGCGTGGCCCCGGCGGCGGCTGCTGGCAGGATGGAGGCGCCGCGGCGCAGGTGCCCGCCTCCTCGGGGCTCAGCCCGGTGCTGGGGGGCGCCCGGGAAGGACACCGGCTGCGAAGTTCGCGCGTCGCCCCGTGCGAGGTCCCGGGACCGCCGGGGCTCGCGCGTCCCGCAGCGCGCGGGGCGGGATGCAGGGGGTGCGGCTGGCGCTGCGGGCTCCCCTTTCGCGGAGTGGAACTGCCCTCGGGGGGAGGGGGCTTTGCTGAGCCGCTCCCGCGCGGGCGCGCTCGACCCCTGTTAGTCCTCCCCTCCTCCTGTCATCTCTCCCCGGCGCGACTGAACGCCGAGGGGCTGTGCTCAGTGAGACCCTGTGTGGTCACTGCCGTGGGGGCTGGAGCTGCCCTGGCCTCTCCTGTCCAGGGCGGGGGTCGCCCGGGTCGGAGGGCTCCCAGGGCCCGCGGGCCGCGGGGCCAGGCCTTGCCGGAAGGGGTGTGTTGGCGGCCTGCTGCCCGCACCCACTCGTCGTGGGGCCCGCGGAGGCGGGGGAGCTGCCCGGAGTGCTGGCCCCGTGTTCAGGCGTGTCGTGGGGGGCCGGTCCTGCGGGAGAGCCCTGGCTGTCCGCGCGGGCCGCCCCAGAGCGCGGCTCCCCGTGGCTGGGCCCGTGGGTGCGGGTTTCCCCGTGGGCCAGCCCCGGCCTCTCTGGGCAGCTGCCCGCTCCCTCCTGCTGCTGGGTGCGTGCCTCTGAGGGGTCGGGGCTGCTGAGAGAGCGGGAGCCCACCTGCCCGCCCTCCAGCATCCCTGCTGCCCGGACCCGAGCTCAGGCGCACTTAGCGCGCTCTGCTGCTGTGGGCTCCCCGTCGGGACGTGCCCCCTCGTGTGCATGGCCTCGGGGACTCTGGTCTGGGAATGGCCCGCGTGTGCCCCGCAGGCGACCCCGAGACTTCGGCTCCCTCAGGTCTGAGGGGCCGCCGCCGCCACCTGCCTCCCCCACCGTGGGCCCGGTGGGTGAGTGTCGGCTGCCCCTGTCCTAAGGCCTGTGTGGACAGCGGCCTCCGGGGTTAGGCGTGGAGACCCAGCCCCATGCTGCGCAGACGGGGCCGGGGGAAGCAATTCCAGCGCCTCGAGGCCCTGTGGGACAGGACCGTCCCAGTGCCCCTCGTGGGACGCCTGCCTGTGGCTCTCGCTCCCTGGGGCGGGGCTGGCGGCGGGGACCCCTTCCGGCAGCTCGGACTCAAGCTAGCTCCCTGGCGGTCCGAGGGTGGCCGTCCCTGGGCGCGAGGCCCTGGGAACTCCTCTTTGGCCTCAGCGCGTGGGCTGCCTGTGACTGCCGCGAGGGTGCAGGCGCCCCCGGCTAAGGTTGGGCCTCCCTGGTGGCTCCTGTTGCCCCAGTCCCGCTGCCACTCCGGCACGGGGTTCCTGTGAGCTCAGAGCCCTGCCTCGCAGCTGAGGTAGGTTTTCACTCCTGCCTCGGTGAGATTTCGGTCTCCCGTGTGAGCTGCTCTTGGTTTTCGGGCTCTGCTCTGAGGCCCACTTGCGTGTGCTCCCAGCTAGGTCCATTTCCTCCCCCGCGGCGCACGTGCAGACCCGACATCAAGCCCAAGCGAGTGCTGGTCCCGTTAGTCCCCGACGTGTCAGAAGTGGGGGACATCTGGTGGTCCCCAGGGCCGGTCCCGTTAGTCCCCCCGACGTGTCTGAAAGGGGAGGCATCCCGTGGTCCCCAGGGCCTGTCCCATTAGTCCCCCCACGTGTCTGAAAGGGGAGGCATCGCGTGGTCCCCAGGGCCTGTCCCGTTAGTCCCCCCACGTGTCTGAAAGGGGAGGCATCGCGTGGTCCCCAGGGCCAGCACCTTTGTCCCTCAGTCGCCACGTGCTGCGTGACTACCCTGCTCTGGAGGTCTTCGTTCGTCTTCTGGGGAGAAGGGGTTCCGTGCCCTAGGAATTTCCCACTTCCTGGTTGAAGACCCGCAAAAGGTCTCTGAACAGACCTCCAGCGTCTTCGCCGGGGCTCGTGCTGGGCGGCGGTGGGGGCAGGACCTGGAGCGCTCGTCTCCTTGACCCCATGCCCTGCTGCCCTGGCCGGCGGGTCGGCGCGGGCAGACGCTCACTCCTGTCTGTCTCCAGCAGCGTCCGTCTCCAAGGGAGTATGAAGAGAGTGCGTCTGTAGGGCCGGAAGATGGCGGACAAGCGCAAACTCCAAGGTACGAGGCTGGGCGCCTGCTGCGCTGCGGCCGCGGCCGCTGGCCTGGGCCGCCCTCGGGCCGCTTGCTGCCCCGATAGGGCCCTCACTCCGCCCTCCTCTGCCAGGTGAGATTGACCGCTGCCTCAAGAAGGTGTCCGAGGGCGTGGAGCAGTTTGAAGACATCTGGCAGAAGGTACGGACGGGGCTGTGGCCCTGAGATTCGGGTTGGCCAGGAGAGGGGCCACATGCTGGGTCTGGGCAGTGAGGGTCCCAACACCCAGGCGAGGAGGAGGGAGACTGGACCTGTCCCCCCGCCGCGGGTCCTGCACTGACCCCGAGTTCTCCACCCCTCAGCTACACAATGCAGCCAACGCGAACCAGAAAGAAAAGTATGAGGCCGACCTGAAGAAGGAGATTAAGAAGCTGCAAGTGAGGGGCTGGGGCCGGACTCCTGTGTCCTGTGGGCGGAGGGACCGGGGCGTGGACTGCTGGGTCCCCGGGAGCAGAGGGTGCTGGAGGCCGACGGCTGCTCTTCCCATCTGCAGCGGCTAAGGGACCAGATCAAGACATGGGTGGCGTCCAACGAGATCAAGGACAAGAGGCAGCTCATCGACAACCGCAAGCTCATCGAGACGGTAGGAGCCCGGGGCCTGGGGCCCCCGGGGGCAGGTGGCCAGGTTCCCGGACCGCAGAGGACTGAGAGCAGTCAGGCGTCCACCCCGAGGGAAGGCGGAGGCCGCTCCCTCCGCCTTCAAGAGCCCCCGCCGATTGCGCTCTCCACAGCAAATGGAGCGGTTCAAAGTTGTGGAACGAGAGACCAAAACCAAAGCTTATAGCAAGGAGGGCCTGGGCCTGGCCCAGAAGGTGGACCCTGCCCAGAAGGAGAAGGAAGAGGTTGGCCAGTGGCTCACGGTGAGCTGGGCAGAGAAGAGGAGGTGAGCGCGGGGGCCTGGCCCCAGCCCACCCAGGAGCTTGGCCCAACAGCCCGCCTCTCTCCCCAGAACACCATTGACACCCTCAACATGCAGGTGGACCAGTTTGAGAGTGAGGTGGAGTCCCTGTCCGTGCAGACACGAAAGAAGAAGGGCGACAAGGATGTGAGTGGGGGGGCGGTCCGCACGGGGTACAGTGCAGGGAGGAGGAGGCGGGCAGGCGCTCAGCCCATGGCTATGGGGGAAGACGGTGGGGCTGTCAGAGCAGTGGGAGCGAGGCTTCCTGGCCCTCAGAAGGCCCCAGGTCCCAAGGTGAGGTGGCCGTGTGGACAAGGCAGGACTCTGGGAGCCATCAGGGAAGCTGCCCAGAGGGTGGGTGCTCTGGGGGTTGGATCCCAGAAGGGAGGCGTTGTCAGGTGTCGGGGCAGAGGGGTACGACCTGCCTGTGCTTGCTGGCCCAGGAGAGGCAGGGGGCACAGGCAGGTCCCCTGGGTGGCTGCAGGACCGGGGCCAGAGTTGGGAACCAGAGGCTTGAAGGGGGGATCTGGAGCCGGGGCCAGGCTGTCAGCACCTGAAGGACTTGTGTCCCCTGCCCTGCCCAGAGGGCAGCACCGGCCTTCTGAACCTGGGCTCCCGGCAGGGGAGCGAGCGGGGCTGGGGCTGGCAAGACCCCACATGGCATCCTTGAATCGAGGTTGCTGTTGGGACAAGGTGGGGAGTGGGGTGTTGCACCCCAGAAGGGGGCCAGGCGTGGGGCTGGCGCGGGCCTCTGGGTGTCCAGGCAGTGCTGGGTTCAGAAGGGGTCTGTGGAGAGAGCAGTGGGGCCCCTGGGATGTCGGGCCTTGCTCAGGGAGGGGCCGGGGAGGCCCTCGGCAGCCCCTGAGCCTGGCCCTGGGCTCGCCAGCAGAAGCAGGACCGGATCGAGGGCTTGAAGCGGCACATCGAGAAGCACCGCTACCACGTGCGCATGCTGGAGACCATCCTGCGCATGCTGGACAACGACTCCATCCTCGTGGACGCCATCCGCAAGATCAAGGACGACGTGGAGTACTACGTCGACTCGTCCCAGGACCCCGACTTCGAGGAGAACGAGTTCCTCTATGACGACCTGGACCTCGAGGACATTCGTGAGGCCTGGGGTGGCCCCGCAGGAGCAGGGCGGGGCCGGCTCCTGCCCCAGCCAGCTAAGCACACGCCCCCCTGCCCCCACAGCACAGGCGCTGGTCGCCACCTCCCCCCCCAGCCACAGCCACATGGAGGATGAGATCTTCAACCAGTCCAGCAGCACGCCCACCTCGACCACCTCCAGCTCGCCCATCCCGCCCAGCCCAGCCAACTGCACCACGGTGAGGCCCAGGGACTGGCCTGGCCCAGGGGGCTAGGCTGTGGGGTGGCTGAGGGCCCCCCTGCTTCTGGGTCCTGGATCCTCGGAGGGCAGACAGGTGGATTCTGGGGGGCCCAGCTGTGGGCGGCGTCTCCGGGAGCTGAGGGCCAGGCCAGGTAGGCGCAGGGACCCAGGGGGTCAGAGATTTCAGAGACTGGACTCTGAGGCCCCAGAGGTCACTCAGCAGCCCGACTCCGCCTCCCCCTCAGGAGAACTCGGAGGACGATAAGAAGAGGGGACGCTCGACAGATAGTGAAGTGAGCCAGGTAGGTCCGAGCCCCCTGCTCCGTGGTGCCCGCAGGCTGGCTGGGCCCAAGACGCAGAGCGGGGAACAGGCAGCACGTGCCGGGGGTGTTGGAGGAGGGCTGCAGCGGCCCAGGCAGGGGTCCAGGCAGCGTGGCCAGGCCAGGCCAGGCCAGGCCAGCCGGGTCCAGAGCCAGTGCTTAACTGTGCACCCAGAGCCTGGGGCTGCCTGGCTGAGGGCTCAGAAGACCAAAGGGGCCTGTGTGGTGCCGAGGGGTTGCGCTAGCCCTGGCCAGCATTGCCTGGTGCAGTCTCAAAGGAGAGGAGCACTGTGTGGGATGCGGTGCTGGGCAGGGAGGGTCGGGCCTGTGCCCCACTGCGGCTGACGGGGAGGGAAGGTCCTGGAGGAGAGAGCGCGCAGGCAGACTCCCCAGCCCCCACTGCCCAGCCGTGGTCCTAGGGAGGAAGGGGTGGCCGGTCCCCTGGCTCTTGAGTGCGGGGTGCTCGTGGCGAGCAGCGCCCCAGGGTGGCTGCTGGTGGTGTGACTGCCGTGGGGAGGCCCCGGCGCTCCCGTGTAGAGAGCTGGTCACCTAGGGCCCTGCAGAGGCTCCAGTGACGTTCAGCACGGTCCGTGGATGTTCGGCTGCTGGGAGTTCCCCACTGCTGTCTGCGGGCTGACAGCTGAGCCGTGTGCACATGCCTGCATGGCACCCGCGGGGGCGTCCAGGAGGGACTGGGCAGGCTGAAGTAAACGTGGGTGTGTGAAGCACGAATGTGGTTGAAGCCGGGGGGGGGTCAGCAAGGGCCGCGTGGAGGCTGGTGCGCTTGGCCAGAGGGAAGCTGCTGCCCCTGGTCCTGACCCTCTGTCCTCTCCCCCCTGCAGTCTCCAGCCAAAAACGGCTCCAAGCCTGTCCACAGCAACCAGCATCCTCAGTCCCCAGCCGTGCCACCCACCTACTCCTCCGGGCCCCCGCCTGCTGCTTCTGCCTTGACCGCTGCCCCTGGCAACAACGGGGCCCCCACCCCAGCAGCACCTCCAAGTGCCCTGGGTCCCAAGGCCAGTCCAGCTCCCAGCCACAACTCGGGTACTCCCGCGCCCTATGCCCAGGCAGTGGCCCCCTCGGCCCCCAGCGGGCCCAGCTCCGCCCAGCCCCGGCCCCCCAGCGTGCAGCCGAGCGGGGCAGGCGGTGGAGGTGGCGGCGGCGGCGGCAGCAGCGGCAGCGGCAGCGGCAGCAGCGCCGGGGGAGGCTCTGGGAAGCAGAACGGCGCCACCAGTAAGTGGGCAGGGGTGTGGGCTGGGGGCAGGTGGGCAGCAGCCCCCAGCTGCCTCCTGACCACTCCCCCCACAGGTTATAGCTCGGTCGTGGCAGACAGCCCCGCAGAGGTGGCCCTGAGCAGCAGCGGGGGCAGCAGTGCCAGCAGCCAGGCCCTGGGCGCCCCCTCGGGCCCCCACAACCCACCGCCCAGCACCTCGTGAGTGTCCTGGCCCCCTGGAGGTGGGCGGTGGGCGGTGGAGAGTGGTACCCCGTCTGCCCGCCGGTCTCCTTGCCTGGCACGTGTGTGCACAGCCCTTGGCCTTTAGCACACTCGTGAGTGTGCCCTCCACACTCCTTGCCCCACTTCTGGGGGGCTGCTGCACAATGAAATGTGCCATAGCCCTCCTCCCTCCCCTGCTCCCCAGATCACAGAGCATTCCATGGGGCCTACCCATCTCCCAGAGAAAATGGTCACACTTCTGCGGGGGAGGGGCCGTCCCTTCCTGTGAGCTGTCTGGCCTCTGGCGAGCCCCTGAGCTCCCCAGGCCGCCTGCCTTTCTGATAAGCAGTGATGCCAGGGTGGTGGTCTGAGCCGCTCGTGTTCCTCCCCCCACTTCCAGGAAGGAGCCCAGTGCAGCAGCCCCAGCAGGTGCTGGGGGCGTGGCCCCAGGCTCAGGGAACACCTCGGGGGGACCCAGCCTCCTGGTGCCACTGCCTGTGAACCCCCCCAGCTCCCCGACGCCCAGCTTCAGTGAGGCCAAGGCCGCCAGCGCTCTGCTCAACGGGCCCCCGCAGTTCACCACCGCTCCAGAAATCAAGGTGGGTTCTGGGGGAGCCTGGGTCCCTGCCCTGGCCCAGCTGTCCTTGCTCCACAGGGCTCCCGTGCCGCCGCCTCCAACCTGGTCTTTTTACTGGGGCTTTCTGTGTACCCTTCCCTGACAGCTGGGCTCCAGCCCCCTATCCTGTCCTCGTGTCTTCTCACAAGACGCACAGGGGCTCTGCTCCACATGACCTGTGCCTGCCTCCCAGAAGCCATGGCAGTCAGGAAACACTGCCATCAGCTCTGGGCTGATGGGGCAGCCTCTGTCAGAGGACTGGACAGGGGCCAGCGCTGAAGCCGAGGCTGTGCGGGGTGGTGGGGGCTGAGGGCCGCAGACGGCACCCACTCTAGCGGGGGCGGGGGGCAGGGGCTGTGTCCCTCCCTCTCAGGGTCCACTGTCACCTTCGCTTCCTGGGAGGACGTGTCAGAGGCTGTAGGTGGAAACGCATGGCATGTGGGCTTTTCTGGAAAGAGGAAAAAGCTTCGAGATTCTCAGAGGGGGTCCACAGCTCTGGGGAAGGAAAAAAGGAGCCAGTGCAGTGGGTGAGGGGCAGCCTTAGCGCGAGTGTGGGAAAGGGTAGACGACCGCACAGGGCCCCACCCAGGGGGGCGATGTGCAGAGGTGTCTCCCATGTGCTGGTCCACTTCCCAGAGCTGGGCCAGGCCAGAGCCAGCAGCCCGCAGCCCCGTCCAGGTCGCGCATGTGGGTGCAGGGGCCCAAGCCCTTGGACCGTCCTCTGCTGCCTTCGCGGCTGCAGCAGCAGCGAGCCCATGCAGGATGCGGGCTGCCCTGTCAGGCGGGGGCCGAGAGGCAGCTGGGACTGCACGCAGAACCACTCAGGACAGCAGGCTGGGGCTGGGGGCCCCGGTGGCGACACTGTGGCTACCTAGGCAGTGGAGCGGGTGTTCAAGAGCCAGTGGCTGTCCTTGGAGGAGGGTCTGGTGTTGCTTGTGTGACTCCTGCACAGTGCTGTTCTCTGCGCTGGGTCCTGAACTTGATTTCACGGTGTGTGGGAGCCCATGGCACCAGATGTGCCTCTGGGGCTGGGGGCTGCAGGGCTCTGGCCCTCACCGATGGGTGGGCGAGAGCACTCAGGGCCTAGGCGGGCTGTGCGCCTCACCCCAGCCCAGCTCCTGCCACAGGCACTTAGGCCAGCCCCTTCTTACCCTGCCCCCCCAGGCCCCCGAGCCTCTGAGCTCCTTGAAGTCCATGGCGGAGCGGGCGGCCATCAGCTCCGGCATCGAGGACCCTGTGCCAACGCTGCACCTGACCGAGCGAGGTGAGGGTCAGGAGGGTGGGGGGCAGCTGGAGGAGCGGGGCCGGCCCCGTCGCCTCACCCATCGCCCCTCTCCACACAGACATCATCCTGAGCAGCACGTCGGCGCCTCCAGCCTCGGCCCAGCCGCCCCTGCAGCTGTCGGAGGTGAACATACCGCTGTCGCTGGGCGTGTGTCCCCTGGGGCCTGTGCCCCTCACCAAGGAGCAGCTCTACCAGCAAGCCATGGAGGAGGCCGCCTGGCACCACATGCCCCACCCGTCCGACTCGGAGCGCATCCGGTGAGGGCCAGGCCGGGGGAGGCGGCGGCAGAGCGGCCTGGGGCGCCACAGGAGGTGGGCTCGCCTTGACAGCCCTGCTGCTCCCACAGGCAGTACCTCCCCAGGAACCCCTGCCCGACGCCCCCCTACCACCACCAGATGCCGCCCCCACACTCAGACACCGTGGAGTTCTACCAGCGCCTGTCCACAGAGACGCTCTTCTTCATCTTCTACTACCTGGAGGTACAGCAGGGCCCCTGCGGGCGGGAGGGCTGAGGTGGGTGCCCTTCTGCAGCCCCAGGGACCGCACCCCCTTCCTGGGCCATACCTGTCCCTGTCCCTACTCCAGCCCCTGCCGAACACCTGGGCTGAGGGTGGCCTCTGTGGCCCGTCCCAGGCCCTTTCACTTAGCCCCCCCTGCTCTGCCCGTGAGCGCATAGTCGGGGCCCTGGAGCCTGCTCCTGCCCCCACCCTCTCCCCTGCTTAGAAGTGCTCTGCGTCGCCCCCTCTTGGCTCTCCTCCCACGCTAGCTTCTCTTCAAGCCACTTCCACCTCCCGCCTCTCCTGAGCAGCAGTGGTTCTGCGCCCCCAGCCCGTCTTCAGGAGGACTGTCCGGCCCAGCTGTGGTCTGCAGCGGGGCCTGGGTCCTGCCCCAGCCCCCGGTCCCCTGCTCGCTGCTGGGCAGCCCCTGACCTCTCCCTCCCCCAGGGCACTAAGGCGCAGTACCTGGCAGCCAAGGCCCTGAAGAAGCAGTCGTGGCGCTTCCACACCAAGTACATGATGTGGTTCCAGAGGCACGAGGAGCCCAAGACCATCACCGACGAGTTTGAGCAGGTGAGGGTCCCGGCCGGCTGCCCCTCCGCTCGGCCCAGCGCCACGCTGCCCCCCTCCCTGCCCCGAGCATGGGCGCGGCTGGCTCTCTCAGTTTCTGGTGCTGTGTCGCCGTGACAGCCCCTCCCCTCCGTTCTCCAGCACCCAGCAGAGCGGGGGCTCGGCAGACCCTCCGTGGGGAGCTGCTTAAAATGGCCTTCTCGCATTTTAATCATTCACTGACTGGAAACGCCCGCCTCTCCGCACCCTGGAGCCGGCTCCTGGGGGGGACCGTGGGCACGTCCCCGAACCCGTCTCGCCGTCCCTCCCTGTAAACCTAGTGGGTGTCAGCACCCGCTACGCCGCTGTTATGAGGATTAAATGAGTTGACAACGTGTAAGTAGCAGTGGTGCCTGCTCCGTGCCCAGCGTCATGGGCGTCCGTGGTCCAGCTGCTGCGCGCCTGTGGTGTCCCCCGGCGCCACCTCGTGGTGGTGCCGTGGTAGGTCCTCGACTGGCCTGCCTGTGCCGTCCTGGTAGCCAGCCAGTCGGGCCGTTCCAGGGCCTCCCGCCGTCACCCAGAACATGTCTGTCCCTTCTCATGGCTCGGCTCAGCTCAGGCTCAGGCTCCGAGCCGTCCGTCCCAGACCAGTGGTGGCACCTGTGCCTCGAGGCCTCTCGTCCCATCCAGCGGCCCGCTCACCGACCGCCTTCTCCCCGGCCAGGGCACCTACATCTACTTTGACTACGAGAAGTGGGGCCAGCGGAAGAAGGAAGGCTTCACCTTCGAGTACCGCTACCTGGAGGACCGGGACCTCCAGTGACACCGGCCCCACCCGCCCCGCATGCTGACCCCGGTCCTGGAGCAGCCCCTCCCCCAGGAAGCCGGGAGGGGCCGGGAGGCTTTCTCTTCCTCTCAGCCCCACCCTGGGGACCCAGGGGCGAGGGCTGCCCCCTCCCCTCCCCAGTGAGGGACATTTTTTGGTAAACGTATTTTCATTTTGGAAAATATTTATGAATAAATAGTTTTATATGACGGCTGGCAGCAGCCTCTCCTGCACCCCTCAGGGGTTGGGGGTGAGGTGGGCGTCGCGACCGCGGGGGCGCCGGGCCAGCTGGGGGTGGAACTGGGAGTTGTACCGCCGCCGCCGGTCGTCCAGCTCCTCCTCTTCTGCCTGACCCCGCCCGGGGGCCTGGCCTCGCACCTGCGCCAGCAGGGCTTCGGCCCGAGCCCTCTCGGCTGCCTCCCGCCGGAGACGCTCAGCTCGAAGCTGCTCCAGGGACGGGGGTCTGGGGGAGAGAAGCCCGTCAGAGAGCCGGCCGGGGAGACCCCACAGCTCGTGCCCCTGTGCGTTCGGGACACGCAGGTGCAGTGGAGACAGGCGTGCGTGGGGGCGGGCCTGGTGCACGCAGCCCCTGCTCTGTCCAGCCGCCCGACAGGGCTCCCTGGGACCCGGCGTGGTCGGCGCCCTCCTCACCCCGGGGCCCGCGGCGTGGGCCGTCCCTCCTCACCCCGGGGCCCGCGGCGTGGGCCGTCCCTCCTCACCCCGGGGCCCGCGGCGTGGGCCGTCCCTCCTCACCCCGGGGCCCGCGGCGTGGGCCGTCCCGCCTTCCTCTCCCTGTCGTCGCTGAGCCTCTTCCCCAGGTGCTGCTGCATCGCCCGCAGGGGGTCCAGGCGGCTCTTGAGCTTCTCGTCCGGGCCCGGGCCGGGCGGGGGGGCCTCTCGGCCCGGAGGGAGCTGGTACCAGGGGGGCTGCGTCTGGGCCTCTGCCGCGCTCTGGCCCAGGTACGTCAGGATGCCCAGCGCGCGCTCTCGCCGCTCCTGCGGGCAGCCAAGAGCGGGCCTCAGGCGAGGCCGGGGCTCGGGGGCCAGCACCTGTCACCGGCCGTGGCAGGGACGCCCGGACCAGCCCAGGGCCCGCTTTAGAGCAGAGGCAGATGGGGGAGCCTCGGAGAAGCGAGCAGCAGACGGGCCGCCCTGCGGGGGCCGGGCCCCCAGCCGCCCCCCTTCTCCCGCGCACCTTCTCCTGCCGCTGCTCCTCCTCGTGCTCCTTGTTGCCGCCGGCCGCCTGCCCGTCTTCCAGCAGCCCCCGCAGCAGGTCCACCGGGCCGGCGCTCGGGGCGCCCGCCTCTGCCGCCTCGGGCTCGGGCAGCGCCTGCTGGCGCCTGGCCTTCTTCCGCAGGAACTCTGTGCGGGCCTGGGGGAGAGCAGCGCCGTCAGTCGGGAGCGGCTCCTGGGGGCGTGGGCTGGTGCTGACCACCACGGCCGCCCTTCCAGGAGTGAGCCGAGGGTTAGGGAGGACGCGGGGAGAGGAGGGCCCTGGGCAGACCCAAGGGCTGCCAGCTGGGGCAGGCGCCCGGCCACGACGCACTGTGAGCAGTCGCACTCCTGGCCGTGGCCGTGGCCGGGCCCGCGCTGCGTTCCCAGCCCCTGGCTTCAGCCTGGGGGTGAACCCACAGTTGGCAGTGGTGACTGGGTCTGGGTCACCCCCCCCTTTCAAATAAAATAACCTTTTAAAGACGGCTACAAGGGGCTGGTGCTGTGTGAGAGGGGGTAAAGCCACTGCCCCACGTGGCTGCCGGTTCAAGACCCCGATGTTCTACTTCTGATCCAGCTCTGCTGTGGCCTGGGAAAGCAGCGGAAGATGGTCCAGGTGCTTGGGCCCCTGCACCTGTGTGGGAGACCCGGAAGAGGCTCTGGGCCTCTGGGTGTGGCCTGGCCCTGACCACTGTGGCCACTTGGGGAGTGAACCAGCGGATGGAAGACCCCCTCGTCTCGTAACTCTGCCTTTCAAGACCATTATAGGGGCCCGTGTTGCGGCCTGGCAGGTTAAGCCACCGCCGCGGACACGGGTTCAAGTCCCGGCTGCTCCACTTGCAGTTCACTAAGTGCTTGGGCCTGGCACCCACGCCCGCACGGGGGACCTGGAAGCAGCCATCCGGGGTGTGAACCAGCAGGTGCAAGGCCGTCCTCACTCTCAACTTTCAAAGACACATGGGAAAATAAGAAGCCACGCGGAAACGGGGCCAGAGTTTTGTGAAGCGCTGGGTTAGAGCCCGGGCTGCCCCAAGGCACCGGGAGGCCTGGCCATTGCGGGGCACACCTGGCCACCGCGGGGGAGACCCAGCCACTGGGGGGGAGACCCAGCCACCGCGGGGGAGACCCGGCCACCGGGGGGGAGACCCGGCCAC
>CM027395.1:2300131-2329558 GCA_015711505.1 Sylvilagus bachmani | reverse complement strand
GGGGGGAGACCCGGCCACTGGGGGGGAGACCCGGCCACTGCGGGGAGACCCGGCCACCGCGGGGCACCTCGCCGCCCGTCTCCCTGCCTTTCAGATAAAAGCAAAGGCCAAACCACGAAACCCAAGCCGCCTCGGGCCCCGCCGCGCACGTACGGGGCGAGTCCCCCGGACACCGCCGCGGGGGCGCGCGCCGCCGAACACCCCCGGGCCCGGACCCGCGGCCGCCCCGCGCCTGCGCAACGCCGCCACTTCCGCCCGGCCGGGCCCGCGGCTTACCTCCTGCTGCGCGAGCAGCACCCTCCGCTCGCGCTCCTTCTCCTCCTCCCTGGCCTGGGCCTCGTCCCGCCGCACGCGGGCCACATTGTCCTTGTTCCGAACGTGCCAGCTCTTCTTGGGCAAGATATTCATGGCGCCGTGGCCGTCTGCGGACTTGCAGTCCCGCCTCCCGGCACTTCCGATTGGCGTGGGGCGCGCCCCTTCCGGTTGTCCCTGCCACGCCTACGGGTTGTCGCTGGACTGTGATTAGCACGCCCCCGCCGGGTCGGCGGAGAGATGATTGGCTGACACGCTCTCAATCGCAGCGAATCCCTGGCGTTTGACGCTTTCTGTTGCCCAGCGACCGCCATTAAGGTTTGTAGTCAATCACAAGTGGTCCCGCCCCTGACCCAGCGGAATACGGCCGCCGATTGGCCAGCACGCACGTCACGTCCTCTCACGGAACACGCACACACAAGCCAATAAATCTGATTGGCTCGGTCCCGGGTTTGACAGAGCCCGGCAGCCTCTTCTGCGTTTATTGATCCGAGGAAAAGGCTGGGTCCAGAGCCGGGGGCCTGGCGGCGGGGTCTCCTCCCGCGCTCCCGTCTTCCGGCCGAGCTCACGGCGGCCCGGGGGTCCGCGCCGCGCGGGCCGCGCTCAGCGCCACGGCGCGCTGGGCCAGGAACGTCTTGTTCTGCGCCTCCTGGGGGCGGGAGGGCCGTGGGGGCCGTGAGGGGCGGCCGGCCGCGGGCGCCCGCGCCCCAGGGCCCGCCCGGCTCACCGTCTCCATCTGGCGTCTCAGCGCGGAGATGACGCGTCCGTACGAGTGGGCCAGGGCCACGGTGTAGGCCAGCAGGATGCTGCGGGCGGGAGGCCTCGTCATCCCAGCGCGGGCAGGGCATGGACCCGGACCCGGACCCCTCCCCGGGTCCCTCCTCCTCACACCCGGGGGCCCTGCCCCTGTCCCCCCCGTCCCTCCGGGAGGGGGTCCCACCGGGGTCCCGGGCAGCCCCCTGGTCGCAGGCCCCCTGACCTGGAGATGAGCAGCAGGGGAACAGCGAACGCCTGGGTCCCCAGGAAGAAGAGGACGTTCTGGGAGCTCTGAGGGAGGCCGCTGATGGCCTCCGGGATCTGGGCCCAGATGGACGGGAGCCCGCGGAACGGGCCGCACAGCTTGGACGGGGGGATGCTGCGGTGGGAGACGGGCGTGGTCACGGGGGAAGGGCGTGGTCCCGGAGGGCGGAGTCAGGGCAAGGGCGGGGTCACGGAGGGCGGGGCGGGGTCACGTGGAAGGGCGGGGTCGCGGAGGGTGGAGTCAGGGCGGGGCGGAGTCACGGGGAAGGGCGGGGTCACGGAGGGCGGGTCGGGGCCGGGGCGTGGTCACGGAGGGCGGGGCTCACGCACAGGAAGATGCTGTACAGCACCGGAACCGCGGACACCGCCAGGCCCAGGAGCAGCACCAGGGGGAAGAAGAAGTTGGCGGTGGAGGCCCGGAAGGTGCGGGAGGCTGGGGAGCAGGTGGAGAAGACGGCGACCTGCGGGCGGGAGGGCAGGGGCGGCTTGGGGCGCAGCGTCCGCGGCGGACCTGGAGCCGGGCGCCCCCCGCGCCCCCGGCCCCCGCACCTTCTTCTGGTAGAACACCAGCAGGAACTTGGCCGTGTTGAGCAGCGGCAGTAAGGGGCAGAAGAAGGTCCCCACCCAGACCACCGTCTGCGCGTAGATGAGCCCCAGCACCTCGTCCGGCACCTCGAACTCCTGCGTCCCCGCCACGCGCCCCAGCGCGCCGGGGCAGCCGCCACACAGCAGCCTGCAGCCGGGGGCGGAGTCAGGGCGGGCCGCCGCGCTTTCCCCGCCCCCGCCGTCCCGCCCGCCAATCGCCGGGGAGCGCGGGCTGGGGGCGGGGCCCAAGGCTCCACGCCGCCGCGGAGGGGCGTGTCCTGGGCGGGGCCAGCGGAAAGCCTCCTACTAGGCATGGGGGCGTGGTCTGTGGCGCTAGGGAATCCCGGGGCGTGGCCGCGGCGAGGGCGGGGCCTGCTCCTGTGTGGGCGGGGCCGTGGAGGGGCGGGGCTCTCACTTGCGCGGAAACTGGATGAGCAGCGTGACCGCCAGGCCGGTGAGCAGGTCGAAGAGCAGGAGCTTGTACATCTCCTGGCCCACCCGGGTCTCCCAGCACTGCAGGACGAGACGCGTCGGAAGGCTCTCCGGGACCCGGCTCGCGCCCGCCGCCCCAGCCCCACGCCGCACGCGGGTTCCCACCGGCAGCTCCTTGGAGTTGTAGCCGCAGGCCTTGCAGTCCTCGGCCTGGGCGCGGCCGCCGCACGTGATCTGCGCCCAGAGGGAGACGAGCAGGACGAGCAGCGACGCCAGGCGCAGGAACACGGCCCTGGGGGCGGGACGGGGCGCGGGCCGTCGGACGGACGGACGCACGGGGCCGGCCCGCGCCCCCGCTCCCCTGCCCCCGCGGCCCGGACCTGAGGAGGAGGAGAACGACCTGGCGGCTGCGCGTGTAGCCCTCAAGCGGCGCGAGGGCCTTGAACACGGGGGGCAGCACGAAGTTGACCGCCGAGATGAACACGGACGGGAGGAAGTTCACGACCAAGCGCAGCAGCGGCGCCCGCTGCACGAGGGGCGCCTCCTAGGAGGGCGGGGGCGGGTGAGCGGGAGGCGAGGCCCCGGCGCCCCCCGCCCCTCCCTGCGTCCGCGCCCCCCGCACCTGCAGCTCCACCGTGTACCCCGTGGCCCAGTAGATGCCGTAGAAGGCGGTCCCCAGGAGCGCCAGCACCAGCAGGTTGAGCAGCGCGCGCACCGCCCACACGCGGGCCCACTGGCCCAGCGTGCGCACCGCAGCCCGGCGCCGCACCGCCGCCTCCTCCAGCTCCACCTGAGGCCGGGAGACACGGGCGTCGGCCTGGGACGGGCGGCGCGGAGCCCCCCCTCAAATGGACCTGACGCCACCCGCCACCGGCCTCTATACAGTCCTGGTTCCGCCGCGTCCAGCATCCCGAGGCCCGCGCCCTCGTGGGGTCCGTCCCTGCCTGGCGTAGTTCAGCCTCGCCCCTGTGCGCCCCACCGCGGTACCCCAGGCCCCGCCCCATTCCCACGAGGTCAAGGCCCGCCTTGTAGGAGCGCGCCGGCCGCTGCGTTCGGAGCCAAGGCGCCTCCCTGCACCCTTCGACCTCGGGCACCCTCCCCGGCCTCCTCGCAGCCCGGGCCCTGCGCTATCTCCGCCGCGTCCCCAGATGGGGAGGGCCGCGCCCCGCCCCCGGGCGCACCTGTAACTCGAACAGGATCTTGCGCTGGCGCAGCTGCACGTGGACGTCCCCGCGGAGGCCGAAGTCCCAGGCCGAGAACACGCGGTGGCTGTAGCTGGTCAGAGTCCCCGATTCGGCCAGCAGCGTCTGCTTCAGGCCGGACACAGAGCTGGGAGAGGGAGACCCGCGAGATGGCGTGCGCCAGGGCAGCCTCGTGTGGCAGTGGGGGCAGCCAGGGGACAAGAGCCTGGAGACCGCGGGCATTTGGCCAGCCGCTCCGAAGGCCGGGAGGGGCTCCCAGAAGGTACCCAGAGGGGGGCGGGGGTTGCAGGGGAGGAGCAGCAGCAACACAGGAAACATAAATAAATAAACAACCTGGAGAGCCGGGAGCAGATGGAGACCCAGGGAAGGGAGCGAGACCCACGTCTTCACTGGCAGGTGCACAGCACACCCACCTGGTCCCCTGGCAAGCGCCACTCTGTCCCCGCGCCAGCAGGCAGAGGGTGTCTCCTGGTTAAACCTACCCTCCAGCCTCTCGCTGGCCGGGCAGCTGAGCCCCCTTCCTGGCGGGAGCAGCCAGGGCCCACCTGCTTTTGAAGGCTCGGCTCCAGGGTGGCTGTGGTGGCGCGGCGGGCCAAGCCGCCCCCAGCCCAGTGCCTGGGTGGAGCCCCGCCCCTCCGCTTTCCGGTCCGGCTTCCTGCTACCGCACCGGGGAGCCAGCAGGTGCTGGCTCCAGTGCTGAAGCTCCTGCCACCTGTGCGGGAGACCTGGCACGAGTTCCCGGCCCCTGGCTTTGGCCAGGCCCCGCTGCTGGGGAAAGAGCCGGTGGATGAAGATCTCTCCCTGTTTCCCTGTTTCTCTCCCCCCCTTCTTCTCTCCTTCTTCCCCTCCCCTTTCCCACTCCCCCTCCCTGTTTCTCTCTCTCTCTCCCCTGTTCTGCCCTTCGGATAAATAAAAGCACTTCAATTCAGGTCCTGTTGCCCTACCTCCCCCGCCTCGCCTCCGGACACCGGCCTGGAGTGCTGGCGGCCACTCACCTGGCCGGCTGCTTCCCGTCTCCCTGCTCTCTGTCTCGTCGCTGGCCACTCCGTCTCCCGAGGCCCCCACCCATTGGTCTCTCTCGAAGTGCGGGCCAAGGCCTGTGCTTGGCAGTTTCATTGGGCCTATCACGCACATATTGGCCACAGCTGCTTTTGGGCTACCTGGTTGACACAGAGACCCCAGCACCCGGGAGAGAAGCGCCCGACTTGCTGGCTCTCCACAGACAGGTGGCTGGCCTGGCTCTGTCCCGGCGCCGCTGGGGTCTCTAGGACGTCCTGGCCCCTCCAGTGACCATTGATCCTCCCCCCACACACTCTCCAAGCTCTACCCAGCTGTGCGGGCCCCCAGGTGGTTCCCCAGGCCCTGGTGCACCTAGCAGACTGTTTTTTAAGGTTTGCTTCTTGTACACATTCTCTTCTCTTGGGATCACCTGGCCTCATCTCAATGCCCAGATGGCAGCCAGATACGGATCTGGGTCCAGAGCCCCTTCTGCACCCACGTAGGCGGCTTTCACCTCCTCTTTCACCTAAAAGCTCCCCAAGTTAACCCCAAGTCACAATTCTGCCCCCAAACTCCCCACCGCCGGCCCTCATGTTAGCCCTTCCTCTCTCTCCCACAGTCTGTGGGGCAACCCCTCCCCTCAAAATACCCCCGAGTCTCTGCATAGAGGAAGTCCAAGAAACCACAGAAACGCCCGCGGCGACCCACGGCGAGCGCAGAAGGGACACGGCTTCGGCGGATGACAACACGGCGGTCCCGTCTCTTCACGCGTGTGACACTTTGGACAATGAAAACTACCCCAGCGCTGACCCCTGTGACCACCGTGCGCCTAGAACGCAAGTCCAAGCCGCATCGCCTCTCCCGGCTCTCCCACCTGCTCAGCCCTGTTCCTCCCTTGAACTCCCTCTCTCTCTGACACAAACCCACGGAGGAATCTCCAAAACCCCAGTTAGATCGGGAGGGCCCTCAGCTCAGGCACTGGCACCCACGCCCACCCGACCCGCCCGGCTGGCTCCGCCCAGCTCCGGCTGTGCCTTCCGCCTGGAGTCCTCTCGCCCCAGGGTCCGCTCCGCTAAAACTCCCTCCTCCTCTGTCTCGGTTTGCGCCTCCTGTTCTCAGGGCAGGCGTGTGGCGCGCCAGGCACGGCGCCACCTGGGACGACTACAACCCCATACCGCAGGGTCTGGGTTCGAGTGCTGGCTCTGTCTCTGATCCACTCCCTGCTAATACACACCTGTGGAAACAGCAGGTTCAAGGACTGAAGCCCCTGCCACCCACGTGGGAAACCTGGATGGAGTTCCCACCTCCCGGCGCGGGCCTGGCCAGACCTGGCTGTTACTGGGCAGTGAGCCCGCAGCCGGAAGACCTCTCTGTCCCCCTTGTGTGTGCATCTATCTCCGTCGCTCGCTCTCCCGCTCTCTATTCCTGTATCTCCTTCAAATGATATTCGATGAGGCATTCCTGGACCACCTAATAACTACACAGCCCAGCCCTGGCCTCCAGGTCAGCCCACACTCCAAGTCCCAACCATTTAGGACAAGGCCCTGCACCCAGGAGGTGCTCAGTAAAGCCCCGTGGCGGGGCGGGTGCTGTGGCCTAGCAGGTAAAGCCGCTGCCTGCAGTGCCGGCATTCCATATGGGCTCAGGTTCAAGTCCTGGCTGCTCCACTTCCCATCCGGCTTCCTGCTCCTGTGCCTGGGAAAGCCGTGGAAGATGACCCAAGTGTTTTGGCCCCTGCACCCACTGCTGGCGCCTGGCTTTGGCCTGGCCCAGTCCTGGCCGTTGCAGCCATTTGGGGAGTGAACCAGGGGATGGAAGATCTCTCTCTCTTTCTCTGACTCTTTCAAATAAATAATTTAAAAAAAATAAATAAATAACCTTCAGCTCAAGCAGACGAAAGACCACAGCAAGACATGGGGCTCTTGAGGGGGAGGGGCCTCAACCCCCTCTGCCCCCCGCGGGCCGGGAGGGCTGGGGTGCACTGACCGATGCAGGATGAGCACGAGGCTGACGAGGCTGACGGCAAAGACTGAGCACAGGTAGGCGACGGCCAGGTTGGGGCGGGCCGGGAAGAACCCGTAGAAGAGAGGGGACCATTCCAGGTAGCCCTGGGGAGAGACAGGCATGCGCAGGGTGCAGGGGACTGTGGTGGGCGCGGGCACCTCCCCAGGGGCCCGACACTCACCTGTCCCGAGAGTAAGTTGAAGAGCTGGGAGGGGAAGGACACCAGGCCCGGGGTGCCGGGGTTGTAGGGTCCACAGGGTGAGGCGGTGTCGGGGCCCGGGGGACCCGGGGGAGCTCCTTCCAGCCAGGTGGGCACCAGCACCATGCAAGCCACCAGCACCGCAGCCAGCGCGTTGAGAAGCAGCAGGAACCGTAGCAGAGAGAAGTAGGACTCGGTGCCGGCGCCAAACTGGCCTGCAGGGGGCAGCAGAGAGAAGTAGGACACCGTGCCGGCGCCAAACTGGCCAGCAGGGGGCAGCAGAGACAGGCGCAGTCTGCCCGACCCCCGTTTGGGCTGGAGCCCAGGCTACTCCTCAGGAGTCCCCACCCCCAGCCTCAATTCCGGCCCCCAGCCCTTCCTCTCTGAGACCCTCCCCCCGGGACACCGGGCCCAACCCCTCGCACCCCCGATCCTCTTCAGGGTCCATGCCCAGGGCTTCAGGGTGCCCAAGCCTTCCATCGTCTTCTCCTGGGACCTCCGAAGCAGCTGGGCCCACCGGGTCCTGCTGGATCCGGCGCTGTAGGCCATCTGGTCCCAGGCCTGGCTCTGCCTGGGAGGGAAACCAAGTCGGACAGAAGAGGTCAGCTTGCCAGCCCCAGCGGGCCGGGGCCGCCTGCAGAGCCCGGCTGGGCGACAGGGAAGTGACACGGAATACAAGGGCAGCCAGGGGAGGGCTCGACCCGGGAGGGCTCCTCGTGGGGGCGACGGAGGTGGAGACAGACTAGGCTTGCAGGTGGGGAAGACAGGTGAGGGGTGGGAGACAGGGGACCCACAGCAAGACTTGGGGGGGGGGAGGGCAAGAAAGGGAGGGAGGGAGGGAGGGGAGGGCCCCAGGCAGAGCCGGCCGACAGGGTGGGGAGGGGAAGAGCTCAAGGCGCCCGGTAGCCCAGCTGCAGGGCCCTGGGCACCCCGGGCGGGAGCTGGGCCTCACCTGTGCGCCCGTCTGGCCTGCATGGGCCAGGGCAGTGCCCGGGAGGGCTGCGGCTCCTGCAGCTCCTTGTGGGCAGCTTCCGCCAAGGTCTGGACGCTCCTTCTGTCCTCCTCGTCCTCCTCCTCCGGCGCCCCCCAGGGCGGCACCCCAGGGCCGCGGTAGCGCAGGGTGGCAGCACTGGGGAGCTCGTTCAACACCGAGGAGAGAGACTGGCCTGGGCAGGAGGGCGGTGGGCTAGGAAAACCCAGGGGCAGGCCCAGCCCCTCCTCCCCCAGACCCAGGGGTCCCCCAGCCCCTCCTCCCCCAGCCCCAGGGATCCAGCCCCAGCCCCTCCTCCCCCAGCCCCAGGGGGCCAGGCCCAGCCACTCCTCCCCCAGACCCAGGGGGTCCCCCCAGCGCCTCCTCCCTCAGACCCAGGGAGCCCCCAGCCCCTCCTCAGATCCAGGGGTCCCCCCAGCCCCTCCTCCCTCAGACCCGGGGCCTGGTCCTCCTCTCTCCTTCCCATCCCCTCGGACTCCCCCCCAGCCCAAGGGTTGAATGGCTCTGAACGCCCCCCCGGCCCCCCACCTTCTCTGGCCCCCCGGGGGGGCGGCCACCCCCCAGGGGAGCTCCAGGTTCCCGAATCCCAGGCCTGGTTTTCTTCCATGGCCCCGGGCTCCGCTGTTTCCGTGTGTCGGCGGCCACCGGGGCGGGGCCTGTGGCAGGTGAGGGAGGGGCCGGAGGCGCCCGGAGGGAGCCAGCCGCAGTTCCCCTACCGGTCAGCCGGGGCGGGGGAGGCTCCTGGGAACCGGAGTCCGGGCTGGGCCCGGAGCCGGACACGCCCACAGACACGGACACGGGGCGGGGGCTCGGTGCAACACTTTATTGGGAAAGGTTTACACGTTCCGGCCGGCCGGGGGGGACAGCGCATCGGGGCCCTCACAGTGGCTCGCTCGAGGGCGCAGTGCCTGGCCGCCCCTCCCCGCCGTGACTGGGGGAGGGGAGGTGTTCCCTCCACGCGTGAACACTGGCTTGACGATAGACGTAGAGCGAAAGACACCAGAGGGCTTCCCCTCCCCGCCCCGCGCCGCGCACCCCGAGGGAGGGGTCAGCCCAGGGCAAGTGCAGCCTCCGCGGGCGGGGGCTCGACGCCAGGGGGCGGCACCCCAGCTTTGCAGCGGCAGGACAGGGAGTCCTCTCCAGGCTCTCCCGGCGGCGAGACGGCAGCCTGGCTCACGGAACTCCCGGATTCCCGCGCCGACCTGGCCCGCGGCTCACTCCTCGTGCAGCTTCTCCGGCGTGGGGGCGGCGGCCTGCGGAGGCGCTGCCTTCCGCCGGCCCGGGCCGCCCCCGCCCAGAGCCAGCCCCAGCGCCAGGCAGGCCAGGGCCAGCACGTGGATGCAGTAGTAGACCGAGGCCCAGTAGCGGAGCGTGTCGCCCATGGACAGCAGCACGAAGCCCATGCACATGTAGTCGTAGGCGCGCATCTTCAGGAACCAGTGCACCCAGTCCCAGGCCTGCTGGCCCCCGGGGCCCAGCCGTCCCCGCAGCGCCGACTCCAGCCGGCTCTCGGCGGCCAGGCACAACGGCACGGTCAGGAAGCTCAGGTAGTAGCCAGGGTGGAGGCCGTGCCAGTAGGCGCTCAGCAGCATGGTCCAGGCGCTCCTGCGGGGCGGGGGCGGGCTGGGAGTCAGCGGCCCGCCCCCGCCCCAGGCAGGCCCCGCCCACCCGGCTGATCCAGGCCCCGCCCCTCCTCTGCCCCCACTCCCAGTCGCAGGTCACCCCCAGCTGCCTCTTGGGTCCGGGACGACTGGGAGCCTGCGCATGCACGCTCCGGCCCGTCTCCCGTGGGGGACACGGAAGCCACTCCAGCTCGCCTCCAGCCCGGAGCCCCTAGGCTTCTCCCCCCGCCCAGACCCGAGTGCCATGAGGACAAAAACAGTCTAATCACAGAGGTCACGACCAAGATGATCCCAGTGACACCCACCCACCCACGAAGGGTGACACCGTCTACCGAGCTGCCCGTCGCCCTCTGGGGATGCCACACCGTTGACCTAAACACCTGCTTTGACCGTTGGCACAGCCCAGGGCTCAGTGTCGCCTGTAGCCGCTGCCACGGGGTGTCCACTTCTCACACCAGCCCTCCCCTCACCGCCAGGATCCTCTAACACCGCCTCTCCCCCTCTCCCGTAACCCCAGTGGGCAATCTGATAGCTTCGGGGAGGCCAGAGCCAAGCCTCGCTCTGCAGCCCAGGGGCCCCCGCATGGTCATCCCACAGCTGGCTCCGCCCCTTCTCCGGGAGCCGCGGCCCCCTAACCCTGGAGCCCGCTCCCTATCCTCCGCTGAGGATGGCACCAGGCCCGGGCTCCTCCTCCCAGAGCCCTGCACCCAGACCCCTCCCCACCTCTACTCCACTCCCCACACCAGGCCCGGGCTCCTCCTCCCAGAGCCCTGCACCCAGACCCCTCCCCACCTCTACTCCACTTTCCACACCAGACCCCTCCCCACCTCCCAGAGCCCTGCACCCAGGCCCCTCCCCACCTCTACTGCACTCCCCACACCAGGCCTCACCCCTCCTCCCAGAGCCCTGCACCCAGGCCCCTCCCCACCTCTACTCCACTTCCCACACCAGGCCCTGACTCCTCCTCCCAGAGCCTTGCACCCAGGCCCCTCCCCACCTCTACTCCACTTCCCACACCAGGCCCCTCCCCTCCTCCCAGAGCCCTGCACCCAGACCCCTCCCCACCTCTACTGCACTCCCCACACCAGGCCTGAAGCCACAGTGCAGGCCGCAAGCCCAGGTGCGCCCAGCCTGAGCCGCCAACGTAGCCGTGTCACCAGGAGAAGGCGCCAGGGCCTGCCCTGACCACTCCTGGTGGCCTAGACGTGGGGTGACACTTGGCAGGTCGCCAGGCCTCTGAGCCTGGCTCTCCTCCCCCCACATGGGTCAGCGCCCACTTCTGACCCGAGAAGGGCACAGTTCCCACGCAAGAAGCCAGAAGAGGGGCCGGCACCGTGGCGCGGCGGGTAAAGCAGCATCCCCCATGGGTGCCTGTTCCAGTCCCGCTGCTGTTTTCCGACCCGGCTCCCTGCGGATGTCCCTAGGAGAAGCACGGGAGGACGGCCAGAGTGCTTGGGCCCCGCCACCGTGTGGGAGCTCCCGGCTCCTGGCTTCAGCCTGGCCCAGCCCGGCTGTTGCGGCCATCTGGAGATGAACCAGCACATGAACAGCTCGCTGTCTCTCCCTCTAACTCTGTCAAATAGATAAATAAATCTTTAACAAAAACAATCGGAAGAACCAAAAATATTAAAAGGCAATGGGGGCCAGTGCTGTGGCGTAGCAGGTAGTCACCGCCTGCAGTGCCCGGCATCTCTTATGGGTGTGGGTTTGAGTCCCGGCTGCTCCACTTCCCATCCAGCTCTCTGCTATGTGCAAAGCACACTGCTCTGTGGAACCAGGCCCTTCACACAGAGGCAGCTACAGCGGTGTCAGCTCGGGAAACTACAACTCCCATGAGCCTTGGAGCAGGGGCCCAGCCAGGGACGCCGCAGGCCGCCCCGAGGGCTGCTGGGAAACGCAGTTCCCCGCCGTTCCCACGCCCGGGCGGGGCTGACGCACCTCAGGACGTAGGAGCGGGCAGGTGCGCTCTTGTAGATGTACTGCGCCAGCCACCACTGCACCGTCATGTTCCAGTACCGCATGCCGTCCCGCACCCGCACGCAGAAGTCCGTGCTGTAGCAGTCGATGTTGCGGATGGTCTCATAGTCATACTCCAGGGAGGCCGCCTTCTCCGGACTGGGGGGTGGGGTGGGGGTGGGGACAGACATGCAGCTCAGCCAGGCCCCTCCCCCACCTGCTACTGTCCCAGCCCGGGATGCTGCCGAGGGGGCTCAGCCAGGCAGCAGTTCAGACAAGGGTCCTCCTTCTCTGGGGGCGTGGCTCCTAAGCCACAAGCCCTTTAGCAACCAGGCCCCGCCTATTCAGAGGCCTCCGGGGAGCCCTGGTTGTTGCACAGGGCGGTTGCTAGGGAAGCCTCATCTGCAACACGGGTGGGTGGCGGTACTAGGGAGATGCTCGAGGCCTGGGATGATGTCTAGTGGTCTCTGTTGCTAAGGAGAAGGCATTCCTTAGCAACAAGGACTAGGATGTTTAGGGGGCTGGAGCCGTGGCGCAGTAGGCTAATCCTCCACCTGTGGCGCTGGTTCTAGTCCCGGCTGCCCCTCTTCCGATCCAGCGCTCTGCTATGGCCTGGGAAAGCAGTGGAAGATGGCCCAAGTGCTTGGGTCACTTCACCCGTGTGGGAGACCGGGAAGAAGCTCCCAGCTTCTGGCTTCGAATAGGCACAGCTCCGGCCGTTGCAGCCATTGGGAAGACCTTTCTCTCTCTCTCTCTCCCGCTCTCTGCCTATAACTCTACCTCTCAAATAAATAAATAAATAAATGTTTAAAAAATGTAAAAAAAAAAAAATAGGATGTTTGGGAAAAGCTTTTCCACAAGGGCCAGCCCAGGTTCCCAGGGCAGCGGTGCCAGTACTGCACAAGCCAGCGTCAGCTTGGGACTCTCGGGAAATGCGAACCCTGGCAAGGAGCGAGGTCACAACGGGCGCCCAAGGGCTGCTCCCCAGCTCCGGGCTCTGCCCTGGGGCTGGCGGGCCACGGAGTCCGGGCACAGAGGACAGTCAGCTCCGGGCTGCCTCGGCGCCCAGCCACCAGCTCCGGACCTCCCTAGCCGCTGGGCCTTGGCGGCAAGGCAAGGTTGGCACAGCTCGGGCTGCCACGCGATGACGTCTCATGGGGCGGGCGCCCTCTCAGCGGCCACAAAGAGCCGGATTTGCAGCAAAGAGGGCAACCGCTGCTGGGGGATCCCACTTCCCTAGCTACTGGGGGGCTGGTGACGGCGGGGGACCCATCACTACCAGAGGCGGCGTCCCCAGCCGCCAGCAATGACCGGGCTCGGGGCGACAGTGCCCGGCAACAGGGGGCGGTGCCACCCTGGGCTTCCTGGGGAGGTGGGCGGGTCGCCAGAGGCAGGGGTGAGGAGCTAGCAGCAGGGGGCAGCACAAGGTACCAGGAGCCGCTTCCCTGCCGACTGGGGAGGGCAGGGGGGACCCGCTCGCTAACCACTAGCCAGGCCACGGCTGCTGGCCATGGCCCCTGCTCCCCGCTCTCCTCCCTGCTAGGGGCAGGGCCAGCCCTTGGTGGGGCCTGCCGGGTCGTGGGACGCCTCCCTCCCGCCGCCTGACCTGCTGGGGGGTGGGCATTGGAGGGTGGGGCCGCCCCCGGCCCGGGCTTTGGCGGCCACGGGGTAGGCCCCGAAGCCGGCGGCAATGCAGCCGCACTCGGCGGCGATCCAGGCCACGTAGAAGCGCATGCGGAAGGCGAAGAAGACCGGGATCATGTAGAAGAGGCGGGCGGGCAGCGGGCGGGCGTAGAAGGCGTCCTCGCGCACGGCCTCCAGCGGGAAGAGGTGCGAGGACAGCAGGAAGAGCAGGCCGAAGAGCGGGGCCGGCCAGGCGCGGCGCAGCAGGGGCCGCAGGCTGGGCACGGCGCCGGGGAAGGGCTGCTCCAGCCAGTCCAGGTAGGTGCGGTAGCGGAAGAAGGGGCCTGTGGGGGCGGACGGGGCCCAGGTCAGCCGACGTCGGACGCCGGCCCGGTGCGCGCGCTGGGGGGACAAGGGGCTCAGGCCGCGAATGCAGGAGGGGCAGGGACAAAACCTGAGAGCGCCATGGCGTAGCGGTTAAGCCGCCACCTGCGGCACCAGCATCCCATAGGGGTGCCGGTTCTTGTCCTGGCTGCTCCACTTCTGAGCCAGCTGCCCACTAACCCCCCTGGGAAAGCAGCAGCAGATGGCCCCAATGCCCCTGCACCCATACAGGAGACCCCGGGGAAGCTCCCGGCTTCAGCCTGGCCCAGCCCTGCTGCTGTGGTGTGAACCAGTGGATGGAAGTGCTCTCTCTGTATCGCTTTCAAACAACTCAGTCTTCAAAATCGACGACCACCACGCTGAGAGTGAGGGGACAGTCAGACAAGACCCAGGGGCACGCGAGAACAGCACAGCCGCACTCCAGAGAAGAGGTGAGACCAGAGGGGGCAGGGCGGGTGCCCAGGACCAGGGCGGGATCTGCTCCGGGTGCACCTGTGGGCCCCGCAGGTTTGCCCTCTGTTCACCAGCACCCGCTGGCCGGCTGGGCAGGTGTGGGTGGCAGAGGAGTGGCCACAGTGAGAAAGAGGACAGACAGGAGGGTGGCCTGGCCCCAGCAGCAGCAGGGGTCAACGCCTCTGAGCACAGACGACCACCTGGGCACTATTCCATTGATCAGCGATGTCCACAACAGGCCAGCTCCAACTCCGATGCCAGCTTCCTGCCTGTGAGCCCCCTGGGAGGCAGCAGGTGATGGCTCAAGTACTTGGGTCCCCGCCACCCATGTGGGAGACCCGGATGGAGCTCCCGGCTCCCAGCTTTGCCCGGCCTAGCCTTGGCTGTTGCTGGCATTCGGGGCATGAACTGGTGGAGAGGAGTGGGCTGTCTCTCTGTCTCAAATAGCTGCATCTGTCCCCTGGGGTCACACAGCTCTGTCCTCTCCTGTCTGCTCCCACTAAGCCACGAGGACTCATGGGGGCAGAGAACAGCCGGCATCCAGCCTGCACGGGCTCTGATTCCGGGACAGCCAGGCACAGCCGCCAGTGCAGGACGGGCAGCAGGTGCCGGGGGCGGCTCACTCACCGGTCATGATCCCCACGTAGCAGTAGCTGTAGCTGAACGTCTCCATGAGGGACGGGACGTCGGGCAGCAGCCCCAGGGGGGGCCCCTTGCTGAAGCCAGAGGCCATCTCCTTCCTCTGCGCCAGGTGCAGGTCCTGGACCTCACTCGCCAGGCTCACCAGCTGGGCGCGGGGTGGGCAGAACCGGTCAGGCCCGAGACCCAGCCCCGCGCCCATCTCCCAGAAGCCCCCCTCGAGCAGCCGAGGGGTCGGGGAGTGTGCAGCAGGGGCCAAGCTCCCACCCCAGGGTCAGCTGTGAGCCACGTCTCGCTGCGGGGGGGGGGGGGTACTCGCTCCCTGGGGCTCAGTCCTGGGCCCTCCTCTTCTCTCCTACGTCCTGCCTTGCTGGCTCTCAGGTAACTTTAGGTCTGGTCCGCAGGCCCATGCCCATGCAGCCTGCAGCCTGGACCTCTGCCCCAAGCCCAGCCCTCGAACTGAACACACCCACGGCGGAGCGCACCCTCCGCCCACTCCATGCAGGTGCTGCACTGGCATCCCTGCAGCGGCGGGAGTCTTATTCCCCAGAGAGCTGGCAAGTCGGCCTTGGCACGGGCCTCCGGGGACGGGCAGCAGGAGGCTTCCTGCGTCCAGGTCCCGGGTCGGCCTCTGCTCTCTGCCCCCGGGGCCCAGGCTCTGCAGCGGCTGCCCAGTGCCCACGCGCGCCCGTCTCGGCCCTCGGCACCTCGCTCCACCCTGCCCTGTTGCACTTCATTCTGCCCTCAGCACCCACAGCGGAGATGTTCGGACAGTAAAACTGTTACCGCACCGCCCCGGCGACAAACTACAAGGCCCCTTCCCGAGGCATCTATGCCGGGCTGCTTGTCCCAGTGTTCTCCGCACGAGGTCGACAGGGGGCAGGGGTCAGCTGCGGCCTCCCACACATGCCAGGCCCTGTCCAGCCTGCGCTGCTCTCGTTCCAAGTCTCCTCTGGGTTCAGCGCCTCCCACGGAGGGCGCCCGGCTCCTGACTCCCACACAGCAGAGGCCTTTTACCTGTCTTCCCACGCGCGAGAGAGCCAGACCCGGCCCTGCCAGCCGTGTGCTCCTGGCCAAGTCCCCTCTCTCCAGGGCTGGTTTTCCTTCTTTGCAAAACGGGTTGGTCCAGACTCAGAAAGAGAGCACCCAGCTAGGCCTCAGGCACGAACAGGTGCCAAAGGACACCTCTGGCTGGGCCGCTCCTTACCCAGAGAGCGAGGGAGAGGTGAACCCTGGCCCAGGGCTGTGGGACAGGTGCAATCCTACCCGCGGGCGGTGTGGGAGGTACCCCCCCCCCGTGGGGCTGGCTGGGGGCTGCACGCAGGGGAGCAGCGAGCCCCAGTCTGACCTTAAGCGTCAGTAGCAGCTGCACCGCATTGGTGAAGGGCGTGGGAGTGGGCAGGCCCAGCAGGCTGAGGGCTCGGAAGAACAGGAGATAGGAGAAGGTCCAGGCCAGGGCCAGGGCGTGGCAGGAGCTGGGGCAGAGGCAGAAGGCCGGTTTGCTGGCGCAGGGACCTCCCCGCCCCCAGGTCTGCCCACAAACCCTCCCTGTTCAGCAACAGAAGGGGGGGGGGTGAGAGGGAAGGGTGGGAGGTGTAGGGAGGGGATGCACAGGGCACAGGTCTGGACCGGGACGGGTAGGAGCCACGCAGCCACTCGGAAGCACACGCTCCCCGCCCTTTCTTTGTGGCCAGGAACCCCAGCTCCCTCCGAGAGTGCGCACGGTGGCAGGCCAGCGGCCCGCGGGGCGACACGCTGGCACAAGGCATGGCGGCAGAGAGAAGCCAGCAAGAGCCCGGCGAAGGCTGACAGGGCCCCGCCGGGACACCTTTCCCACCCGGCTCCCCACCTCTCCCTCTCCCCCGTGCTCACCAGGGCTGAGCCTGAATGAGGGCCCAGGTCCCGAGGATGGTGACCAGAGAATGCAGGGTGTGGGCGCCGCAGGTGAACAGGGTGAGCCCCAGGCCCACGGCGGCCGCCCCCCATCGCTTCACCCCGGGGCCTGTGGGAGAAGCAACAGCACAGCTGAGCCGGGCCCCTCCCGGGGCGCCACCCCCCCTCCCCCGCCTGCCCACTGGACGGGGACCTGACTCACCAGCTTTCTTAAAGAGGAAGCCGATGGGGATGGAGATAAGGAGAACCACCAGATACGTCCACTCCTCTGGTGACATGGTCTGCGAAGGAACAGCCGGGCGTCCCTAGGGCGACCCCAGGAGTGCGCCCCGCTACCCCTCCTCCTGGGAAGACTCCGGAGCCCGAGAAGCAGCTCCAGTCCCGGGAGAGCCCAGGACCCCGGGCCTGCAGCCCCCTCCTCATTCGACAGAGGCATCCAGCACCCCCTCCCCTCTTTCAGCAACCCACGGGGCCAGCCCCTCGCCGTCCCGGGACACAGACAGCAAGACACCAGGAACAGCTGCCCCCACCCGGGCCTCTCCTCAGACGCCCCGGGGCCAAGCCCCTTCCTCCCATCCCAGCCCCTCCCTCTGAGAACCCAGGTATCTGAGACCCTCTCCCGGGAGGGCGCCCGCGGGAGCCCCGGCCTGCAGCCTCCGCCTCTCTCCGAGCTGCGGCCCCTCTCCCATCCAGGCCCCGGGGGCGGACCCAGGCCCGGGAGTCTCGGGCGCCCTCCGCCGCCCCAGGGCGGGCCCGGTCCCGTCCCCGGCCAAGCCACAGGCGGTTACGCCACGCGAGCTCGGCCGCGCTGCCCGCGCCCTCCCCGCACCGCAGCCACCCCTACACCGCACGGCCCGGTCTCGGCGCCGGCTGCACTCGGCCCACCTGAGCCGCCCTCCGGGTAGGAAGCGGCCGAGCGGTCCCAGCCCGCAGCCTGCGCGGCTCGGGCCACGCCTCCCCCGCCCAGCACGCCCCCGCGCCGCCTGCGCTTTCGAGGGGCCCGCCGGGCTGCGCTGCGTGGAGCCGGAGGCACCGCCACCGCCGGGGACAGGGCTAGGCAGACACGCGCAGCACGAGTCCGCGGGGCACCCGGGTCCGCACCTGCCGAGCGCGGCCCGCGGGCCGCGAGTACGTGAGGGGGCGGGGCTTCGGGCTCCGCGGGAGGAGGGGCACGAGCCCGGGAAGGAGGCGGGGTCTGGAGCTCGGCGCTCGGAAGGAGGCGGAGCCTCGCTTCGGGTTCCCTCGGTCCGCGTCGGACGCTTGAGCTCACCGCTTCGAGGTGGGGCCACAAGCTTCGGCTCACTTCGGAGATAGCCGAATACGCCAATCGCTGTTCGGATGTGGGCGGGGTCACCAACTCGGACGGAAGTAGGCGGAGTCACGAGCTTCGGCTTACTTCGGAGGTAGCCGAGTGCGCTAACCGGGGCTCGGATGTGGGCGGGGTCCCCAGCTCGGCCAGATGTAGGCGGGGCCACGAGCTTCGGCTCCCTTCGGAGGTAGTCGGGTGCAAGTGCCCCGGGTTTGCGACTGAGCGTCCAGCCTCGTTTTCACGGGGGGCGGGGAGAAAGCGACCCCGAGGGGGCGGCGCTCTGAGGGCCGCGAGCGCCGGGGGCAGGAACGGGGTAGAACCGGGGAGCCGGAGGGCCGCGGCTGGGCGGGGCCGCGGGGCCCGGGGCCGGGGCGGTCCCAGCCTCCCGTCTCGCTGAGGTGGCGGAAGGGCGAGTCTGACGCGGGGGGTCGCCATGGGCGGGTGGAGGAAGCCGCGCGAGGCGCGCTGCGTAGGGGGCGGCTCCACCTCGGTCGGGACTTGGTGTTTACCAGACCAGCTGCTTCTCCCGGAGGACGGCGGGACACTGAGGGGAAGCAAGGACGCGGACGGACAGCTCGCAAGTGGGCTGACCCCGCCCGCGCGGGGCACGGCGGGTGCGCGGGGGCGGGGCCTCTGGCTTAGGGGTTCGGTCGTGGGGCGGGCACTCCCCGACCCGGCAGGCTGGCGGGGGGCGGGCCCAGGCTGCAGGATTGACAGGTGCCGAGAACTCCCGAACGCTGAGCGCCCTGCGCTCGGGAGGGGGCGGGGCTTCGAGCCCGGAGAGCCGAACTTCGGCGGCTCCAGGGGAGTGGCCGAGCTCGGGCTTCCGGGAGGGGGCGTGGCCTCGGCGGCGCTCTGGCAGGCAGGGGGCGGTGCCAAAGGTGGCCGCCCCGGAGGGGGCGTGGCGCCGCGCCTGCGTCGGTTTCTGTCTGCGGCGCGAAGGCGCGCGTCCTGCGGAGGGGGCGCCGAGCGAGGCGCCGACCGCCGCGTGCGGAGGCTGTGCCGCGGCCAGGGCGAGTCCCGCCCCTCCGAGGCCCGCGGGCGGCTCCGGGGCCGGGGCGGGGCTCCGGCGCGACCCCCGGGCGGCCGGCGGCGCCGCGCGGTGTGAGTGACCGCCTCGCCTTCGGCTCCCGCAGGAGGATGCTGGTGGTGGAGGTGGCGAACGGGCGCTCCCTGGTGTGGGGGGCCGAGGCGGTGCAGGCGCTGCGCGAGCGCCTGGGCGTGGGGGGCCGCACGGTGGGCGCCCTGCCCCGCGGGCCCCGCCAGAACTCGCGCCTGGGCCTCCCGCTGCTGCTGATGCCCGAAGAGGCGCGGCTGCTGGCCGAGATCGGCGCCGTGACCCTGGTCAGCGCCCCGCGCCCGGATCCCCGCCAGCACGGCCTGGTAAGGGGTCGGAGCCCGGGACCTCGGGGTCGGGCTGCACGCTGGGCGCGGGGCTGCAGCTGAGTGCGCTCCGCAGGCTCTGGCATCCTTCAAGCGCCAGCAGGAGCAGAGCTTCCAGGAGCAGAGCGCCTTGGCCGGGGAGGCCCGGGAGGCCCGGCGACAGGAGCTGCTGGAGAAGATCGCGGAGGGCCAGGCCGCCAAGAAGCAGAAGCTGGAGCAGGAGGCGGCCGCAGGGCAGGCCCAGGAGGGCCAGGCTTCCGGGGAGCAGGACGAGGCAGGTGAGCGCGGACCTGACCACGGGCAGTGCAGCGTGGGGGCCGGCGACCGAGCCTAACCTCACCCCCCTGCCCCAGCCCCCTCGTCTTCCCAGCCAGGGCCTTCCAGTGGGGCGGCCCCCTTGCCCAGGTCCGCTCTGCTCGTGCAGCTGGCCACCGCCAGGCCGCGACCTGTCAAGGCCAGGCCGCTGGACTGGCGCGTGCAGTCCGAGGACTGGCCGCACGCCGGCCGGCCTGTCCACGAGCTGCGCTACAGCGTCTACAGGGACCTGTGGGAGCGTGGCTTCTTCCTCAGCGCCGCGGGCAAGTTCGGCGGCGACTTCCTGGTCTACCCAGGTGAGTCTGGGCTGGGACGCTGGCGCTGCACCGTCCTTAGGGCCCCGGCTGGGACGCTGGCGCTGCACCGTCCTTAGGGCCCCGGCTGGGACGCTGGCGCTGCACCGTCCTTAGGGCCCCGACTGGGACGCTGGCGCTGCACCGTCCTTAGGGCCCCGGCTGGGACGCTGGCGCTGCACCGTCCTTAGGGCCCGGCGTAGTCTGCCTTTTCCTTTTTGTTTGGTTTCTTCTAAAGACAGAGCAGTAGAGGGGTCATGCATCCATTGGTTCATTCCCCACATGGCTGCAAGAGCCAGGGCTGGGCCGGGCCAGGAACTCCGTGGGGTACCCGGGCCTCCCACGTGGGTGGCAGGGATCCAGGGACTGGGCCATCTTCCACTGCCTTCCAGGCGCATCAGCAGGGAGCTGGGTCCGAACAGAGTAGCCGGGACTCCAGCTGGGATGCTGGGATTTCGGTTTGCCTCACATTTTTTCGACTTTTGAAACTCTTGGAAGGACAGAAACCACTTGGGAGCCCCCAAGTTCACTTAGGAGGTGGTTTGGTAGCTTTTATGAGATGTTTCCTGTGACCCACAGGCTCACTTGGAAATCTGTAGACAGCGCACAGGAATGCTCCCTGCAAGATTATCTGGGAGACACAGGGCCAGCGATGAGGCCTTGTGGGTAAAGCCACCGCCTGTGGTGCTGGCCTCCCATGTGGGTGCTGGTTCGAGTCCCGGCTGCTCCACTTCCTGTCCAGCTCCCTGCTAATGCGCCTGGGAAAGCAGGGGAAGATGGCCAAGTGCTTGAGCCCCTGCACCCACATGGGAGACCTGGAGGAAGCTCCTAGGTTCTGGCTTTGGCCTGGCCCAGCCACTTGGGGAGTGAACCAGAGGATGAACACCTCTTTGTCTCTCCCTCTCTGTAAATCTTTCAAATAAATGACTAAATCTTTAGAAAAGTTCAAAAACAGCCAAAGTGATTATTACTAAGTTAGCAGTCAGAAAACACGGCAATGGTTATCAGAAGTTGATGTAGGCACCGAGCAGCAGAGATGGGGGGGGGGGGCGCCCTTCTCTGCTGGCCAGGGGCTCTCTGCTGACAGTGCCAGCGTGGTGCTGTCCCGGGGCTGCCCGAGGCCCCGCCTCCAGATACCAGAGCCAGAGCAGGCTCCGCCGCACCCCATCAGTCCACATTAGCCCCGGGGCTTTGGGGTTCTGTGTGAGTCTGGGGGGCCACGTCCCGGTCAGACCTCGGCAGTGTCACCGGCGGTTCCCGGGCAGGGGCTGGGAGGCCGTCCACTGCACGTGTGGTTGTTTGCGTCGGATAGTGAGGAAGGATAAGAGTGATCGTCCCCCTGTGCAAGTACAGCAGCCGGGCCGTGTCGGTGTCCGGCGCCTACCTGTCTCTCTCCCTCAGGCGACCCGCTCCGTTTCCACGCGCACTACATCGCCCAGTGCTGGGCCCCCGACGACCCCATCCCCCTGCAGGACCTGGTCTCTGCCGGCCGCCTGGGAACCAGTGTGAGAAAGACCGTGCTGCTCTGCTCCCCGCAGCCCGACGGCAAGGTGGTCTACACCTCCCTGCAGTGGGCCGGCCTGCAGTGAGCGCCCCGGCCCGGCCCGTCTGGACTCTGCATCCTTCGGGGGCTCCCCGCCGCGAGCTCTTGGCGCCAAACTGTGGGCCTCTGAGACGGGACCCGGCGTGTTCATCTGTTCCTGAGGGCCTCGGTCCCAGGAGGTCTCAATAAACTTGTGGACTAACCTTAAATGTTTATCTCCTTTCTGTGTGAGAGAGACCTCTCCCATCCACTGGTTCACTGCCCAAACGCCCGCAACGGCCAAGGCCAGGCCAGGCCAGGCCAAAGCCAGGAGCAGGCAGCTCCGTCTGGGTCTCCCATAGGAGTGGCAGGGACTGGTGCAGCTGGGCCGCCACCTGCTGCCTCCCAGGGAGCTGGGGTCAGAAGTGCGGCCAGGACTCACACCCAGTGCTCCAACAGGGGCCGCGGCATTCTGACTGTCACACCACACATCCACGCCTCTATATCTACATTTTAGGTTCATTAAACATCTTCTGGTCTACAATTTTTAGACATGTTATAGTGTACAATTTTGATAAAAACTAAAACATGTATGTGAGGTATTTCAAAGCTATGTGGGGGGCTGGCGCTGTGGTGCAGTGGGTTAAAGCCCCGGCCTGAAGCACCGGCATCCCATATGGGCGCCAGTTTGAGTCCCGGCTGCTCCACTTCTGATCCAGCTCTCTGTTGTGGCCTGAAAAAGCAGTAGAAGATGGCCCAAGTGCTTGGGCCCTGCACCCACGTGGGAGACCCGGAAGAAGCTCCTGGCTCCTGGCTTGGGATCGGCGCAGCTCTGGCCGTTGTGGCCATCTGGGGAGTGAACCAGCGGATGGAAGACCTCTCTCTCTCTCTCTCTCTCAATATCTTTCTCTGTAACTCTTTCAAATAAATAAAATCTTTAAATAATAAAAAAAAAAAGCTTAGTGGAAGAATGGAATTGAAAGCTAAGTTCATTTTGGTACAGAATAATTCTGAAATCCATGCCTGATTTATCCTAATGTACACTTTCTGAAGACAGCTCGTTTACCATAAAGGCTCACAGGTTTCGGTCCACAGTTAATGGGTGTTTGGTAGATTGTAGGGTAGGACTGCGCAACCACCACCACAGTCCAGCTTTACTATGATTATTTTAATGTATTTGAAAGGCACAGAGAGAAGAGAGGTCCTCCATCCGCTGGTTCACTCCCCAGATGGCCACAAGGGCTGGGACTGGGCCAGGCTGGAGCCAGGAGCCTGGAGCTTCCTCCAGGTCTCCCTCATGGGTGCAGGGGCCCAGCACTGGTTCATCCTCTGCCACTTTCCCAGGTGCATTAGCAGGGAGCTGGACAGGAAGTGGAGCGGCCGGGACTTAAACTGGTGCCCATGCAGTATGCCGGCATCACAGGTGGCGGCTTAACCCGCTGTGCCACGGCCCCACGGTCATCCTCGGCCTGTTTCTGCCCTGCCCGCTTGCTCTGCCCCTGTCCCCATGCCCGGCCGGCACTTAGCCACCTGCTTTTTCTCTGGGGAGAGTCTGCCTGATGCAGGAGTCCCGGGGTGCCCGCCCCTCTTTATTGGGTACTGCACTGGGGGCTTATCCGGTGCCCCGCTGGTTCCAGCGAGCTGTCCGGGTTAAGGACGAGGCCTTGTTCAGGCGGGGTCCCGGTTCCGGGAACAGAAGTGCCGGCGCCTTAGTGCGCAGGTTGCAGGTCGCGGAGCGAGTGGGTCCTTTAAGCTACGGCAGTTTGACTCAGGCCGAGGCAGGGAATTTGGAACTCTTTCTCCAAACCACTCTCTGAGCATGTTTTAAACAATGCACGGCGACTTTCAAAGAGTCTGTGGAAAAACGGGAATTAAAAGGTGAATTTTATTTTCTTAGAAAAAATGAGGTCACACCGGCCCTTGCTCTGCCTTTTGAAGAAACAGGCTTTTTTTTTTTTTTTTTTTTAAATAAACCTTTTTTAGAAGTGACAGTGACAGCTGTCAGGTTTCCCCAGATCCGTGGTAACGGAGCACAGAACATGTCCGGCCGAGGAGCAGACCTGCCAGGGCCCTGGTCTGCTGCTGAGGAGCTGTCTCCCCCTCACTGAGCTTGACCCTCGTGGAGATGACGCTATGGCTGAAAGAAACTCAGGAAAGTGGCGGTGACGGCCGGCAGCGAGCCCTCCGCAGGCTGAACCTGAGCTGGACCTGCCACGCCGGTGCCCCAGCTCCCCGCGGACGCCCAGGCCCTGCCACCCTCGTGGGAGACCCGATGGAGCTCCCGGCTCGCGCTGCAGCCTGCACGGACCGGTGCCTGCCGAGTGAGCCAGTGGATGGAAGACCTCTCTCGCGCTGGCCCCTTCAAATAAAGTCTGCTAAAATCAGTTTTATAAATGCACACCGCGCGTTTAGCCTGGAGCTGACTAAGCATCGCCTTGCCTGTGTCACGGAGCATTGGACGAGCAGGATTACTCCAGCGAGGACGGGACTGGGATATTCCAGGGCCTGTCTCAGGCCAAGGGAGATGGAGAAACCATCGACTCCAGGCGGTGCCCGGGGGTCGGGGCGCATAGACCGGCGCCTGTCCTGGAGCCCTCCCATCCCGGGGAGGCCCCGGCGCCGCCCTCGACATGTGCCGCAGGGCCCAGGCAGGGAGCCCTCACCACCCGCTCTCCAAGGCGCCGCTGCGGGCCCGCACACTCCTGGGCATCCCCGGAGGCAGCAGGCCACGGCGCGGGGCTCCGCTGCTCACAGGGGAGCCAGGAGGGCGCTCGGGGCTCCCACAGAGAGGGTGGGCCCGGACGGCGCCCTGGGATCCCGCAGAGGGGACCCCCGGAGGGCGCCCTAAGCTACCGGGGCGGGGGGGGACACGGTGGCGCCCTGGACTCCCACGGGGGAGACCTGGTCCAGCCCTGCCGCTGCCGGCACGCGTGCAGAATGAACCCAAAGCCCTGTCTGCTTTTCAAACACCACGAAACGAGTTACAACACGAACTCAGCACGGCAGGGGGGAGTCGTGCACGCGGGCGGGACGGAGCGTCCTCACGGCCGGCAGCCAGGGTGCTGAGCGCTCCACCTCGCGCGGCATTAACGAGTCACCAGCGCAGAGAGAGCGTCGCAGGGCACGGCTGCCGCCAGGACGCCGGGACCCCGGGCTAAGCGGCGTGACTTTAAACAACGGCCCCACAGCGGGGCCGCCGGCCCACCTCGCGTCCGGAACACGCCCGGTCCTCCCAGCGCGGCATTCTAGCCCAGCGTCTCGTTCGCCAATGCCTTTTTCTGATTGGCGCCGGCGCGCGCCGTGCGTGATGAGGTCACGTGCGGGCGGCGTTGCTATAAGAGCGTGGCCGGGGCACGCGCGCTCCTCTTTCGGGCGTACGGCATCTTTCCGGGAGGTGAGCTGGGGCTGCGTGTGTGGCGGGCCGGGCCTGGTCGCCGTGGTCTTGCTGGCCTTACGCGCTCCCACTGGCGCTCCAGGAGGGGACGGGAGGAGAGAGTGCGCGGGAGGGACGTTTGCACGCGGCGTGCGGTCCCGCGTGGCCGAGGTTACAGCGCGCCGCGAGGTTACAGCGAGATTGTGTGACCGCGCAGGCGCGGACCGCGAAGCGGAGCCAACATGCCGGTGGCCCGGAGCTGGGTTTGTCGCAAGACGTACGTGACCCCGCGGAGACCCTTCGAGAAGTCCCGCCTCGACCAGGAGCTGAAGCTGATCGGTGAGCGGCGCGGGGTGGCGGGGTGGGGCGGGGCCGCCCGCGTGGCCGCGCCGCTCACCGCCGCCCCCCCCGCCGCAGGCGAGTACGGGCTGCGCAACAAGCGCGAGGTGTGGAGGGTCAAGTTCACGCTGGCCAAGATCCGCAAGGCCGCCCGCGAGCTGCTGACGCTGGACGAGAAGGACCCGCGCCGGCTGTTCGAAGGTGCGTGCGGCGCGGCCCGCGCCGGGGTCCCGCTGGGCTCCGCCTAGCTGGAGCGGCCCGGCGCCGGAGCTCCCTGGGCTGGAGCTGTGGCCGGGGCGCTGCTCCGTGGCCTTGACGATCGGCTGCAGCGAGTGCCCTCGTGAGGCCGGAGGAGGTCGGGAAGGCAGCCGGCCGCTGGGGTCTCCAGTCTCCATCGCTTCCTTGTCTCGGGTCCTGAGCCGGGGCACTCCTGCCGACCCGGGGGTGCTGGAGCCGCTTGTAACTGAATGATGAAAGCGGTTTGCCCTAAGGAACAGGGCGTGGGCCCTCTGTCAGCGCCGGCGGGGGGTCCTCCAGAGTTGGCCCTGTGCTGTGTGTGAACCATGGGCTCCTTTGGGATTCTTGGGTGAAAGGCGGTCGGGGGCCGGCGCTCTGGTGGCACCAGCATCCCGTGTGGGCGGCGATTCAAGTCCTGGTCGCTGCACTTCTGGCCCCGCTCTGCTGAGGGCCCTGGGAACGCAGAGGAGGGCGGCTTGGGTCCTTGGGCCCTTGCATCCAGGGAGACCCGAAGGAAGCTCCCGGCTGTTGGAGTCGTTTGGGAAGTGAGCCAGCTGATGAAGATGTGTCTTCTGTGACTCTGGGTCTGTGCACGCTCGTGGAAGCGCACGGATAGAGCTGCTCAGCCGTGACCAGCACTGACAGTCCTGCCTTTCTACAGATAAGGAGTGTGATTGAACTTCACGGGTGCTTAACCAGAGGGTTTTCTTAAAGGTTTATTTTATTTTTTTGAAAGGCAGCCACAGAGAGAGGTGGAAAGAGAGATCTTCCATCCGCTGGGTCACTCCCCAGATGGCCACAGCGGCCGGAGCTGATCCGCCAGGAGCCAGGTGCTTCCTCCTGGTCTCCCATGGGGTGCAGGGCCCAAGCACCTGGGCCATCCTCCACTGCACTCCCGGGCCACAGCAGAGAGCTGGCCTGGAAGAGGGGCAACCGGGACAGAATCCAGAGCCCATGGGATACCAGCGCTTCAGGCCGGGGCTTTAACCCAATGTGCCACAGCGCTGGCCCCCGCCAGAGGGTTCTTCAAAATGTTCGAAATGTGTCTGCCTCTGGGCTCCAGCGTGGGGTGCGTGTGTCCCGCCGCTCGCCCAGTTGCCCTCAGGCTCCTGACCCCGCCGAGCCCTCACCTGCTGCGCCGCGGACAGGGTGCACACGGGGCGGGGGGCACACTGAGGGTCGCGGGACTTCTGTGGAGCCAGAGCCCCGAGCCAGCGCTTCGCCCCCAGGCAACGCCCTGCTGCGGCGGCTGGTCCGCATCGGGGTGCTGGACGAGGGCAAGATGAAGCTGGACTACATCCTCGGGCTGAAGATCGAGGACTTCCTGGAGAGGCGGCTGCAGACCCAGGTCTTCAAGCTGGGCCTGGCCAAGTCCATCCACCATGCGCGCGTGCTGATCCGCCAGCGCCACATCAGGTACCCGTGCTGGGCCCTCCCCGCGGGTCCGACCCCCCCCCGCCGCCTCACTGAGCCTGCCGTGCTGTCCCTGTGCCCCGTGCAGCCCCTGCAGACGGTGGGTGTGAGGGTGCAGATTCCCCTGCCGACAGCTCGCGGGGGCTGGCGCAGCCTCGTCCCCCGCAGCCCCGCGCAAGGGTCACTGCGGCCTGAGCCGTACACCTTGCGAAGGCCACTGCCGGGCCTGCAGGCAGCTGGACAGGTAACGGCTCCGGCGTCCCCAGCCGAGGGTGGAGACGGAGGACTGGGTTCCGCTGTCCACCTTGACCTTGGTGAACCTGTCATAGCCTTGTGCTCCTGCCAGGGACAGCAAGGTCTGGGTTCAGCAGGTGTGGGAGCAGTCGGTCAGCGGGCAGGCACCCCCTGAGTGGAGTGGACTCTGGCAGAGAGAAGCCATGGAAGGGGCCAGAAGCTGCTGCCCCACCGTCGCCGGGGGTCAGACCAGAGCTCCCTGGGCAGTCTGCAGTGGGGGGGGTAACCGGGCAACTGGAGGGGAGGGGCAGGCCCTCCCGCCCCGCCCTCACCCGCCTCCGCCGGCCTGCAGGGTGCGCAAGCAGGTGGTGAACATCCCGTCCTTCATCGTGCGCCTGGACTCCCAGAAGCACATCGACTTCTCCCTGCGCTCGCCCTACGGCGGGGGCCGGCCTGGCCGCGTGAAGAGAAAGAACGCCAAGAAGGGCCAGGGCGGGGCCGGGGCCGGCGACGACGAGGAGGAGGACTGAGCTGCCCGCCACGGGGTCTGTAATAAAGGCACCCAACCTGGAGAGCCTGGCCCGCGATTCATGCCAGGAGCGCCCATGGGGCCCTGGGCGGGAAGCAGGCTCCACAGCCTGGGAGGGGGACTTGGCAAGCTCAGGAGGGGTGAGCCGTGCGTGTGTACGTGTGTGTGTGTGTGTGTGAGTGTGACAGGCCCGCAGAGCCAGGCCAGAGGGCAGGTTTATTAGGAAAGGACCGCCCTGGCGGCAGCTGGGGACTTGGGGGTCCTGGGAGCAGTGGGCAGGACCTCTGGGAGCTGACTCAGGGTCAGGCGGGAAGGGGCAAGGGGAGGAGGGGCTGGGCGTGGAGCGATGACAGCCTCAGCCATGGGGTTCCTGGGCGTGAGGTCTCCTGAGCGCGTGCGCAGCTTTAAAGCAGAGACAGAAGGTCCTTGGAGTTGCTGTGAGGTCCATGATGCTCTTGTTCCTGTCTGGGCCCCTCAGTAGGCCCTGTGAGGCTGTCAGCTGGGTGTCTGGGTTAGGGTCTGTGCCTTCCAGGGTCCTTGGAGCGGGGGCTGGGTCTTGTCCCGGCTAGCGGTTGGCCAGGGCGGCGTACACGCAGGGCTCCTCTGGGAGCTGTCCTGGCCGGGAGGAGGTCGTCCTCCCCTCTGGTTGCAGAGTGTGGCTCAGCTGGGCGTAGGTCACCTGGGGGCCTTCAGCAGCCTGGAGATGGGAGGGAGGGGGAGGGCTCTGGGGAGTGGCATGGGTGGCTGGGGGGAGGGCAGGCTGGAAGGAGGAAGTGGCCCCAGGAGATGCTGGCAGAAAGGAGCAGAGCAGGGAGACCCGCTCCTGGAGGGCCGCAGCCTTGATGCCCACGGCTGGGGCAGGCAGGGTGAACTGGGGCCTATTGTGCAGGATTTGAAAGGCACCCAATCTGGGCCTGGGGTCCAGGCCTAGCCAAAGTGGCATTCAGCAGTCTGGGCAAGAGCCCCCAGTGGATGAGAGGTGGGTGTGGCCCACGGGGAGTGGGAGAGGCTGGCTGGAGGGGACAGGACGCCTGACCTGAGTGTCCAGCGGGCTGTCCTCAGGATGCATGCGCTTCAAAGCAGCGTCTGGGAGGCCCAGAGAGGGACAGTGGTTTGGCCAAGGCCACACAGCGTCAGATGGGTGCTCCCCTCCCAGCTGTCCCCTCCTGAGCCCCTTACCCAAGCCGTCCTGTGCCTCCACAGCTTGGTGGGAGCTGGGGAAGCAGACGGGTATTAGTGGCATGGGAGGCTGCCGGGAGGTGGGGGGTGCTTGAGGGTCCTGGAACAGTCTCACCTCCTGTGTGGTCGTCTCTCCTTCCTGGGTGACTCTGCGGGAATTGGGAGGTCAGCCTGCAGCCCGCCCTAGGACCCTCCCCCATCTGCACTGAGATCCTCAGAGGACATAGAGAGGAGGGGTTCATCTAGTGTGCATGGGCGGGGGTGTGTGCTGGAGAGGCTCTGGCCTGACCTGGGGCTGTGGCTCTGAGCCCCCACCCAGGTCTGCCCTGGGAACCCTGGGCGTTCACTACTCACCCGACCTGCCTTTGCTTTGCCTCGCTCTGAGGAGGAGGAGGAGGAGGAGGAAGAGGCAGAGGGAGAGGAAGGCGGCCACCGAGACCCCGAGCAGCACCTTCAGCTGGGGGAGACCTGGGGTGCAGCAAGGCCCTCAGTGAGGAGTGGCCGCTGGGCACAGGCAGCCCTGCCGGCACGACACTGCTGCCCCTGCTCTGCCAAGCCCTGGCCTATGGGGGTGGTCGGGTCTGCCCGCTGAGCGCAGCTGCCACGTTGCTCAGCCCTCAGCCTGAAGCAGCGGGTACCCGCTCCACAACTGGCCCAGGTCCCACAAACTGCAGCTCCCAAGCCCTGCCCTCCCCAAAGCACCAGCGCTGTGAGGAGCTCCCTTCCCACCTGGGTCAGGCACAGCAGAGCCCCTGCTCCCAGCACAGCCCCCACTCACCACTCCCTGCAGTGGTGGGCTCCATGGTGGTCAGGGGCGGGCCCTCAGGGCCTCCTGGGGTGGGGACAGGGACAGGCAGTGAGGGCTGGGCTGCCATGCTCCCCACTCAGCCTGCTCAACCCTGCCAAGCTAGGCCCCAGCACCCCCTTTGCCTCGGCCCCACCCTTGTCCAGCTCAGCCCCAGGACCCGGACAGCGGCACCGTCCAGC